>JAHLJT010009436.1:207789522-207842008 GCA_031308135.1 Acheta domesticus | reverse complement strand
TGAGAAACGCAACCCGTTTCAAATGGCAGCCCAGCTTGGGGTTCGAAAATTTCAACCCGTTTCAAATGGCAACCCAACGTGGGGCCGATAGATAAAACCAGTTTCAGTATTAACGTTACTTGATAAAAAGTGTGTTTTTACAAGCGTACATTGCCACTTAAGTTAAAATCAAGATGTGATAATAATTTTTAGGGATCTCTAAAATATTTTTACATGGCATTATTCTCCATTATTTTTCGCTTTTTTGTAACAATGTTTATGTGATTTTGTTCTCTATCAAGTAACTACATGTTTAAGAGTAAATCTTATATCAGCATTGCAGTCCGACCATAATTTTCCCTTGCTGTTAGGCAAATAAAATTTGTTCACAATAGTGAAGAATAATCAAGGGTCCAAACGGCAATAACGGAATAATCAAGGGTCCTCTCAGAAGGTTCTAATATGCATTCAACCACCGCAATTCTAGCGATAATTAGACATTAAAAGGCTTATTAAATAATCTTTCATTACTTTTCATTATTTGTTTGTAAAATTTAGTGACTCGGTAGTTATTTGGTCTTAATTTTTATATTTTTTAATGTTCTATGAGCTTTTCATAATGTTTCATTTGTGAGTTAATGAAGTTATGGAAATATATCAGAGCTTAACTTAAATGCTAGCTCGAATTCTGCTGTTTGTGCAAATTCATACTCGTGGAAACTCGTATTCACGGGATTTGTAAAGGTCACAATTATTGAACATAACGAAAGGTCACTGTTTTTGCGCTGAGCGAATAAATAATTACTCATTCACCCAGAACCACTTATAGGTAATAAACTGAGGCCCATGAAAAAAAATCGAAAACCGGAAAGTACTATGTAAATTAAATACAGTAGAAATTATGAAACCAAGTGTGTGTTCTCTTAAAACAATTACTGTAGAGATACGTGTATATCTTAACAGATGGATATTGTGACGTACTGGAGTGAATGACGCAGACACTGCGTTGAAGATAACAATATTTACATTTATTTACAAGAACTTAACAATTAAAGAAATTTTACAAACACTAATTAAACTCTGGCAACCTTTTTCTTACCCTTAGCCGCGCAAACCCCGCGACCATCCCTAGGCTCTGCAGCCCAGTGCCATTGCTGGAAAGCAGGTATAACGCATGATGCGATGCAATCGGACGCTAAGTCCCCCGTATCCACTGCCTACATGGCCAGGCGCCAAAACCGGTCTCCGCCCCGGAAACCACGTGCTGGAGTGCACTGGAGATCTCACCCAGCCTCTCGGCTAACAATAAGCTCGATGAATCTATCTGAATCGCCCTTTCACTTCAGCTTCCGGCTCAGGCATGCCACTCGCTTGGAAACGATGCCACGACGCCACAATATCCAGTTATCTCAATATTACATTACTCCTTGAACAGACGGATACTTTTGTACAAACTTTCGAATCAAAAGAGTCTGCTTAAGATTCATCACAGCGAATGAAAGTGGAGAGTTTATATTTATATTTGTATTTAACCATTGTATGTCCCATGAAGGGCAATTGGCCTCGGAGAATTAGATTTCGAGTCGAACACCTCCAGGAATTCTCTTAACCTTCGCGACTTCATGCAGTTAATGAATTCGGCTAGAGGCGCCGCTTTCACAGTCGTGGCCTTTCAGTCGAATCATCCCAACATTCGCCTGGATGACCGTGGGAAACTAAGAAAATCTCGGTCAGGCTGGCCGGCACGGGGATAGAACCCCGGGCCTCCGGAATGCGAAGTCAGTGCACTACGCCCTGGCCCACTTCGCTCGGTAAAGTGGAGAATAGTTCAAGATAAAGAAAGACGCCCTTGGTGCTTAAATAACTACGAATTGTGGATCCTCTTGCAGAATAAAAATCAGAACTGGAGATCTTGTGATCGATATTAATAAATTAATCCATTGCCATCAGTTGCGGTTTCCATTACAGACGTACGATAGCTGATATGCCAACCTCAAAATGATGAATCTTGAAATATTCTACCGTTTTCGAAATTCTATGCATACAAAAATTCGACAAACCATAATTCTTGTGTTTCACAGAAAAATTGGTAAACGGCAAAATATCTGTCCGCCTGTGAACACCTCCAGCGGCCCAGAATTTTCATTGAAATGGATGATTCCCCAATCGATGTCGCTGATGTTGCGGCCTCTTGAATTTGAAACGAATTTATTGTTTATTTTTTCTCATATACAACTGAAACGATTATAAAAATGGTGTATAACTTATTTCCATTCAGTTCTCTGAATTTTCGAAAATTGCAAAAGTTCAAAATTTTTGGCGTTTTCCTTAAGATATAATATTGAAGATAGAAATTTTCCGTCAATGAAATCTGTTGTCGGGTACGATTTCTCAAAAATCGGAGAATTTTCATCTAAATTGTGCATCTAAATATAGACAATTTTAAAAATAAAATTTTCTCAAAATGGCTCCAGTTTTTTAAACGTTTTGTAAATTCATGAATAACATGATATAACGCCAGTTTTATGAACTCTTTTGACTTTTTCAAAAAATACACAAATTTAACTTTTCTATATATCTCTCAAGACGTTAATATTTATGTTACGAGCGTTTTTATAATTTTTTGCATTAAACTTGAGAGTAAACGTGTGTCACAAATGAAATTCCCGGGAGACTCGAAAGTTTTCTTTGAAACTGAGATCAAAATTACGCATTTTCAGAAACTCTCGAACGACGATTTCTCACAACCGGCACCATTCTTTTCTTCAAACTTTTGCACACGGATAGTGCTAAATGCGCCGAATAGCCTGACATAAACCCATTTTAATGTATTCGTTTGATTTTTAAAAAGTTACATAAACATTACATAGTGTAATTAATTACATAAATGTAATTTTTTCCCATTATATCACGTCGTTAATATTTAGTTTATGGACTTTTTAAACGTTATTGCAATTGCGAATACAAGTGCTTCAAATTATTTGTGATAAAGTTTCCTGAAACTCGAAAGTTTTCTATGAAAATGAGCTTAAACTAATGTTTTCCGAATCACTCAAACGACAGATTCTCAAAAATGCATTCAAAAATGTAATTGTGAATTTGCTTTTACGAGTACGTTTCACTCTTCTTTAATATTCTTAGAGTCACATCAAAGTTCTACAATTAGGGGATCATAAAATTGAGAAAATGTGAAAAAAATGTCTTTTAGACTCTGATCGGTAACCGCTGGGAAAAAGGTGGAGGGATAGCGAAAAGCTAGTCCAGCCTAAAGAGATTAGGAAACAAACTAGTGTGAGAAGTCTGTGCTAAGCATAATTTGTTTACAACTGTAATTGGTCTTTTTCTTGAATGCACACGTTGTTCTCCTGCTCTTCAAAATGTTCTTTGGTACTTACAAGCAGATGAATTCTTTACATACAATCACATTTAAATATTACAAAATAACCGTGACTCTAAGGAAAAGCGAATAATTACTATTGCAAAGAAGCATGCAAAACAGCAAAGTTATTAACCATAAAGTTCGTAGCCGTCGATAATTGAAGTTCCCTTTTCAAGGAAATTCTGCTCAAGCGGCGATGATGTACCTATCGTTGGATATGACTAGTTCTCTACAATCAGCAACGGGGGTAGCTGACGTTGCTTACTCGCAAACGCAGAATTCTTTAGCTGGTCTACCACAAAGAAAATCATAATGTAGTGCATATCATCAAATCAGAAAATACCGGAACTGTTTCACGAAAAATAAATTCCACTAACATTCCCTTCACCTAAAGCTCATGATTTCACGACTATCCGTTGTGGAATTCGTCGGGTGGTTGACGGGTGTTGGTCCATAAATGAAACTGTTATGTTTGCCGACGTTTAGGAGTTTTATTTCTCCCTCATCAGGGCTTGTTTGGGCGTTGAAAATTACACAACCATAATGTAATCATCTACATCTACCGTTTTCACCTCAGCCAGTTTTATACTAGTTCACAAAACAACTTGAATCTTCGCGGCCATTGTCACAACTTCCCACTACCAACACTCCTTGGAGCTCCGCTCATATCCTCTCCATGATGGAGAGAGATGAGCAAGCTTTTGCGCATCGTATCCGATTTCAGCCAATCAGCTTCAGGCACCAGTTTGCGCCACAATATTAGCAAGAATTTTAAATGCAGCCAGAAACCAAAATTAACACCTTGTTACAAGTCATTGAAACAGATATATGAAACTTTTAAATAGTGCATCTTGTACACCTTCCCGTATTATTTATGGTTGGTTACCGTTGAAAACTGTCACTTTATGCCACTTTCAAAATGTTTCTGAATACTTTTCGTTCTCTATGAAACATGGCGGCCAGCGTCTGGTGTGAACCAAGCGTCAGTTGATTGATTGACTGTCAGTATTTCCGGGCGCGTCAAGCGTCAGTCTAAAATTAGTTCCGTAAATGTAGTGCATGTGTTTCCTCGTGAAGTGGCGGTGGTCTCCCGTTGGATGGCGAGATCCGGCGACGACCTACCGGCTAGCGGGGATTTCCTCTACTAGATATCTCTCACCAGGCACATCCCCAGCCCGGACAAGGTGTAAGATCATACAGGTCTCCCAACACGTGGGCTAATGTAGTGCATGTTAGTGTGTTGTGTATGTGTGTGTGTGTGTGTGTGTGTGTAAGGGGAGAGGATAGGGGAAGGAAGAGGTAGGAAAGATCGAGAGCGGTCCATGACTCGTTTGTTCGGGTACTGCGCCGGCATTCGCCTGATATTGATCGGAGAAACCACGGAAAACTACCGATCGGAGCAGCCGGCCGCTAGAGCTCTCCTCCAAGTGACTGAATTCGACCTCGCTGACAAACTAATGTCGAAAATCCTGCCACAGTCGGCACTCGAACCTAGGACCTCGCGGTCAGAGACAGTGCTGAGACGTCTGTAAATGCCGTGAGTCACCTCACCCGGAGTGCCCTTGCTGTGGTCACGTGGTTCGTGATGCAAACTGGTGCGGCTCAGAACGAGGAAAAACCGGTGCACCAGAGTAGCTTCCCATCCCGTCCCACCAGTGTTCTTTCCGTGGCCCCTCACCAACGCCCTAGCCGCCGCCCACCCGCTTTGCCGTCGTGGCCCGCGTCGCGCCGCGAGTCCCTCGCAGCTGCGTTATCGGCGCGAGATAAGCTCCACCCCCGCGCCGCCCCTCCGCCGCCGCCAGCTGCGAACCCTCTCCGCTGGGCGGCGAAGGGCTTCCAGGCAGATCAGAGACCAGCAGACCACGATTCGTACAGTCAGAAATTTCAGCATTACTTTAATATACACTATATTAAAGTACTTTAATGTAAACTACATTAAAGTACTTTAATGTAAACTATATGAAAGTACAGTCGACTCCGGTTATAGTGAACTTCTGGATACCCATATTTTTCATTCACTATATCCGATGATGTCCAAATGAATTAGAATTCTCCATAACGTTTTATTTTATTATTATAAAGGTAGAGCAAACTACATTAACGAAATGAAAATTTAAATACCTTTATTTGTTCTTAAAAAAATAAATTATTTGTAACTGTTTGGTTCGTACTTTTTCATTAGTAATATCTCTAGATCCTTCTCCAGAGTTCGTGCTCTCCATACTTGATTCTGCATTGTCCTCTGCATCCAGGTATCGTCATGTCGTGAGGTGCCTATTCCTGGTCAGCTACCTTCACCTCAGGGAGACTTTGTTAATGACCTCTGCCAACGATATTTTTTTCAAGGTGCCTAGTGTTGGAATTTGTGACACTGAGGCGATATATTCTTATCCAAGAAGAAATTAATTTCCATGACGTTTTATTTCCTACGTTCACTTTAACTGAGGTTCAGGTTCACTATAACCGAATCTTCTTATGCTTATTTGAATTGTAAGTGTTACGTCATTAACTGACCCAGAATGGCTGTGTCATTTAGGCTCATTTAATATCAGTGATTTACGTGTGACCATTGTAAGGTACACGCAATGGAATGGAAAGGGTGACACTTCACCGTATCCAGAGAACCTCGCTCTAAATTTAAGCCTGATTGTCCAACGATTAATTGGAAACTACAATAGACAGTCCATGGCTATGGTAGATGTTGTACTAGTGAACGTTAATAGATTGAAAACATGTACTAAGAAAACTTACTGTGATTAAACAAGATTCTTTAGACCCTAATCTAATCGAAAATTTTCACAGCTTTTGTGTTACATTCACTTCTATAAGCTTAACTTTTTCGTCTAGAGTCTGAAGAGGAGCAAGTTTCTAGCTTGTTCAAGGTCCAGCTTGAACAGATTACAGAATATAGATTACTACGTATCAATATTATGGGGGAATTGCTTTCCCCGCCAGAGGCGCCTGCCGACTAGGCCAAAAAACAAACTCTGCACATGTATTATTAACAGTAATCGCAAAAATTATTGAACAAATGTAATAAGAATTGGTCATTTTTAACTAGGGAAATAACATTTTAAACTTCAAGGGTTTCTAAAAAATGAAATAAATTGACAAACGAAGGCCTTAACGTTCAGAAGATCATCGATTTGTTTTTGCTAGTATAAATACTTGTTTGTATTGTGTTCGTGAGATGTCGTAACTGCCCTGATTACTTATTTCTCAGTCTCATTTTATTCCTTCATTAGCATCATTGGAGCGATATTTTCACATAAGAGATAACCTTGGCAGTAATCACCAAGATACCACACCCCCGCAAATATGAGTTAGTTCTCACTGGAAAAGATTAATAATTATTTTTCGCCGAACACGTAGTCTCATTGTGCAGTTCATAATGACCTCGTCTCTTTGTTCATTTTTACAGTAATTCCTACTGGCTTTACAAACAAAAACGACAAACTGCTATTTAACATTTTTAATGTAATTATGAAAAACAATCGGTCCATTTGTATGAATGTAGTACCGCTTGTTATTTATAATACTTCCCGTGCTGGTAAATTTTCTAAATAAATTTTTGGGTACATGTCAGCCCTCAGTGAAATACCGAAGCCCTAATACTGGATCGCCGGTATGCTGCAATCCTTTGTATGTGCGACGGTTGAGCGAGTGGGAATTCGCCATTAATTAATTCACAGTGTGAAGCGACAACTGTTTTTGACCTGCAGCACAGAAATCAATACACCGAGCGAATTACACACAAACAGAAGAGTTGGTCAGCCTAGTGCATTTCAAAATTTCAATGATATTTCTCTTTTACGGGAGAATATTTGCACGGTGGGACTAGTGTCAGCCTGAAGTCAAGGAAGGAAATTGTCACGTAATTGTGGAAGGAATTACGCAGATCCTTATCACGTGTTTATAATAATCATGAACTAATATATATGACTATCGTTAGGAGTTCTCTCTAATGTTGATATTCGTGCTCTTTGATGCAGAAATGTTAATTTTAAGGCAATAAACAAGTTATCATGATTATTTTGCGACAAATTATACATTTATAATTGACACTACATTGCATGTCTTAAGATAATTAATTTCTATATTATTGTTTTATAACTACAGTACAATGTACTGTTTGCTTAATTACATATTAGGGTAATTATCGCAATGTTTCAAAAATGTTAGCCATTGAAACATTGCCAGTAATAATAAATTTAGTAGCTCATAATTGTTTGTTTTTACAAAGAAAAGGCATTCGCTAAAATAGAGATTAGGCATATCTATATTTAAAGATATCGTTTTCTCATCATTGAACTCATTCATATGTGGAAGCGCTCCTGAGAACGTTGCGTTTCTGAACTCAAGATGCTTAAAATTAACAGAATTGAGAATATACAGTAATTCTCTTTCATGATAGATTTTACCAGCTTCCTAGCGTGATGTAACACAGGTGAATTCATCCATCTCTCTGAATTTTTACTTTTTTTTGCTTATTTCACAAACTATCAATGTTTGTAGGGGTAAACATTCCGTTATAATATTTTAAAATATTTATGTCGTAGACTTCCGCGGTCCAGTCATGATCTGGGCTGTCTGGGTGACGCCGCGTCGAAGACTCAGGTGCCAAGATACCGCGGTCTTCTTCATGGCCCTGGTGCATTCTTCCGGGAACTAAAGCCCTGAAGTAAGTTCGCGATATGTTGATCGGCATCTCAGCCTTTAACGCGGCGTCACCCGGATAGCCTAGATCATTTTAAAATATCAACACCGGTGCAAATAATTCGCACGAAGTTAAGTATATTTCTAATGCCACAGAGCACCTAATCTCAAATTTCCTTCATTCTCCGTGAATGTTGCATTTCTTTCAAGGATAGAAACGATATTGTACTTCACAATAAGAAGTCACTAAAGTATGCTGGTTATACAAAACCCCGCTGTCCATAATTCTTCAGTTCGTACATGGTTCATTGCCTTGCAATTTTTTCATAATTTCATAAACATTTTTTATAATTTCAAAATTTTACAGCCTTATAATGGCAAACAAATGTTCTTTTAAGAAGGTATACGTATACTGAGGGATGAATGTGATTTTCAATGTTATTTTTCTTATTTTTTGAATTAAATATATTTGAATTAAAATATTTGCACAGTAAGCAACGCTGAATGAATAATGTTTCAGTATTCAAGAAAAAAAAGGTCGGTCCAGAGCCATCAACAAAAAGGCTGACCTTAGCGAAAATTGCGAAAATTCAGAATAATTTGGGCACATCGTTAGTGCCTGATTTATTTATTTATTGAGCCCTGCAAAATCCCTTTAATGGCAAAGGCCTTCTGCTTCAGCAGGGTGAAAAATTGTCTTTCATCCTGATTACGTTATTGTTAAATATTAGAAATACATATAAAACATTTATAATTATTTGAAAAGTATCAAGATCATTTCAGCAAATGTATTATTACCAGTAATTTTGTAATAATTTTGTATAGAAAATCTGACATTTTACTTATTTTACCCAAGTCTATAAGACGAGTTTGTCCAGCTACAAAGGGCGCAGAGCGCTGTGCGCGGGGCCGCGTAGTCGTTCTGGCCTCGGAAGAGATTTATGAAACGCCGTCCACTCTATTAGGGGCGGTCCCGCCGCACCCTCGCTCACCGCATCCGAATAAAAGCCCGGCAGCATGCAGCCCGCCCGGGCCCAAATCAATAAATAGATTGATTCCTCGCGGGAGGTTAGATCGGCGGCGGCGCGGGCCGGGAGAGAAGGGAGGCGGACGGCAGAGGTTGCCGCAAGGGTCGACCGAGCGACCGACCTGCGCGGGTGGCGGGTAGGGATGGATGGTGAGGGAGGCAAGACCGGCGAGAGGGAAAGAGGGCTGATGTGGGAGGTGGGCGTGACGGAGGGTTGAAGCTGGCTGTAGCGGAGGAATCGTGATTCGAAAAGAGGAACCTGATCGGCGGAAGGTGGGGATGCAGTGCTGTCGTTCAGCCAGTTCGCACTGGTTCGCGCGAATCGGTTGTTAAAATTATTGTTGTTTGCAAAACCGTTTGTTAAAATTATTTTAATGCGGAGAACCATTGGTTAAAATTATTGTAGTTCTCAGAACCATTTGTTCAAATTATTGTAGTTCGTAGAACCATTTGTTAAAACTATTGTATTTTCGCAGAACCATTTGTTAAAATTATTGTAGTTTGTAGAACCATTTTTTAACATTATTGTAGTTCGCAGAACCATTTGTTAAAATGATTGTAGTGCGCAGAACCGGTTGTTAAAATTATTGTATTTCGCAGAACCATTTGTTCAAATTATTGTAGTTCGTAGAACCATTTGTTTAAAACTATTGTATTTCGCAGAACCATTTGTTAAAATTATTGTAGTTTGTAGAACCATTTGTTAACATTATTGTAGATCACAGAACCATTTGTTAAAACGATTGTAGTTAGCAAAGTTGGTTGTTAAAATGTTTATAATACACAGAACCAGTTGACATTTATCATAATCAAGATGTTAAAATTATTGTAGCTCTGAATAACATATTTCTGATTGGGACAATCTCTCTTGATTTGATCCTCTTGCTGAATGGGACGCAACTAAATTTGTGAAATCCTGGCTTCGACTTGGACATAATATGGCTGCTGACACACGCGTCAGGACGAAGTGAAGTACAGAATATTCAAAGAATCAACTAGCTTTGTGGTCACTTTTGTAACCTTCAGACAGAATTGTTAAGCTCTTAAATTACTATATCTATAAATCTGTAAAAGCATGTTGCAATAATTTTTTCTGTTGGAGAGTGAGGCATGTAACATGGAGCTGGATGGGGACAACGTAGATTACGCGCTTGAGGTGTGGACAGCAGTATTCGGGCAGGGGAAGGGTACAGTTCAGAAAAGGAACAGACTAGGACAGGCAGTAGGTTGGGAGAGAGTTAGCTAAACGACCAGACCCGAAGAGGGTGGCAGAGAAGGAGGGCGGACGTACATGAACAGTCATGGGCGGAGTTGCATAGCACATACTTGGATTTATTTAGAGGTGCGTTTGAAGTAAATTCGCCTGTTTAGGGTTTCATCCAATTAGGAGCTTGAACGTCACTATAGTGACGTCACTGTAGCGACATATGTCGATATTTATACTTCTGATTGGACGAACTCGTGAACAGCTGATTTACTTCAAACGCACCTCTAAGTATATCCAATAATAGGAGACAATGAGCTCGCGAAAAAGGGGCTGAAGGGTGAGGGGGTGTTTGAGAGGGAGGAGGCAACGTTGAAATGAGGTTGTAATGGTGGTAGCTAAGGGATAGGGCTAGTAGGGGCAACTGGAATTATATAGTGTCTCCTGGAAGGAAATGTCGAAACTTCGAAAATAAGCTCTTAAGACAATATTCTAAGCATATTTTGTCTAATAAACTACTTGGATTTTCCGAATGGTTGGGCCACAATGAGCACGTGGTCCGTGCTCCGTTTGTCAGGGTACTAGTCCGACATTCGCCTGGTGTTTATTGAAGAAACAACGGAAAACTACCGAACAAAGCAGCCGGCCGCTAGAATTCTCCTCCAGACAGCGCAATCGGCTGAATTCAATCTAAGTAATGTCGAAAATCAGCCACCACTAGGACTCAAACCCTAGGTCAGGTCCTCCCACTCAACCATAGACTAAAGAGGTCTTTACTCTATGACTTTACTACATCTTGAATCAACTCTATGAATCAACTATGCTGCTTAGACAATGCGTCAGACGGAGGGATAGGGATTAAAAGTTTGCACGGAAAGGGCAAGGGCTGTGGGAGGCCGAGGCCAGGAAGCGAGGCCGTGGGCGTTGCGGTGGGGGAAAGGCCGCCCCGCCGGACGGCCAGGGGCGTGGGCGGGCACTTCGTGCGGCGAGGGCGTGGGCGAAAGGGACAGCGTAGGAGGCGCCTTCCGGGGACGGCAGGCCTGCGAGGAAATGGCAGAGGGCGGCAAGGAGCTGGTAGTGTCGCGGTAATCCAATTATTAGGAGATAGCAAAGTGGATGAACGGCAGTGTTCGTGGGCGTCCTGCCGTCTCCTCTTTTGACCATCGTCCTTCCGAGTTCGGTTTAGGTTCTTCGCGGCCCCCAAAATCGTTTCCCCCCCTAAGGGAAGATTCAACAAGATTTATTAAAAAAATAATGTAAAAGAATGACATGAATGTAGAAAAACTCTACTGTTATCAATGATTTTACAAGTACAAACACATTTTATGTCAGTTTTTCGAAGATTTTGTCAATATTTTCTGGGATGCGAGGCCCCCTATGAAGTGGGGTCCCCTTAGCAACTGCTTTTACTTTCTCTCCTTGCTACGTTCGTAGTAGAGACAAAGTATGGTAATCGTACGAGGAAATAAAGAAAAACTTTGATTGTCGGGTTCTGGTAACGAAGTTATAGATAAATAATGATCTCAAATGCACACTGCAAAAACCAGCATCACCTTGAAAAAACTGTTCTTTAGTAAATTATTTCCTCTAACGTCTGTCTGTACGCCCGTCCGACCGTCCACCAGTTAGTTCATCCGTCCGTCCCTCCGTGTGTCTGTCCGTCTGCAGTCAGAACTAGCGCCTAAACCGTTCAGACGATTTTCTCCAAAAATTGATATTCTTATACTCAATTAACGCAGTCGAAGGCCTGTAAGTTCGAAATGGATATTTCGTTTTGGGGACACTTTACATGAAGCTTTAACATTTTCAAAATTATCTCAAAAATTGCTTAAACTTTTAAAATTCAATGTCTTCGAATTGAATGAAGAACGATTGAAAATGACGCAGGCCTCATCATCGTTGAAAACTCTAAATTTTCGAAAATTGTAAAAGTTAAAAAAAAATCTGTTTTCGACGTCTCCCTGCAACCATAACAATGAAAATTGACTTTTTAAATTAAATCTGTTGTTAAAAAACATTTCTTGTGATTCTTATGATTATTTAATTGTTTTCATTACATTTTTTGAGGGATAGGACAAATGAAACTTAAAAACTGGTGTGGTTTTATTTTCGTTGAACTCTCTTAATTTTAAAAAATTGCAAAAGTTAGAAATGAGAGAAAGAATATGCTTTGTAGCACCTCTAGCTTTGTTTGTAGTTAAAACCGGCCCTGCCAACCTCGCAGTTTCCCCTCTCGCCTCCCACGCTTTTCCCACTGACGTTGTCCTGCCGCCCTCCAGGTTTCCTTTTTACGCAAGGGCTGAAATTGCCTTATTACGCAAAGACTGAAACATGCATCGAATGTTTCCTTGGGGACCAAGTTCCAGGTGGGTGTCTTGTTCGTTAGGATCTAACCTCACCCTGTATAGTGGTGCAACCCCACTTGACGGCCATTGCCGAATAACGTCGACACGCAGCACAAAGCCTTCCAATTCAATGCCTGGGTCGGGCCGCGATGCTCTAGCTGACATCCTCCTAACCAGTGTGGTGAGATCGAATTCATTATAGTGCCTCATGGGCACTACCGGGGGAACGCCCTACCCAAATAACCATTGAGTTATCGGGCCACTGCCGCAACGAATCAGGAAGCCCGTCAGAGGACCTCTCGGACAAAGTCCGAGAGGCTCAGGGCTCTCTTCCCGCCTCCTCACTGCCTACACCTTTAGGCTATTGACGTGAGTTCCGCCAGGGCCATGAAGGTACTGGCGAAAATTGAATTTTTAGTGCTGTAGGTATCTCCGAGACGAAATCCTTCAGAGGTCTTGCTATTGTAGCTGGTGTCGAAACTCCACTACCGTCGGGACTTGAACTCCAGGACCTCGTGGTCAGAATCCGGAGAAAACGGTAATTCTGATTGAGCTAACTCACTAAGTCCTACACTAAAGACTCGTGCCTGTTGCTCGTCGGCAAAAGAGTGAGGGACGCGTTCTTCGAATTTCGCCGAGGGACTTTCCGTGAACCGTACGCACGGCGCCACGCCCCCGCCTCCGCTCCCGCCCCCGGGCGCCACCGACGGCGTTCCGCGGTTGCCATGGTAACGGAGCAACGCGACGTCCGCGCCGCGGGAAGCCTTAAGTCACGCAACGCCCTCCCCTCCTCCCCTCCCCGTCCCATCTGTTTCCCTCACCACTCTTCCCCTCCACGCTTGCGGGCCCGAACCGCCTCCGCTTGCCCGGCTGCCCACGTCCCTCGTCGTCGCTGCTTATACTGCCCTGCGATTCCATTGCGTTGCTACTGCACCTCTGCCGTTTCCTGGAGCTTTTTATTGAATGTATTTGTTTTCTTTTGGGCTGTATGCATTAATTTTTTCTCCCCTTCACACTTGTCGTCAGCGGTTTTTTTATTCCCCGCCGTCGTTAGTTTCGCCATCTCTCGCCCGCGGGTGTTCTTTGAATATCTCTCTTCACTGTCACTCTTAGCTTCCAGACGATTTTATTTTTGCCATCCTACTATTTTTCTTGTATCACGTTATATGCCTCTGATATCGCCTACACTCTTCTTTGCTTGTGCCCATTCCTACTTCACAATATCTTCTTTCTACATTATTTCGCTTCTGGTCATTCCCTTATTCACTTTTCCCCTTTTCTACTTTTCTCTCACTTCTTTCAGTATCTCCTTTTCCCACTACCCACCTCTTCTTCCCCGCAGTTGTTCCTAATTCTTCCTGCACCCGACACCCCCTAAACTCTTCACCAGATTCGTATCCCCGAGTCTCTTTTACTTCTAGCCCTATTTCCTCCTCGCTCCTTTCCCTCCCCGCCTCAACTCCTCTCCTTTCCTATTTACCTCCGACCTGACATTCCTTTTCTCCGCCTGCAGCCTTTGCGCTTCCTCAGCCTCTCCTCGCCCGGCCTTTGTTCTTTCTTGCGCCGCCCCCCAACGCCGCCGACTCCTCCCGGCCCCCGTCGTTCCTCATCGCCGCCGCCTCCTGGCCACGCCCCCTCCCCGTCTCCACCCCGCCTCCCCGCCCCGCCTTCGCTCTCAGGGCTCTCCCTTCCTCTCGTCTTCGCCGGAACATTACGTATTATTCCACGAGAGGAGACTATGGGATTTGAACGAGGCTTCTTTTTATTCTGTTTGTAAGCCTGTACAAACGGTGAAGTCGGCCGTGTCACAATGCGGTCTCCGGGGCGGGGGGTGGGGAGAGGGGGGCTGCCTCTTCCTCTACATCCCGCTCCTCCCCGCCCTTCCCTCACCCCCGCCTCGCCCCGCGGCGGTGGGCGCGTGTGGACGGAACGATCCGTTAGCAACGGCCCGGAAATAAAGGTATTCTCACGAGCCACCCGCCTGACTTCACGTTCCTTCGGCCTCCTGAGCGCCAGGGAGTGCGTCGTTCTTTTTCCACTTACTCTTGATCAGTTGATAGTGTTGTTAATGCTTGTGGCGTATACTGCGAAAAGCTATAGATATTAACCTACTTCATGCACTCCTGCCCTCCTTGAAAACAATAAACTTTAAAAACTTTAGGGAGATAGAAGTGGCAAAGGGAGGCGGAGGGCAAACGAAATGCAATGTGTAAACGCATATTTTGCCCGGAAAAAGTGTTCATATGGTTGGTATAATTTACTTTTAAGCAGACTCCATGTAGCGATTACAACTACTGACTCCACGTAGTTGGGCAACTACAGACTCCATTTAGCGAAGTATTGTTTCAATTATAAAATGGAATTCTTACTACAATGAAAGAGAAGAATGATCTATGTTCTTGTCCCTAGTTAACATGTTTTGGAATTACTGCGCATGGTCATAATTTTGGTTTTGCGAAATATTATTTCAATTTTAACATTTTTTACTTTCTCTTGTGCTTTTCTCCCTTTTCAATGTGTTGAGAAATATTCTATTTTAATAAATATTGATTTTAATTAAATTTTATCTTTAATGTATAGTCGTAAGTAATATCACGAGAAGTGCTGTGCTAGCCGGTAAATTCACGACTCGCGTAGCGAGGAGTGAATTTACCGGCTAGCACAGCACTTCGAGTGATATTTAGTGTGACTATTTCACGAATAAACACATTACATGATTTGAAAGGATAATTTAAATCACAGGAATTACGAAAAAGGGAAATATTACTCAAAATTACAACCGAAAAATGAAAACCTTTCATTCAGTTCCGACTTATCACTTCCTCCTGGACTAACTTATAATCAAGTAACATTTGAATAACAGTTTAATGCAGAAAATTATTTCAAATATGTTTCAATTTTATGGTAATAAAACTTTCGGAAAACAATTCTAACAAGGCTACTGACAAGAACATTTATTAAAAGCACAATCATTAAAGTTGTAGGAAGTTGGTTTCCAAGTCTTGGTCTTCCATAGAAGTATTTGAAATGGAAGATGTACAAGATGAATTAGCAGCGGAATTCGTCAATTTCGAATGGATTGAACACACGTGTGTACTCATTAAAATATTTTCCTGAATAATTTTGGTTGTAACGTTTCACATAGTTTTGATGGCATATTCTTTGTACTCTTCACAATCTAATCTTCGTATATTAATTGCCTAAAACATGTGTAATTTCTTCATTTGTAGTTTGTGCTGTCCATTTGTATTTTCTGTCTTGACAAAATTCTTGAAATTTCTTTTACACACTTTTTCTGTTCCTTTTGCTGTTTTTCGGCACTGAATCTTTAATAATAGATTCTATTTCAGAGTTTTAAACATTACCAAAACCACAGATTTTAATATTATATTGATGCACAAGAGCTATTTTGGAGGTGAAACAATTGCTATCGTTATCTTAAAAATGTAAACAAAGGTTTTACAGCGATAAAAAAAGGTAAACAAGCTGATGGCGATAAACATCTGGGATTGGTTTAATTTGAATATATCCAGGTTTCCCATTGGCTACTTACGACGCGGATAGACATGAGTGAAATAGTCGTTAAAAAACTTAGCGGAGTCTCTTTACAGGAAAGTGTATATTTCAAAGAACAAAGTTCCTGCAGCGTATTTAGAATTAACAGATTTCGTATGGTACTAAGTGAGTAATCAATTATAAAAACTATTTTAATGTAATTTTATTATTAATACAAATAAAAGAAAGCAAAGTGCAGAAATCTCTGCGAGCTAGGTTTCAGGCTGTAAACTAATTAAACTGCAAAGGATCGGCCCGTTTTGCCTGAATAATCTCAATCAGGTTAAATCCAACATCATAAACAGAACATTCAGCCCAAGCAAGAAAATGAAGATGGTATATCGTTTCGCTTTGCCATTACGAACGCTTGGAGCTTTGCAAACGAGAGCTAAACGAACGCCATTTCGAAGTGCAATAATCTCTTCTTCCGTTATTTTTCACTCGTTTGAAGATCCCAGTGTGTGCGTATGAACGCGCTTCGTTTAATGCACTTTTTCATTTTCCGTCCGATTTACCCGCGGCGCTTTCCCTCCGCTCCGCTGGGTCGCCGCCGCGCCCCGGCACAGTGCCCGGAAATTGTGGTTTCCAGGGAAACTATTTATACGACGAAATTGTGTGAAGGAAGACTTAGACACGTTAGATGTAATACACGTTGAAAGTCATCGGACTTTCGCCAGGAATTGTTAACATTTCCTTTTTTCTTGCATTGTTTTCTTTATTTATTTTATTCTTTTCTTTCTTTCCTTCTTTCATTCTTTTCTTTCTTTCTTTCTTTCTTTATTTCTTGTGAGTGTGTGTGTGTGTATGTGTGTTTCAAGATTTGCGTAATAATATATTCAATGAGTGATAATTTCATATTGTAAATTATGTATTTCGTTTTATAAGCCAATATCTCAAAACTGAATAATTCCTAATTCGTCAGTTTTCAACATCTGTTAGGGCTTTATTACTCCCCATGTACTTGAACTTTGGATCACAACATTTTGTTGGCCAAGTTTATTTCACAGAACTAAGTCGTATAAACTAGTTAAACATTTGTTTTAAGTGGTACCAAGAAACAAGAAAGGGGCCAAGTATCTTACGTAGTAAACATAAAGAGCCTACAGGTAAAACAATAAGGAAATGATTGCACTTTCTGAAAATGTATAAAATAATATTAACAATATAATACGAAAGAAGCGTTAAATTAATTGGAGAAAATATACCGTCCTTCTAATTTTGGATGTGCTGGAAATGATTTTGAGGTGAGATATTACAAACGTGTCATTTATCTTGAGAAAAAAGAGAGATATGTAGTCTCTTAGCAAGAATTACATTACTTAAGTGGTTTTATATGTGTTGCTTGAAAAGCAGCTAAGAGACAATTATCAAATATTAAATAATTTTGTAATAGCTTTAGTGACTGTAAGGTCAATTAAATTTAATTATCGCAAAGAAATAATATTTTAAATGTGACTTTTTCACAATGTACTCGTCACAAATGTATCACAAAAAAGGATTATAAATAAATATTAGTTAAACACAGCAAATCACTCTCGCTTGCAAACCCGCTTGATATAATAACACGTTATCGTATTGCAGCAATCACTGCTATCATCATACCACATTAACATAAGCACGGGCAGCGAGAACAAGAAATGAGAAGAAGATGAAAAATAATGAGGAGAAGAGTGAGGATGAAGAAGAAGAAGAGGAGGAAGAAACTTTTGACGTAGCCCAATATTTTGTTTCCTGTATTCTCTTAACCAATTACTGTGAACATTCTTATTTCCATCACATAAAGTCCCAGTACAGCGGGGATCCGTCATCTAGTCACTATTCTATTGGTCCACTTTCATCCAAGAAACTTACGCATTTCGAGGCAACAAGCTTTTCATGTTCACTTTTTTTCCTTACGCACGCCACTGTTTCGGCCCACAGTGCGCCGTCACCCGCCTGGGGCTTCCCCGCCCACGCGGCCCGGAACCTCCGCCGCCACCGCCTCCGCCGCCACGCGTCGAAGAGCGTCGGAATTGAACGAATATACTCGTAATTAATTGAATTTGTTAGCAGAGCAGCGCTGCCCGCGGGCAGTGCCCCGCCGCTCCGCCGCGCCGCGCCGCCGTCCCGTTTGCCGCAGTCACCACCGCCAAAGCCGCTTTAATCACGGCCGTCGCTAGAAGCATCCTCACGCTTGCACTCCGCCATCCCCGCTGCATGGCTTCACGGTTGCACGTCTTTCCTCCTCCACCAACGCCGCTTTAATCATGGCCGTCGCCAGAAGCATCCTCACGCTTGCACTCCGCCGTACTTGCTGCATGGCTTCACGGTTGCACGTCTTTCCTCCTCCACCAACGCTGCTTTAATCACGGCCGTCGCCAGAAGCATCCTCACGCTTGCACTCCTCCGTCCCCGCTGCATGGCTTCACGGTTGCACGTCTTTCCTCCTCCACCAACGCCGCTTGAATCACGGCCGTCGCCAGAAGCTTCCTCACACTTACACTCCGCCGTCCCCGCTGCATGGCTTCATGATTGACCGTCTTTCCTTCTCCACCAAGGCCGCTTTAATCATGGCCGTCGCCAGAAGCATCCTCACGCTTGCACTCCGCCGTCCCCGCTGCATGGCTTCACGGTTGCACGTCTTTCCTCCTCCACCAACCCCGCTTGAATCACGGCCGTCGCCAGAAGCATCCTCACGCTTGCACTCCGCCGTCCCCGCTGCATGGCTTCACGGTTGCACGTCTTTCCTCCTCCACCAACCCCGCTTGAATCACGGCCGTCGCCAGAAGCTTCCTCACGCTTGCACTCCGCCGTCCCCGCTGCATGGCTTCACGGATGCACGTCTTTCCTCCTCCACCAACGCTGCTTGAATCACGGCCGTCGCCAGAAGCATCCTCACGCTTGCACTCCTCCGTCCCCGCTGCATGGCTTCACGGTTGCACGTCTTTCCTCCTCCACCAACCCCGCTTGAATCACTGCCGTCGCCAGAAGCATCCTCACGCTTGCACTCCGCCATCCCCGCTGCATGGCTTCACGGTTGCACGTCTTTCCTCCTCCACCAACGCCGCTTTAATCATGGCCGTCGCCAGAAGCATCCTCACGCTTGCACTCCGCCGTACTTGCTGCATGGCTTCACGGTTGCACGTCTTTCCTCCTCCACCAACGCTGCTTTAATCACGGCCGTCGCCAGAAGCATCCTCACGCTTGCACTCCTCCGTCCCCGCTGCATGGCTTCACGGTTGCACGTCTTTCCTCCTCCACCAACGCCGCTTGAATCACGGCCGTCGCCAGAAGCTTCCTCACACTTACACTCCGCCGTCCCCGCTGCATGGCTTCATGATTGACCGTCTTTCCTTCTCCACCAAGGCCGCTTTAATCATGGCCGTCGCCAGAAGCATCCTCACGCTTGCACTCCTCCGTCCCCGCTGCATGGCTTCACGGTTGCACGTCTTTCCTCCTCCACCAACCCCGCTTGAATCACGGCCGTCGCCAGAAGCATCCTCACGCTTGCACTCCGCCGTCCCCGCTGCATGGCTTCACGGTTGCACGTCTTTCCTCCTCCACCAACCCCGCTTGAATCACGGCCGTCGCCAGAAGCTTCCTCACGCTTGCACTCCGCCGTCCCCGCTGCATGGCTTCACGGATGCACGTCTTTCCTCCTCCACCAACGCTGCTTGAATCACGGCCGTCGCCAGAAGCATCCTCACGCTTGCACTCCTCCGTCCCCGCTGCATGGCTTCACGGTTGCACGTCTTTCCTCCTCCACCAACCCCGCTTGAATCACTGCCGTCGCCAGAAGCATCCTCACGCTTGCACTCCGCCGTCCCCGCTGCATGGCTTCACGGATGCACGTCTTTCCTCCTCCACCAACGCTGCTTGAATCACGGCCGTCGCCAGAAGCATCCTCACGCTTGCACTCCTCCGTCCCCGCTGCATGGCTTCACGGTTGCACGTCTTTCCTCCTCCACCAACCCCGCTTGAATCACTGCCGTCGCCAGAAGCATCCTCACGCTTGCACTCCTCCGTCCCCGCTGCATGGCTTCACGGTTGCACGTCTTTCTTCCTCCACCAACCCCGCTTGAATCACGGCCGTCGCCAGAAGCTTCCTCACGCTTGCACTCCGCCGTCCCCGCTGCATGGCTTCACGGATGCACGTCTTTCCTCCTCCACCAACCCCGCTTGAATCACTGCCGTCGCCAGAAGCATCCTCACGCTTGCACTCCTCCGTCCCCGCTGCATGGCTTCACGGTTGCACGTCTTTCCTCCTCCACCAACACCGCTTGAATCACGGCCGTCGCCAGAAGCTTCCTCACGCTTGCACTCCGCCGTCTCCGCTGCATGGCTTCACGGATGTACGTCTTTCCTCCTCCACCAACGCTGCTTGAATCACGGCCGTCGCCAGAAGCATCCTCACGCTTGCACTCCTCCGTCCCCGCTGCATGGCTTCACGGATGCACGTCTTTCTTCCTCCATCGACGCCGCTTGAATCACGGCCGTCGCCAGAAGCATCCTGACGCTTGCACTCCGCCGTCCCCGCTGCATAGCTTCACGGTCTTTTCTCCTCCACGCCTTCACAGCTCTATACCTTTGCAGCTCCAGGCCAACCCCACTCCATGCCTTCCCCGCAACAAGACTTCCACGCTCCAAACTTTCTTCGCTCTACGCCTTCCCCTTCCGTACCTTTCCTGCTTTCCCCACTCCATGCCTTCCTCGTTCTGCGCCATCCCCTCTCCATGGCTTCCACGCCTTTTCCATTCCGTCCACGCCGTCTCCGTTCCTTTCACTCCTTCTCCTTGCCTCTTTCAAGTCTTCCTCACTCTACACCTTTCCCGCTCTATGCTATCTCCACTCTACCCTTGCTCTTCGCCTTCCCCGTTCCAGGCCGTTTCCGTTCCATGCCTTCCTAGTTCCATGCCGCCCTCAGTCTACGCCTTACACGCTCCACGCCTTCAACATTCCAACACTTGCCCGCTACGACTCTCCTCCCTCCATTTCGTCCCCGATCTATTCATTCTCAGCTCCTCACCTTCCCCGCTCCACTCTTTCCCCACACTGCGCCTTCCCTAATCGCCTTCCCAGTCCACGCCCCCCGGGGATTTTCAACATTTTCTCAGAAACGGCTCCAAATTTTTTCTTTAAATTTCTTGTATGAATAGAGGAAAATACACTTTTTAACATGGCATAGGTCCGATTTTCACGTACAGCTCTGAATTTTCGAAAATTGTGAAAGTTTGAATTTTTTTCGGCGTCTTTCTCCAACTACAAAATTGAAGATAGAGATTTTTTCTTCAAATAAAATTTGTTCTGCATATTGAGTTCTTTAATAAAGGTCACGTAAATGTTTTTCACAATTTTGGTAGTTTTCGTGCAATATTGCGTGCAATATGTGCAATTTTAAAAAATTACAAAAACAAAATTTTCTCAAAAACGGCTCCAAATTTTTTCTTTAAACTTTTGGTAGGGATAGTGGTAAATGTACTCTATCAATGACATAAAAGCCATTCTGGTCTATCGGTTGGTTTTTTCAAAAATTACAAAAATGTAAATTTTTTTACTTGTCTCTCACGTCGTTAATATTTACATTATCGGCGATTTTCTTACATTATTATATTTACGAGTATATATGCTTTAAATAATGTCAAGTAAAGTTTCTCGAAAACACTACCGTTTTCTGTGAAAAGTAGCTCAAATTTCAGCATTTTCAGAAATGCTCAAACGTCATTTTCTCGTATATGGCTGCAATTTTTTTCTTGAAACTTTTGTAACGGATAGTGCTAATTACACTCATTAGTATAGCGTGAAGTTTATTTTGAGTTTTTTTTTGTTTTTTTCAAAAATTATATAAATGTAAATTTTTTGAAAGATCTCTCACATCTTTAATATGCACATTATCCGCAATTTGTAAAGATGATTATATTTGTGAGTGTAAGTGCTTCAAATAACTTCAAAAAAGTATTTTGAAAACTCAAAAATTTTCTGTGAAAATGAGCTTCAAATTTCGCATTTTTAGTAGTGCTAAAACGCCATTTTCTCTTAAACGGCACATAATTTTTAAAAGAAAATTGCCATTTACGGCTAGGTTTTTGTGTTCTTTAATATTCTAAAATTAATGTTTCTGTTCTACCAATAGGAAACCGAAAAATTAAGAAAATGACAAAAAAAAATGTACTTTTGGCGATGATAGATGGTAGCTGGCAAGAAAGAGTATGTGGCAATTCCGAATAGCTAGCGAAACCCAGGAAAATAGAAAACTAATACGGGAAAGTCTGTGCCATTCTGTAGCACCACTAGTTTCTCCTCAATTCCTGTCGTGATTGTTGGTCTTTTGTCCTAATTTATAGACTTCTGCCCTCTGGTTTTCATACTCTCCTCCCAACTGCTCATCTACGTCTCCCTACTAATCGCTTTTCCCATTGACCGGCCATTATTTCTGGCCTTTCCATATCCTAGAAAGGTTTCTGTCTCCACTTCTGACGCCGTCTCCTCGCGATACTCAATAGAAACTCCTCGCCATAACTTTCCATTTCTGACTGATTTTCCAGTCATTTGTACACGCCATTCCCCACCTCCCAAAGCCTCCTAAACCGTTCAGACGTTTTTCTGCAAAACTGATATTCCCATTGAGGTGAACAAACTCGAGGTTCTGTGAGTTCGAAATAGACATTTCATTTTTGGATATTGGATTTTGAGGAGTACATAAAATGAAGCCTCAAAAACATTTCATCAAAAAGGCTCCGAATTTTTTAATTAAACTTTCTCCTCTGGTAGCTTAAAGAATGCTTAAGGGAATGGTGCAGGTCTCATTTGGGTTGAAATCCCTAATTTTTCAAAAATTGTCAAAGTTTAATTTTTTTGCCATCTTCCTACGTCTAATATATTGATGATGGATATGTTTTTCCTGGAAGAAATCTGTTCTTAAAGGAATGATCTTGAAATAAAGTCATGTGCAATTTTTCGAGAATATGAATGGTTTACGCGTAGTTTTAGAATTTTTTAAATTATTATTTTCGTAAAGACGGCTCCAATCTTGAAAGACATTTTTGCAGATATTTTGAAAAAAAAAAACTGGCGTCTTTTGCGTAGTTTCTGCTTGAAGTTAATGTAATTTATAAACTAGTGGTACTACAGAATGGCACAGACTTTCCCGTATTAGTTTTCTGTTTTGTTTGGTCTTGTCTAGCTTTTCGGACTTGCCAATACCCTTGACAGCTGCCATCTGTCGCCGCCCAAACTACATTTTTTTCGACATTTTCTTAAGATTTCGGTTTTCCAATAGTAGAACAAAACTTTTATTTCAAGAATATTAAAAAACAATTAAACCTTGCCCTAAATGGTAATTTTCGTTGAAAAATTTGAAGCCGTTTCAAGAAAATGGCGTTTAAGCGCTACTGTAAATGCGAAATTTGAAACTCTTTTTTACAGAAAAGTTTTGAGTTTTCGAAAACATTTCAAGCCCTTACACTCACAAATTCAATAGGATTTACAAATTGCTGGAAATGTGCATTTTAACCGTATGAGAGAACTCTCAAAAAAATTACATTTTTGTAAATTTTGAGAAAACAAAAAAATACCCCAATATTAACTTTACGCCATATTAAAGAGTGCAATTATCACTATCCGTTCGCGAAGTTTGAAAAAAAAAATTCGAATCTATTTTTTAAAAATGGCGTTTGAGAGTTTCTGATAATGGGGAATTTTGAGCTAGTTTTCACAGAAAACTATTCAGTTTTCGAGAAACTTTATTTGACATTATTTAAAGCACATGTACTCATTAATATAATAATGTGAACAAAGTGCCGCTAATGAAAATATTATCAACGTGAGAGACAAGTCAAAAAATTACATTTTTGCAATTTTTGAAAAAACAAAAGAATAGATCGAAATGTAGTTTATGTCATCTCACATTTTGCACTATCTCTACCAAAAGTTTAATGAAAACATTTGGAGCCGTTTTTGAGAAAATTTTGAAAATGTCCGGAGGGCTTCATGTAAAGTACCCCCAAATTGTACAGAATCTTTTTCAAAATCTCAAAGCTTCAACTAGAACCAGATGGAATGGGAAATATCCATTTTGAAAGAAATCGTACGTATGGTTTAGGCGCTAGCAGTGTTCACAGACGGACAGACGGACGGACGGACAGACGGACGTATTCCTTTCAATTGGTTTTTTCGGTATCAAGGACCGACACAAGTGGAGTTTTGGCTACACCACGTGTTAAGGGATTTTTTTTCTTAATTTAGAAACTGGTTTTATCCACTTTTTGTTATCACGGCCGAGCAACGAATTTTTTTCTGGTGAAAATTGGCCATTTTTTCCCGCAGCATTACATAACTTTCCCTATACTACGTATATCACTCCGTGGATATGTACGTATACGGGGAAGTAAAAATATATTTTTCAGACAATGGCTCTTCATTTTTTCTTTAATTTTGTCCTCGGAGAGAAAAAAAAGATGCTTGAAAAATAGCGCATGACTTGTTTTAGATGAATTTTCGAAAATTTCAAAAGTCAGAAATAATGCGAGAAAGTGTAGCACGTATACTTTCGGCTGAGATATGCAAAGACCTTCGATTATATTAAGAGGCAACCAAAAACTCGTATATTGCTGAAAGGAAACGAAACAATGAAAATAATATTGTAACATTTGTGGTGGTGAATTAAAACACAATTTATTTTAACAAAGATGTTTATTTATGTTTCTAAATATTACACTAAAAATACTTGATTTAGTTACAGATTGGCTTCACAGTCCTTGTGCTCGTCACTTAGTTATTGCTTCTTACACAACACAGTTATCTTGATTATTTATTTTCACTGTTTACTTCTCTTGCTCTGTCGCACAGTCCGATACACTCACCCTCGTCCGTTGCACTGACCACAGTTCACGGCGCTGGCCACAATCCACTGCACTGCTGATCACCGACTGCACTGCTGATCACCGACTGCACTGCTGTTCACCGCGACGCACACGCCTTTCACAGCTCAGCTTCCACTTCAGAAAAGACTGACTAGCGACCGTCGACGGCGGCGCATTTATACCTGGCCGGCGCCCGCCTGGACCCTTCGGGAACTCGCGTCACAGGCTTGGCGACCCGCGTTCTTGGCGACCCGCGAATACCCTGGAAACGTCTAGTTAGGGGGCGGCGGCGGATGATGCAATCCGCGCAGCGGATTCCGGTAGATGATGCAATGTTCGTTACAATATAGATATATGCCAGGTTGAGTGATGTTTCCATTAATACGTTTTCTTCTGTTACGAGAAAATACCTTGGAAAAGAATTGGAGTTAGTATTTTTGAAATATTGTCAACAGTCAAAACTTGTAAGCCAAATGGCGAAGAGATGACTTAGCGATATAGTGGTTTCTAATTGTGGAGTAAACATAGATTTATAAAGGTGCAAGTTCTTTTCAGATAGTTTTGTGTGAAGATGATTTTTAAATTCCCCTACGGCGGTGAACAGACTGAGCACCCGACCTCCAGCATTGCAACAGTGCAATATCGGTGCCAGGTTTTATGGCCTGCGCGCGTGGCCTTTCGCAGAACAGGCCGATAACACTGCCGCCGTCCCATGCGGGCTTAATACCGAGAGGCCGTAAAACTGTGCCACGGTGGCTGGTCGAGTGACCACGAAAGGACCACTGGAAAACTCGAAGTGATGGGCGCTTAGGTCGGATTTAAGAACTGTGCTCCCTCCTCAACACGAAAATCGTGTTTGGATCCCCCTCCAGATTTACTAAAGATACCACCCCATCCCTAGAAATTCGGCCGTGTATCATTTGGAGGTTAGTGTAAGCAGTTTACACTTTCTGTTGTAGTATAATGTACGAATACTTAGTAGCAGTCTAATTGAACATTTATCAAATCTTAATAAGTAATTTCAATTTTTAAGAAGAAATATATTGTTACTGTGGACTATTTGATTAATGATTATTTTACAGATACAAACATATCATTTCACACTTTTTCGAATATTTTATGATTTTTTCACGGGAGGGAGGCTTCTAAGCCATTTCTTATTTTGCTTGTACATAAATTCCGGTCTGATAGGCACGTGCAGATAAGTAATAGTTGGGAAGGTCAGGTAGGTGTTAGACGCTACGTGTAGTGTCACCAACTTTTGTGTCAGATCGCCCGGAGATTTTGATAGCACGGAAGGGGGGCAAGAATATGGTATAAAATGTTCCTTAATCAAATTTGAAATATCTTTGCCCAAAGTTGATCTATTTTCTATCGTAAACTTAACAAATCTAGATCCAATGTGGGTAAACAGTCATGTAATTTTACTTTAATAACTAAAAAAAACTTCTTTAGTTTACGTTACTCTAAACAGACTCTTGTCCCGATTTACACTCTTTTTTTTATGAACGATTTCGAGAGTTCAGCGAACGTGAGCAAACGCATAGCGGCACTGCCACTCAGAAACCGCTGCCGAAGTCGTTCGACAAGGACGATCGTGTAAGTCGAGTCTTAGGAAGCTGACTGAGACGATTCAGTTAAAATTCATATTTTTATAACGCTTTTGACAGTTCTGAGCAGACATATTAACAAAACGAGTCGAACTTCCTTCAAGTTTTTCGTTACTAGTTACCCTGATTTTAAATTAATCATTGAAATTATAGCTGAATTATAATGTAATGTACAGTTGGTAACAGTCTTGTTTGCACAGTCCATAATTTGTTCGAAAATCGTTAATTTTAAGTGGAAAATTGAGTCTAATGCAAAATATATTACGAGATAATTGAATTAATCCAGTTAAATAAAATGTTACTTTGTATACCTACATGAAATGGCCTTGAATTTGAAATTCACCAGAGCATTTAGTAGCGCGGGAACTAGCCGCTAGGAAGGTTTCCAAGCAACTAAATGTGCTGGTGAACTTCAAATCCTCCAAAAATAATTTGAATTTCAACAAAGAATTTTGTCATCCTTCTGTTTTAACACGATGAGATTTATTCTATTGAACCTTTTATTAAAAACATTTAAATTTCAAATATGTTTCGTGCATTTCTACAATTAAGACACGGTTTTCAATTAGAATATACCAATGAACGTCTTCAGAAACTAGTAGTGCTACAGAATGGTACAGACTTTCCCGTATTAGTTTTCCATTTCCTTGGGTCTTCGCTAGCTATTCGGAATTGTCACAAACTCTTTCTTGCCAGCTGTCATCTATCATCGCCAAAAGTACATTTTTTTTGTCATTTTCTTAATTTTTCGGTTTCCTATTGGTAGAACGAAAACATTAATTTTAGAATATTAAAGAACACAAAAACCTAGTCATAAATAGCAATTTTCGTTTAAATATTATGTGCCGTTTAAGAGAAAATTGCGTTTTAGCGCTACTAAAAATGCGAAATTTGAAGCTCATTTTCACAGAAAATGATTGAGGTTTCAAAATATTTTATTTAAAGTTATTTGAAGCACTTACACTCACAAATATAATAATGTTTACAAATCGCTGGTAATGTGCATATTAAAGATGTGAGATATATTTCAAACAAATTACAATTATGTAATTTTTGAAAAAACAAAAAAATAACTCAAAATAAACTTTAGGCTATACTAAAGAGTGTAATTAGCACTATCCGTTACAAAAGTTTCAAGAAAAAATTTGCAGCCATATACGAGAAAATGACGTTTGAGCATTTCTGAAAATACGAAATTTGGAGCTACTTTTCACAAAAAATGGTTGTGTTTTCGAGAAACATTACTTGGCATTATTTAAAGCACATGTTCTCGTAAATATAATAATGTGAAATAATCGCCGCTAATGTAAATATTTTCGACGTGAGAAACATGTGAAAAAATTTACATTTTTGTAATTTTTGAAAAAACAACCTATAGAGCAATATGGCTTTTATGTCATCTGATAGAGTACATTTACCACTATCCCTACCAAAAGTTTAAAGAAAAAAATTAGAGTCATTTTTGAGAAAATCTGGTTTTTGTAATTTTTTAAAATTGCACATATTGCACGCAATATTGCGCGTAAACTACTAAAATTTTCAGAACAATGTACATGACCTTAAACAAAGAACTCACTTTGGAGAGCACATTTTAATTTAAGGAAAAATCTCTATCTTCAATTTTGTAGTTTGAGAAAGACGCTGAAAAAAAAAATCAAACTTTCACAATTTTCGAAAATTCAGAGTTATTCCTGAAAATCGGACCTATGCCATGTTAATAAGTTTATTTTACTCTATTCATACAAGAAATTTACAGAAAAAATTTGGAGCCGTTTTTGAGAAAAGTTTGAAAATGTTGGGGGGGGGCTTCATGTAAAGTACCCCCAAACTTTGAAGAAATCTTTTTTTCAAAATCTCAAAGCTTCGACTAGAAGCAGATCGACCTGGGAATATCCATTTTGGAAGAAATCGTACGTAGGGTTTAGGCGCTAGCAGTGTTCACAGACGGACAGACGGACGGACAGACAGGCGGACGGACGTTTTCCTTTCAATTGGGTTTTCGGTATCAAGGGCCTAGAAAACAGGGTTTCTGGCTACACCGCTTGTTAGGGGATTTTTTTTCTTAATTTAGCAACTGGTTTTATCCACTTCTTCGTTTTCACGGCCCGGCAATTAATTTTTTTCCGCCGAAAATTGGACATTTTTTCGCGCAGCATTACAGAACTTTCCCTATACTACGTATATCACTCCGTGTATACGTACGTATACGGGAAAGTAAAAATAATCATCGGACACCGAAATATAATTAAGAAATTAATATTTCTAATATCTAATGCAGATATTGAAAGAAAGCTAGATAATCTCCTGTCATAGACGCCTATGATTTGGTTAGATACCCAGAAACTCGCGAAACTTCAAAAATAATGAAACAGTTTCGATATCCTCTGAAAAATGAATTTATTTATGCTATTCTCGTTCTCGTACTGCACATAACGACTGGATTTTCATCTCAGAGCCGCACTGCTTACGAGAACTGACGTCATGCGATAACACTCCAAGGAAGAAGCCGTTCGCGAGTAAAGATTTAGTTTTCACGTATTGCGATATGGTACTGTACTGTTTTTTTATATTCTTGCTGGTATGTAAATAATGTTTGTACCTACTTTGTATGTACTACGTTTGCAGTAGTAAGTGTAAAATGTTTTTCTTTAAGTATTTTATTCATTTCAGTGTTTTTTGTGTGTTTCTTACGAGTGTTTTATTTGTTCTTCTCAAACGTGCAATTTTCTAGAGAACAGTTTTGTGTAGGTTTGTTCAGCATACCACTAGTACATATTCAAATAAAACTGAATTTATGTGTAAATTTATTGTTCATAATTCTAAAAATTTATCCATTCTGATCCCTTCCAGCCGGCCAATTTAGTACAGCTCTTGGGGCCCACCTTATCGCGGCTCGCAAGGTCAGCTTATGGATGGTTGTTTGTGAGCATTAAATGTCGTCCTGAATAGGAAAGTTTTAATTTTTATCTACAGCGCGGTGGTATTAACAACTGTGTTCAAATCTAGCAGTAGTCCGCGTCGTTCTAATTCAGGCGTGATTAAACGAGTCCGCTCGATCTACTTTTCTCCTTGGAAGCCTGACGCTCCTGCGAGCAAGGGTAACATCCCCTTACGACACTTTCCTTTCCCCTCCAAATCCAGAAGGGGTGCACACGCACAAGCTGTACAAAGCAGGTAAGCAGCAAGCGCTCGAAATATCACGACGAACTGTTCCTTCATACAAATATGTTTGCCTGATTTGTTTTAGCAAGCAAGGCTTGAATCATGTATACATTCTTTATTACTTATTTTATTTCAAGTTCATTTTGTTTTTGATTCTGCTTTGCTTTATCATTTTTATCAAGGGGGAGGAATATGTTTGCATGGAATATTAGTTGCATTATTTCAAAACTTTTATTTTACATTACTGACTTGAACATACTTACCAGTTCTGAACATTCGAGAGGTAATTTTGCATAGAAAAGCTGAACAATTGTATCACGCCAACTACACACGGTGCCAGGCATTAAGAAAAGCATTATAAAAGAGAATGATTAGTGGCTGCCTGTAGCTATTGTACGTATCAAGGTTATTGCAATACTATTATCTGCGAGGTTTGTTTTCTGGGATTGCCGTGGAGTTATTTTTCATTTATTTAACGTCAGAAAACAGTTAAACAGTGCAAACGCCAATACGTACGTAGTAAGTATCGCAGAGTAGTAGTATAGAGAGCAGCTAGTGACCTTTCCATTTGATGAAAGATTTGGATAATTCCATGCAGCACTCCGAAATCACATGGCAAAAGTTGTTTCACTCTTTCTCTTCAAAATTACTCTTGAAATATTCACAAGTGACATACATAATTGTTTTTGATCCTCACAGTCTATCCAATATAAGCTAAAAATCCAATAATTGCATTGAAAAAATTATTCTCCATTCATTATCTGTTAATGAAAATATTCATATCAATGTATCCATGGCATATCACTTGCCCCATAATTTACTATTGGGGAGCCACGTTGCATTTCATACCAAGTACCGACTTAACCTTATCACAGTGTCCATAGTTAATCGAAGGCGACATGTTTCAATTAAAACGTTAAAAATACAAATACCAATTAAGGAAAATGGTTTTTTCAAACCAGATACCAATAGAAAAGCGTACATCTTCGGCATAGAAAATTAATTTTTGAAGAATTATTTGGGACATTAGATAAAGAATTTCTTCCCTCTTGATAATCGAAGAAATTGTCTAAGAACTAGTTCTTAAGACTACCAGCCATTAAGCTGAACATTGTCACAACCATATTCTCAAACATCTCTTTCTCATTGTCTCACAATTGGTAAATTGATATTCAAGTTTTGCAATTGAATGTTTTTCTTTTTTAAACCGAAGTCAAAAGATGTTTCAATATGTCAGTGAAGAATTAATACTCAAGGATTTCGTCAATGCTAACACTTCGTAAAAAGTGGACGTTTTGGCAGTTTACTTCCCGAACTGATATTGCAAAGGACGTCAGGCCAAATACTTTGCTGAAGAGTTCGGTAGATGTACTTTTGAAATTCTACGTTCTGATTGGTTCGGGCAAAGTTCCACATTCTTTTCCGCATTTCTTGAACAGTTCGTCAGTCTGCGTCGCCCGTGCAGTAGAACAGTGAGACTCAAGATGTCATTGTGCCGCATTACTGTAAGTGAGATAGATATTTGTGATGCATTAGGAACTACAGTGCTAAACATAATGATCTTTAGTGAAGTTTAACATACTACCTAAACGAAAAATACAAGATGAGCAATTGCCGTCACTGCGAAAGGTAGGTGAGAATAAGACGATCTTTTGGCAGTATTTCTTTATCAGATTCAAATTATTTCCAGTTGCATTTCGTTAATTTTACAAGCTGACGAAGTATTACATGTTTTTACTAACCATTACAAGTTTTTGTTTAGCCCGGGAGTGGTAACGCACGGGTCTGTGGGACCCCCATGATCCCTTCTTCCCGCTTGTTGTATTTCCCATGTTGACTACCCTGACCATTGCTTTAGTACCTTTCTATTTTTGTATCATGATATTTAGTGTGCTCTCAGTTTGCCACTTTAGTGAGTTTTATCCGTGAGTTTTATCCTATTGTTTTGTTTGGGGTGCCCAGAGACACCCGCGTTACCTTCTACGTTATCAAAGGTGTCTTCAGTCTCGTACATTCTATTAGTTTGGGAACGTATTGCATGCTGTATTTTTACGTTAAGATTTCCCTGCAAAATTAAAACTGAAGTACTACAAACATTTTAGGTCACTTTATATGTTAAGAAAGGAGTGGAAGAATACACCAACTTTTGCTGAAAGCGGGAATAGAATATCGTTACTCACCGCCCTGGAAAAAGCAGTCTGCACGCAATTCCAAAATACCTGGATAATGTTTTCCTTGTTTATTGATTTGGAAATGATTGAGAGAATGACAGAATCCACCAACATCAAAATGAAATGGATTTAGAGAGGAATAAAAATGATGGCATCACCAATGAGTCTGACAAAGGGGAAATAAAGGCAGTAATTGTACTACGTATTTTGGCTGCATCTGTGAAATCAGGGCACCCAAATCTTGCTGAATTGTGGAAAGTGGATAATATGGGTATTGAAATTTTCCATTGTACTTTTAATATGAAAAGATTTCAATTTCCGCTACGAAGCATGGGCTTGGATGTGACAACACGCGCAGACCGGTAGAAAAATTAACTCCAAATATTAGATGCATTCCTGATGAATTCTCAGAGTTGTTTAGCAAGTAAATTCTTAGTAAATTGTTTACACACAAACAATTGTTAATAATCGAAGAATATTATATTAATTCATTTTTTAATAATTTAGCATATATCATGAAAAGAGTGTGGGGGTCTGGAGACACCCCACGTTACCACTTTTGTTTCAAAAAGTCACGTTACCATTGCCGGGTTAAGCGCTTATTGTCACCCAATTTAGAAATGCAGTGTTATAGCTGATGTGGAACACCTAGTTTTAGAACAGCAACGTAAAGTTTTCTTCTATTGCAATTCAAACCTTTATATTGGAAATAAACCTCTTGTGTTCCCCAAGAACACTATGATTTATTAACATGTTTATAATTTCTTAATAGTTTCAGATGCCATCTTGCAATTCATGTTGAAGATGAATTAATTGAATCATATTATGAATATGTGTATTCATTCTTCAAATTGCAGAGTTGTTCTTTTGCTGTTTTTTTTATAATTTATTTACTTATTGTTGAAATTTACATAGTTCAGTAATTAATTACTTTTTCATATGCATTTTGTTGGCTTATAACTATTCTTATTCTAACTTATTTACTAAACTAACTACTATTTGATGTAGGGGACTCATGGAGCACCTACTATTTTAGCTACTGTGTGGAGAAAATATTTAAAAATGCTTCTAGTGAGAATCTGTTTTTGATACAGGTTGGGAAATAATTGACAGATGCTAGGTTATAGTGGGCGGGCGGCTTGGGGTATTGAGTTTATATTTGAAAAGAAATTATTAGAGAGGTGGGCTATGTGATGGGTAATAGGTGGTAGATTCAATTCTTTGTGGAGTTGTCTATTTGATATGAACCAGGGAGCATTTGTTGCTATTCGGAGGAATTTGTTTTGCATAACTTGAATTCTATTTATGTTTGTTGGTGAGGCATTTATCCATATTGGGCACGCATATAGCATGAGCGGTCTAATTATTGTTTTATATAAGGCTATTGCATTGCTTAATGATAGTTTACTTTTATTATTGAGTAAGGGCTTTAGTTGGATTAACTTTATTTTAGTGAGTTTTATCTTTTCGGTTATGTGGGATTTCCAATTTAGTCTGGTGTGGAAATTTAGTCCAAGGTATTTGATAGTTTCGTTTTGTGGTATCCATGGGATTGTGTTATTATTTATATGGAGTGAGGCGGGGGTGGAGAATGGCCTGAGTGAGAAGATTTTTCTTGCTGATTTGGTCGGGTTAAGCTTTATTTTCCATTTAATGGACCAGTCTTCTATTTTATTTAAATGTTGTTGGATTTTGTTTCTGATGAGGTTGGTTGAGTAGCTGGAGTTGTAAATTACTGTATCATCTGCGAATTGTGCTGTGTGTGTGTCTGATGTAGTAGGTATGTCTGCTGTATAAAGGTTGAAAAGAGTAGGCGATAAGGGTGATCCTTGAGGCAGTCCTGCTGTTATTTTACGCGGGTTAGAGATGTGGTTTTCAACCATTACCGTGAAAGTTCTGTCTGTGATGAAGTTTTTTATGACTTTTATTAGATAGTTGGGTGTCCCTATTGATTGGAGTTTGTAAATCAATCCTGGGTGCCATACTCAGTCAAATGCTTTGGATATGTCAATGAATGTGGCTATTGTGTGTTTTTTTCTCTTCGAAAGCTGTGTGAATGTGTTCGGAAAGTCTGAGCAACTGATGTGAAGTAGATACTTTGCTGGTGAATCCAAATTGGTGCATAGGTATTGATCTGGTTTTACTCAGATGGGCATTTAATCTTTTGAGTATTAGTTTTTCAAGAAATTTTGAAAATGATGGAAGAAGGCTAATTGGTCTATAGTTTTCGGCAATACTTTGATTTTTGTTTGGCTTTGCTATGGGAATTATATTAAAATTTTTCCAGATTATTGGGTAGTAACTTGTTCTGAGTATAGAATTATATATGTTGTTTAGATAGGCTATCGTGTGAGTGGGTAAATTTTTTAGTATTATGTTGCTTATTTTATCGTGTCCTGGTGCTTTTTTTAATGGGAGTTTGTTTATTAAGTTTTTAACTTCAGTGGGGGAAATGAACTTTATTTTGTGTGGAACATTGTAGCTTGGGGTTGTTGCTAGATTTATGATATTATTATGATCTGGATGGGGTGGGGTATTGTTTGGAGTGAAGGTTTGCTCGAAATGATAAGCCAGTGCTTCTGCTTTTTCGAATGGTGCGAACTTTTTTCCTGATTGAGTGCTCAATGGTGAGATGTGCGTTTTCTTTTTTAAAATCTTTTTAGTAAACTGCCAAAGTGTATTGTTATTTGTATGGAGGGATTGGATTAGATTGTTATATTTTGAATGATTGTAGTCAGTTATTGCTTTTTTAGTTATTACATTTAGCAAATTAAATTCTTTTTTTAATTGTGGTGTTCTGGTGATACACCATAGTCGTCTTGTTTTATTTTTGGTGTTTATTATGTCCAAAATGGATTTAGGCAATTTGTCGTTTGTGGGTTTATTACTGTTTAGAGATCTGCCCTTGTTTAGTAACTGAATTGTATTAATGACCATATTATTTAGTTGTGCTATTGCTTGTTCTATTTCTAAGAGTGTTTTTAAGTTTTTAAATTGGGGAGTTTGATTATTTATAATATTTTAAAATTTATACCAGTTAATATTTTGTGTGTGAAGGGCATAGGTGGGGATGTGCGGGGGAGAGGTTTGGTGTGTTGAAATTACGACTGGTAAGTGATCTGAATCTAGTTCGAAATGAGGAAGTGAGTGAAAATGTATTTGTGTGTTAGTTATTGCTATAAAATGGATATCCGGATGCTTGTTTGGGTCTAGTGGATAGTGAGTTGGTTCTGGTGGTGTTATTAATTGAATTTTTAGATCGTTTATGGTTTTTAGCAGCATTAGACCTGCCGTATTGGAGGTTCTACATCCCCAGTTTGTATTTTTAGCGTTAAGATCACCGATAAGTAATATAGGGGTGTTTTGTTGAAGTAATGCTATTATATTTGTATGATTTATTTTAATTTTGGGAGGTTTGAATGCTGCTATAACTTTGATTAGCCTGTTGTTTAGTGGGACTTTGATTGATACTGCTTCTAGTCCGGGAGTATATGGAAGATTGGTTTGTATGTACGGGATAGATTTTTGAATTAGTATTAATACGCCACCGCCGTTTTGGTTTTGTCTGTCATTTCTGATTACATTGTATCCCGGAATTCTGAAAGAGATACTTGGTTTTAAGTGAGTTTCAGTTATGCAAGCTATATTTATTGCTTTGTCATTTAGAAAGTGTGTTAATTCTGTTTTTTGTTATTAATGCCATTGGCATTCCAGTTTAATAGTTTTATTTTTTCTTTATGGCGTTGTCCTGCCATTATTATTGGTAAAAAATGATGAAAGTGAGTTTTGTACATTATTAATTATTGTTGGGATGATGGTGTTAATAAGATTTATTATATAGGAAGAGATAGAATTTATTAATGTGTATATGAACGTATTAGCGTTATTATTTGCTTGCATATTGTGTTGTGATGTGTTTTGATAGGGCTGGTTACGTGCGGTATGTCTTGGTGGCGAGATTGGAGTGAAAGTGAATTGTGAGATATTGTTGGTTGTGGGGAGGTTAGGGAAGTTTTGTGAAGATAGCCTTGGTGGCGGGTTATTTCTACTACTAGTTTTTGAGTTATTTATTTCTCCTCTTTTGGATATGGGTTCCACGATTTTTGGTAATAAGCGCATTCTTCTGTTTTAAGGTCAGCTCTATGAGTTCCCGTACACAGTTTACAAATGGGAGGGAGATTTTTCTGTGGGCACTTTGCAGAATAGTGATCCCCGGAACAATAAATACAAGCTATTGCGTGATTACAATTGTTTTTTGTGTGTCCAAAGTCTAAACATCGTAAGCACTGAATTGGTCCCTTAGGTCTTCTTCTTTTTTCAGGTTTTACACTTAAGTTACAAATCTGTTTAATTTGAAGGATTAAGTCTATGTTTTCGTGACCGTCAAATTCTGCTGCTACAACCGGTATTGGAATATTGTTTTTGTGGAGCCTGGTTACGCTGATTAGGGATGTGCACTTTGTGTTTTGAGGTCTTCGTAAATTTCTTGCAATGTTATATAAGGATGAAGATTTTCGAAAATTACTGAAAACTTTTTATTGGCTGGATCTTTGTAGGTGTGAAACTGTCTTTTTGTATTTATTAAAAAGCTTTACGGCGTTTCTAAAGTCTGCTATTGTTTTAAACATTAGTTTTGCTCGGCTATTTTTGTAGTCTGTTGTGAATTGATTTGTTATTTGCATTTTAATTTCTCTGTTAAACTCAGTTATGTTTGATACATTGTTTACATAGATGGGTGAAATTCTTATGTTTTCATTATTCTGTGGTGCACTTTCATTTACGTAACTGAATCTTTTTTCATTTTCGGTTAGTTTTTCTAGGGGAGCGAATCTGTTACTCACTGGCACTGAATATGGGTCTTGTTCGCTGCTAGTGGATTTTTTATTTGGTTGGGAGCTCGAATCCGAATCATTGTCATTGTGACCTCTTTTTCCGTTGATAGGGTTGCTCACTAGTTCTGTTCTTTTGTACGGTCTGTACTATTGTACCTTTGTCGGTTGGTGTGTTTATTTTGAGTATCTGAAATGTTTCTGTGAAAATTCGTGGAATATCTATCAAAATGTTTAACTTCAAAAAAACATATGTAACTGTATGTATCACATACATCGCTAAGTAACATTTGTTTAAACTATCTTAATAGTATATTCTCGTACACACATTATTTTTAAAGAGTTGTTTGACTAATAATATTATTTACGAGGAAGCTGATCTTTCAGAATCTATGTCTCTTGAATGCTCAAGGATTTGAATTTTGTAATAATAATGCAAGCTGGCATAATCTTTACCAAAAATAATATCGTCATTTTTACAATGAGAACTATTCTATTTCTTCACGATCCTGTTCAGAAAGGTCGTAAAGGAGCTAGAATTCGACTTCTAGATTTCACTAGTCAAATTCTCGTATCTCCCAGTCGGCAGATTGACGATCATGATTGAGCATTGAAAGCTGTTCATTTTTAAAATAACGATAATTTCATTGGTAAAATCAGTGCAAACTACTGAAATTATTTCGATGTCAACAAGACCTCACCAACAAGTCAACATTTCAATTTTGAAATTGCACCAGTGCCGAATTTAGCAGTGGCAGTTCGTGTTACAAATTGTTGATGTCTGCATAAAAATGACATACTGAAACTGAAACGCAAACAAACTAAAGGAGATGGAAATCCAACATAAACAATTGAAATAATAGTATCAGGAAAATTATTTCCTTAAACGATAAAATCAGGGATATCTGAAAATAGGTAATTACGAAAGAGTTGAATGAAATACTCGCTGGCTTTTTCACACATTAATTCGTTCTCCCATTCCATCACGCACTAGTATATTCCATTCACTCGCCCGTTAATTCATTCATTCACTATTGCCAATAGTATAGACGACCATAGCAGTAGTGGCGGCGAGTGCAGCAATAATAACTGAAAACAGCTATAACAAAAGCTACAGAGTTCTACACTCTTCGCACTGGCCGGCACGAGGTTGGCAGAAACTCAGCAAATCGCGTTGGTAATGTACATCACGACACGGGACACTGTGGAAACTTACGTTATACGCGTCCTCGAAAAATGAGTTCAAAATTCATTCAGCAACTCGGATTACAAGTAGGAATACAAACCTCAATGGCATGAACAAAAAAGCGGGAAAATTGAAACGAATTTCTGCTTCAATAAAAATATTGGACACAAAATAATGCACTTAATTTATTTAAAATAACCTAAGATTTGAGAATCAGTGGAAGGAATAAAAGCGTTGATTACGAAGGGCATTTTCAGAAAATATTGTAATAAATATTAATTATAATATTTTTATAACAATTTATAAAATTTTGAAATTTTCTACTCGATTAACAAACAAACTGCAATCGCTTCCGTTATATGCTCTATGTCGTCGTAGTAGTGTTGTTGACTATTACGCACGTTAAAAATTGAAGTATTTTAATTCTGTTTATTTATTACATTAAATATTTAATTTATACATTACTTTCTGTTTTTAATTTTAATTTATAAACAATTTGAAAATAAAATGTCTAATTTTTTTACACATTTTTTGTTGTAATGCTAATAGACAATACTTGAATTGAAATTTGTCGACCATTTCTCAATTTTTTTTAAATACCTTAAGTTTTATTATTTATTAAATAATTGCATCAACAGTATCATTCAAGCAAATTAATAGCTATTTTATTTCTTTTATCCTGGAAGAGGGCTGACGTACATATGTATTCTTACTCCCCTCTGGAGCCACCCGTGTTTGTCCAAACCGCCAACAGGGCCAGAAGCAGCGTCTCGTGCCCGCCCGTCTTCTGCCTTGAGGCCGTCGTTGGCTTTTTGCTCGGCAAGTGCCGGGGCGTGCGCACCTAATTGTTTTAAGGGGGCGGTAAATCACGGCGCGAAGGCCGCCTTGCACATTCTTGCGCACGGACGGGCGAGCCGCGCGGCGTCCAGGCGCCGGCCCGGGGGAGGGGGGCGGGGGGGGGGCGCCGGAAGCTCAATTAGCGAGCGGAAGCGCTTCGTTCCATCGCGCGACGGCGACGGCGGCGGCGCCTGGTGTCGGGGCCTTCTCGGTGGCCGCTCGCTGACCGGGGCGCGTGATTTGAATTCGCACTAGACTTGTGAATGACTCTTCTTTAGAGTTTGCCTCACTTTGGTAACAAAATTGCAGATTCTCTCACTCAAAATATTAATTTTGAGAAAAAAATATCTGTAAAATTACAATCATTGAAATAACTACACGTTATATCAGACAATTTATATGTAACCTTTGCCTAATCTACATTTATGTTTACAAAACGGCAAAATTCAGCTCTTAAACTCATTTATACGTCTATAAATCGTGACATACAAACACAACACATGCACGTTCTAACAAGTGCAGCGCCTCAAGAAGTCGGAATTTATTTTTCGAGCTGAGTTATCAGCTGCTACTTGAGTTTCCGGCGCCACCATCACTGACCAATCAGAGAACTCTAAAGAAGCCTCATTCACAAATCTAGTGCAAATTCAAATCATGCGACCGGGGCCGGCCCTTGCTCGGCGACGACGCGGCTGGGCCACCGCAGGGCGAGAGATTGCTCGTGTATGGGCAACTCCAGAAGGGAACATGGGGGTCAGCAACATGTACAAGATTAAACTTTTTAACAATTGAAGGGTTCGATAGAACAAGGGGCTATCCCGCTTCGACATAGCTCTGTGATAATGAAGGTTTTACTTAATGTTCCCTCATACGACTCAGTACATTTTTAAACTTTTAAACACAGTACAATGGCGTATAAGTCAATACTGGATTTAAATAACATATTTGTCTAAAAGAATAATATTTGAAGTTGTCTTTAATTCTAATAGCTCAATTTCCACAAAATATGTGAGATAACTCCTTGTTCTACTGAGAACAAAATGCTCTCCCACTTTGGAAAATTATTTCATGTGTTTTCATACATGTCTCATGATCGGGTCCGGCCCACTTATTAGTTAAATAATATCTTGAATTAATTTTCTCTTTATCGTCTCGTGTGACTTCGTCTCGTGTGACTTCCACAAATACATTTAATTCTCAGTTAAACGAGAAATTGACCGTCAAAACCCGTAACCGCAGTCTCTTCGCAGTGCTGATTAAGTGGCAATGCAAGAGACGGTTTGAGATCCGTTGTCTGGGTTAAGGGCGGCTCCAACGCTTGAGCTTCCGCGTTTCGCCTTGAGCGTCGCCCGCCTCCTCGGCACGTCACTCACCGCCGCCTCCGCCGCCGCCGCGACCGATTTAGGCCGCAAGTATTTTAAGGAATCGCTTATTGCCTGCGTCGTAACTCACGGGGCGGGAGGGGCGGTCGTAAACGCGGCGAGTAATTATTCTTCGGCGCCGGAGAACACGGCGCGTATTAACACTGGAGGAGCGCGCGGGTAAATACGCGGGCGCCGAAGGAAAAAGTATTTATGGGCCGCAGATGGGGAACGTGGAGGGCAGGGGTGAAGGGTGCGCGTGACGGAGATGGTGTCGGCAGGGGTCGAGGTGGGGGTGGTTGTGTGGTTGTGTTGGCTGGGGCCGGGGCTGGGCCGGGGCTGGGCCGGGGCTGGGCCGGGGCTGGGCGAGAGCTGCGGCGGTGATGACTGGCGGGGACAGAGATGAAGGCGGCAGTGGGAGGTGGTTGTGGTTCTCTTGGCTGAGGCCGGGGCGGGGCAGGGGTTGGGCGAGAGCTGCGGCGACGATGACTGGCGGGGACGGGGACGGACGTGGAGGTGGAGGCGGAGGCGGAGGTGGAGGCGGCTGTGGCAGCGGCATCGGCATCGGGGCGGCGGGGGAGGTGATAGTGGTGATGGTTGTTGGCTGGGGCCAAGGGCTGGGCGAGAGCTGCGGCGGCGATGGATGGCGGTGAGGTGGAGGCTGGCTGTGGCGGGGGTGGCGGTGGGAGTGGCTGGGGATAGGGGCGGGACAGGGTGTAACGTAGTGGTTATGATGGGTTGCAAGGGTTATGATGTTCTGCCTAGCAACAGGAGTTGTTGCTAAAAAAAAATAATAAATGGTCAGAAGGCTTTGAGAGGTCGTAGTGAAATGACCTGAAAAGATTCTCGTGTCCACAAGGAAGTTCTTGAAATATTTCTATCAGTGCAAATGGTGTTAGAAGTTTGCAGATTTTGATAATAATAAATCAAATTGTTGTTTTTGATAAAAAGCAATTATTCCAGAAGAGTCGGCTGGTGCACGACTAACTTGACGTCGCTGACGATTGCGACGGAGCTCATCTAACTTGGCGTCGTTGACGATTGCGACGCTACAGTCAGGTGGTAAAATTGGTGGCAGCGGCGGAACGTGCCTAGTATAACGGCATATGAGATGAACTTGACTTTTATTTGAAGAAGAAATTTGTGATACGAATCCAGAACATTTTATCGGTGTGCTGTGTGGTGTCGTGCGGCAAACAGAAACAGAGACTTAAAAGACTTGTTATTGAAGACCTTCGTGCGGCAAACAGAAACAGAGACTTAAAAGACTTGTTATTGAAGACCTAATTGCAAGATTTATAAAATTGTGAAAATTGTCAGGAAGTTTGAAGCTTAAAAAAAAGGTAAGTCAGCAGATTTCAAAATTTTAATCTGGCAAGGGTAAAGTTTTTAAATATATTCAAAGAAAGATTATTATCTTATTAAATAAACCAAAGATGTCGAAGGAAATTTTAATGAAAGCGGCTATTGCTTTGGGCATTGAAAATTTTGAAAGTCTCACTATGCGTAGGCTAGAATTGGCAATAAAAAGCCATGAAGATTATGAAGAGGAATGGTATAATAATTTTGTATTTGCTGAAAAAGAGGAAATGTTAAGAATAGCAGCAAAAGAAAAAGAGGAAATGTTAAGAATAGCAGCAAAAGAAAAACAGGTAGAATTGGCTAAAATTAATGCAAATAAAGAAGTAGAATTAGCTAAGATACAAGCTAAAGCATCCAATGGACGAATTCAAAATGAGGTGTTTCTAGAATCTGAAACAGAGCATGTTAAGAATATTAAACTTAATTTAATGCGAAATTTAAAAGCTTTTGAACCAGAAAGTCACAATATTGAATTGTATATAAAAAATTTTGAAATATTTGCAAAGGCAGAAAATTTAGATCGTAAACATTGGGGACGATATTTAATGTCTCTATTGCCATTAGCAGAAGCAGAATATTTAATTCGTGAGCAGAAAGATGATATAAATTACGATCAGGTAGTTCAGTTGTTGAAAGAGAAATTCAAATCAACCCCTGAAAAACTAAGACAACAATTTTATTCAGTACGTAAAACTCCGGATAAATCATGGGCAGATTTAGCGTATATTTTAAAAGTTAATTTAGATGGCTGGACTGAAGGATTAGGGATAAATTCTTTAGATAACTTAAAAGATCTTCTAGTCACGGAACAAATCAAGAGGTGTGTTCCTATTATTGTCAAAGAACAAATGATTAAGGAATGGGTTACATTTAAAGAAGCTAAAGATATAGTGAAGGCTTTGGAAAACTTTGACCAAGTTAGAAATAATTTTAAGTTAAAAACTTGCGATGTATATTTGAAAGAACAGTTTAATAGGCGTAGTAATAGAGAGAAAGACAGTAAAAAAAATGTAGACAGTTCAGATAAAAAGGTTTACGTGCACAAAGAAGGTAAAGTTAAAACTGAAGATTTCGAAAAGCGAAAAGACATCCAATGCTATTATTGTAAAGGTTTTGGACATATTAAGCCTCACTGCCCAGAATTAAATAATGTTAAACCAAAACAATTAGCATGCATAGAATCATCACAAAATGATCAGGGAATTAGTGAAATAAATCCTTATTTATTTAAAGGAAAAGCCAATGATTACGATATTAATATATTAAGAGACACAGGATCAGACATTGACTTAGTTCCTAGGAAGTACGTCCTCTCAAGAATGTTATACTGGCGAAAACATATGGGTACAAACACCGATAATGGAACATTTAGTTGGTCTTCCGATTGCGGAAATCAAACTGGAAGGACCTTTTGGAGTTTATTTACTAAAGCGGCGGTAGTATCAAATAATTTTGACTCCAATAAATATTTATTAGGTAATCAAACTGCCAAATTAGTTAATATGAAATTTGATACTTATATACTAAGAGAAGTACAAACTAGAAACATGACCAAACAGGAAAATGTTACTAAAGACAATTTAGATGAAAGCGAAGGTGAATTAGCGGAAGATATGTTTTACAAGATGCGGTAATTGATGACAATAACGATGATCAGTTTATATCAGATTCTGAAATGCAGAAAATAGAAAGTTTGCTTGAAGTAGATCATAAATCTATGATAGAAGAACAGGCGAAAGATTTTAGATTTACGTGAAATAAAAGTTAATTTGAATCAATCGAAACACAAATTCTTTAAAATGAAACAAGATTTATTAGTATTTGAAAATCCTAATATGGGAAAACAGGTTAGATCATTAATTGTAATACCTAAATCCATGAGAGAAAATTTAATGAAACTAGCTCATGAAATTTTAGGAGCTCATGTAGGTGTGACCAAAACTAAACGCAATTTAAATCAATATTTTTTTGGCCGGGATGCTACAAAGACATAGAAAATTATGTCAAAACATGCGATACGTGTCAAAGAATAGGCTACGGAGGAGACAAAAGACGGAGTAAGCTTCATCTTGTTCCAACTATTGGTGAAGTTTTTAAACGCATTTGCATTGATACTTGCGAGCCCTATAACATTACTACAACTGGAAATAAGTATATTCTGACATCAGTATGTGTTGCAACGAAATTTCCTGAGGCTATACCAGTTCCCGACATAAAATCCAAAACAATTGTAAATACTTTATTGGATTTATTCAGTAGGATAGGATTTCCTGAAGAAATTCAAAGCGATTTGGGTACATCATTCGTAAGCGAATTGACGGTACAATTTTTAGAGGATTTAGGAATTAAAATAATTCATAGTTCACCATATCATCCTCAGAGCAATAGTGTAGAAAGATGGCACAGAACCATGAAAAGATTATTAAATGGAATGTGTTTAGAGCAGAAAGGTGATTAGGACAAATACATCCCTAGTGTGTTATTTGCGTTAAGAACAACAGTTCATGAAACAACCGGTTTTACCCCTGCCGAATTAGTTTATGGGAGAAATTTGAGAACCCCATTGACAATATTGAACGATAGGTGGGAAGGTACACAAAAAGAAAATAAAGAAACAGTGGTAGGGTACGTATTTAAAATTATTAACACACTTAGAAAGTATCAGGAAATTGCTAAACAAAGTGAAGAACAAAAGAAAATAAAAAATAAAACATATTATGATAGAAAAAGTAAAGAAAGAAAGTATGAGGTTGGGGATAGAGTGTTAATAATGAATCCTAGTGAAGGGAAGTTTTCCATAAAATGGAAAGGTCCAGGGGAAGTAATAAAACAGATATCAGACACTAATTATTTGGTTAGATGTTTCAAAAACAATAACTTTGAAGATAAAGTTTATCATCACAATATGATAAAACCATATTTTCAGAGGGAGAAGGCAGTAAATGAAATTTTAGTAGTACAAAATGTGATAAACGAAACTAAGCCAATTGAGACTGTGGATGAAATTCTTAAGGCTAGTCAACTTGACAGTATTTTATCACAATCACATATCAAAGAAATACAAGCAGTGATTTTTCAATTTAGGGAAATATTTAATAAAAACCTGGGAAAACTAATTTAGTGTTACATGATATAGAACTGACTAAAGAAGAACCTATTTTCTGCAAACCATATAGATTTTCCCCACGACAAAAAGAAATTTTAAGAAAAGAGATTAATCAGATGCTTGAAGATCATATTATAGAGGAAGGAACTTCAGATTATTTATCACCCATGATACTTGTAGAGGTGGAAGGGAAAGATCCTCGTCCATGTGTAGACTATCGTAAATTAAATAATATTACTAAAACAAAATTTTATCCCATTCCTAATATTGAGGAAAGGATAGAGAGTGTAGCTCAAGCAAAATATATTACAATTTTAGATTTAGCAAAAGGTTATTGGCAGATCGAAATGACTCCGAGGGCAAGTAAATATGCTACCTTTGTGACACCATTTGGAATTTATAGACCTCTACGTATGGCTTTTGGGTTGAGAAATGCCCCATTTGATTTCTGTTCTTTAATGGCAAAGATATTTAAAGACATTCCTTTTGCTTTTCACTATTTGGACGATATTGCTGTTATTTCTAATACTTGGGAAGAACATGTCAATCAAATCACAATGGTTTTACAAATAATTAAAGATACAGGACTTACGGTAAAACCGAGTAAGTGCAAATTTGCTCAAAAAAAGGTACAATATCTTGGACACATGGTAGGACAAGGGGAATTGTCACCATTAGAGGCAAAGATAAAGGCGATATTAGATTTTCCACAACCTCAGTCAAAAACTGAAATAAGACGGTTAATAGGAATGATATCCTATTATCGGAAGTATCTGCCTAATATTTCAGAAACGTTAATGCCTTTAACATCTTTGACAAAGGAAAAGAAAGGAAAGGAAAAATAATTTGAAATGAAAATTGCGAAAATGCTTTCAATGAAATTAAGAAAATGTTAACAACTAAACCAGTTCTAAAAGCACCAAATTTTGACAAAACATTTATCCTTTTGACAGACGCTTCTAACTATGGTATAGGTGTAATTCTTTGTCAAGAAGACGAAAAAGGAGAAGAGCATCCCATTATATATCTTAGCAGACAATTAAATAAATCAGAGCAAAATTTTGCTGTTATTGAACGGGAGTGTTTAGCAATTTATTGGGGAATATCTAAATTAAAATATTATTTAGACGGGATGATTCCCTTCAAAATTGTTACGGATCATAATCCTTTGGTTTATTTAAGAAATAAAATGTGTATTAATTCCAGAATAACCAGATGGATTCTTGGTATCCAAAGTTATGACTTTGAAGTAATACATAGGAAGGGTAAGAAACATACAAATGCCGATTTTTTAAGCAGAGCTTTGCCAGAGTAGAATTTTACTATTCTTGAAAAGCACAGAAATCTGGTGACTATATAAATCGAAATTTATTGTAAATAATGTAAATAATTTTGTGTAATCTTTTGTGATAACTACGAACTCTTACTATGTTAACTCATAGTTTTGTTGAATCAATATCTCTCCAACAAAACTCTTGAAAGGTTGGGGGAGTCTGTAACGTAGTGGTTATGATGGGTTGCAAGGGTTATGATGTTCTGCCTAGCAACAGGAGTTGTTGCTAAAAAAAAATAATAAATGGTCAGAAGGCTTTGAGAGGTCGAAGTGAAATGACCTGAAAAGATTCTCGTGTCCACAAGGAAGTTCTTGAAATATTTCTATCAGTGCAAATGGTGTTAGAAGTTTGCAGATTTTGATAATAATAAATCAAATTGTTGTTTTTAATAAAAAGCAATTATTCCATAAGAGTCGGCTGGTGCACGACTAACTTGACGTCGCTGACGATTGCGACGGAGCTCATCTAACTTGGCGTCGTTGACGATTGCGACGCTACAAGGGGCTGGGGAGAGCTGCGGTGGCGATGTCTGGCGGGGACAGCGTTGGAGGAGGCTGTGGCAGGGTGGCAGCGGCGGCCGGCGGCAGTGATGATGGCGATGATGGAGTTGGCTGAGGCAAGGGCTGCGCCAGGGCTGGGCACGGGCTGGGCGAGAGCTGCGGTGGTGATGACTGGTGGGGACTGACGGGGGCTGACGTGGTGGCGGCTGTGGCGGGGACGGCGACGGCGCTGATGGTTGTATTATCTGAGGTAAGGGGCGGGACAAGTGCTGGGCGCAATTTGCGGCGGCAAAGTCTGGTGTGGGCAGAGGTGGATACGGCTGTGGCAGGGACTGGGGGCGGCGGCGGCGGTGGCGGTAATGGTTGTTTTGGCTGGGGTCGCGGCGGGACAGGGGCTTGGCGAGAGCTGTGGCGGTGACGACTGGCGGGGACAGAGTTGGAGGCGGCAGTGGCAGGGGCGGTAGACGTTGGTATGACCGTTAAAACAGTGGCGGTCATTGAGGGAGCGGTGAGGTGCGTGACAAGGTGGCGGTAGCGGGGACGATCATGGCAAAGCGGTCTTGGCGGAGAAATCGGAAGAAGCGAGAAGACATGTGAGGGGGATGGTGGTAATGTTGGCGGGGTGGATGGCAGCGGTGGGGTAGGGAACAGTGTGCACCATTAGGTGACGAAGGAACGCGGAATGCAGCACACATGTGGCAACAGTCGTGTTTTCTTACCTAAGGCACACAGGGTTTGCCAGAACAGAGTTGTCGGAAGCTTCGTGAGGTGATAGGTGAGGCCCGTTCTGTGAGGTACTTGGTTGCCTGGCTTCGACGGTGCTCTCGCCCGAGAGCAGAGGAGAGGAGGTCGTGAGAGGACTCAAAAACCTATTAGTAGACTACTCACGTTTAGTATACGCGATTATACTTAATTGTCGACTTCGTCTGCATCATATTACATTGTTATTGCTTCTAATCTTTTCATCCTTGACACACATTAGTCCTTTCACATATTGTTATACCCAATATTTGATCGCAATGTTTCTTAAATCCGTGTTTAAAATTAAATATAACTTAAAAAGTGTAAAAATGAACTCAATCATGTTTTAGAATTATTCGATATGATTTTTTTTCCTGTATCAACACCATTGCCATTACCAAATACCTCTACCAACCAACATCTGTATTTCAATTTGCATTGAACTTGACAAGGTAACCTTAGTTCTTGGTTATTTCAAGTTGCTGTAAGTTTGAGGTAAAATGTTTGAAGGAATGTTTATTCGGTAATGCAGTCCTGAAGAATTTCTACTATCTCCCTTCTCAACATTTCAAACGTGCCCGGAAATATTTTTTGAACAAAACAACCGACGGTCTGATCAACTCTAACAGGGGGGAAGTTCATTTACTAAGTATGCCATTATGTAACTTACATTTGCCGACTGGGAAGATAAGAGCGAAAACTTCGAAAACCACTCTGGCCATGGAATCTGTGGTCACGGGGTAAAAGTTCTTAAGTCAAAAATCTTAGTTTGGAGTAAACAAGGGTTAGATTACTGAGCCAACGCTTTTTCCTACGCTCAACGCTATTTCCCAACGCTTTTTTGTCGTTAAGGAGGCTGCCTTTGAATTCGGTCGTTGTACTAAAGTAAAATATAGACTGTGTATTTACCGACTTGTAGTTCCAGTACCTAACCCATTTTCGGCGAAAATAGACTTGAGTTTTACCCGTGACCACAGAAATAAAGAGACGAAAGCGTTTGACTGAAGATGAAAAGGAGAGTCGTCGCAAGAGGGTACCAGAGAAACGATACAGTCAGTAACCAAGGCAATTGCCGAGGCCCCGTCGGCGGGCGACACGAAAGCGTTTGGCGTAATACCATGATACCATGAATACCATGATATAACGTATATTTACCGACTGTGAAGATAAGACCGAATATTTCGAAGGCAGTGTGGCCGTGAAGTAAAGAGACGAAGGCGTTTGACTGAAGAAGAAAAGGAGAGTCGTCACAGAGAGGGAAACGATACAGTTAGTAACCAAGGCAATTGCCGAGGCCCCGTCGCGTCGGCGGGCGGGGCGGCAGCTGCGCGCAGGCGGGCGCAGAGGGCGCGGGGCGCGTTTGGTCGGAGGGCGACGGCGGCGGCGGCGGCGGCACGGTGACGAGTGCGTCGGCGACGCTGTGAAATCCATCAGGCGGCGAAGCAGCGGCGTCGCGCCTATTCTCAGAAGCCACCCCTTCGCGCTTTCGTCTTCACATCCGCCCACGCCCCGCCCCGCCCCGCCCCCGCCCCGCCCCCGCCCCGCCCCCCGCCCCGCCCCCGATCCTCCCCCGCCCGCCCCCGCCCCGCCCCGCCCCCGCCCCTCCCCGCCCCGCCCCCGCCCTCGCCCCGCCCCCGATCCTCCCCCGCCCCACCTCCGCACCGCCCCCGCTCCCGCACCGCCCCTGCCCAGCCCCACCCCGCCACCGCCCCACCATCACCCGCGCCGGTGCCGCAGACGCTCTCCATCACGCGGCGCGACGCGACGGGACAGAGACGCGGATGGGGATGGGACGAGTGGTTTTTTGCGGCGCGCGCCTTTTTCCACCCTCTGCCGCCCCGCGAAGCTCCCGCGCCGCTTCCGCGCCGCGACCTCGACTCGACCCCGCGCCGACGCCGACGCCCTGCGCCGCCCTTCTTTCCTGTCGCCTGCGCGGCACAGCCCGCGGCGCCTCGATGCAGTGTGACCTCGAGTTCCTAGATTCAGAGAGTAGCGCAACCATCGCCATTTAATATCCTCTCAGCCGACAATTCCGTTGGGCACCTACCAGGAACTGAAGATATATTATAACATGTATACTTCGTTTTTTTCTTTCTTGGCGCACTGGGGTGTGTCAATAAAATGGAATATCTCACGTATTTCGCGTCGTTATCGGTTGTGCCGCTAGGAGTCGCATGATCACGACTGTATCGGGCAGTGCTGGCGAATTTCACCCACGTGTTCGGATACTTTTGATCACTTACACTTAGTGTACTTATATTGCCTCTTTGAGCCTGACCCGTGCAAGGTGTATTTCTGGCCCGATCCGCGAAGCTCCCGCACCTCCCACCGAAGCCACTTGACGGCTCGCCGCTCACTGCGACTGCGGATACAGCGTGCCCGACACGACGCCTGTGGGAGGGTGTAGCCAAGATAATTGTCTTGATATCTCCTACTCGCGCTTTAGTCGAACCGGACTCGCACTCCATTCGATTCGTACCTCACATGCACCCGACACGACCCATACCGTCCCCGACCCATGCCATTCCCAATACATGCCACACATGCACAGTACCGTTCCCGTCACATGTTTTATCGTACCGTACCTGTCGCGTATCCTACCGTACCCCGTATTGTACCTCACCGTACGCGTAACGAACCGTACCCGTACTGCACCCATACTGCACCGCACCGTACCGAACACGTATAGAACCGTATCCATACCGCACAGTTTCTTACCGTACCTTACCGACCCGTACCAAACCATACCGATCCACACCGTACCGTATCCAATCCGTACCGTACTCCAACAGTAGTAGTGTCGATCGAACTAATCCAAACTTTCCCCGCCTTTATCTGACCCGCGCAAGACTCGATACCGAAATGGTTCTATTTATTAAATAATATTATTGATTGTCATTAATTTCTTAAAACCTGTTCCACTGATTTATAGACAATAAATTTGTTGATTGTCTATAAATCAGTGGAACCTGTTTTACGAAATAGTTCTGAACCAGCTTGAATCGAGCACGATAAACACCGTACTCATACACCTCTTTCTGCCGACCCCATCGCATCGTTAAGACCTAACCTTATATCACCCACATACAATTTCCACGTTTCACAATATTCATTGAATCAGAGCACTCAAATTCTGCACCTGAACTGCTGCCTCCATTTGCCCCCTTTCAACTCGTCCAAATCTGCGGCTCTACATCCCAATCAGCACTCTGTAGCGTCGTGCACAAACATAGATGTGACAACAGGGCAACCGCATGGCATCACAGGGTTTAAGGGTGGGGTGTCAGGATGTGACGAAGGCGGAAAAACCCAGAGAGAAGGGCGGTAGGGCGCGGCCAGCTAGGCGAGCGGCGACGGTCCTCCGCCCCTTTCACTTCAAGCCAGTCGACCTGTGCAGATTGGAGGCAGCCGTCGCGCCGGTGGGGTGCGGACCGCGTGTGCGGAGGCTAAGGCCGGCAATGTACGTTGTCGTGATGCAGTGAGACTCAAGTGACGACTCATGTATGAATTATGCGGTGCTTCACACGATCGTATTCATTCGCTTATTAAGTAGAGGGTGTGGTAGCTGTAGATTCAATATTACTCCTAGTAATGGTCGATTTATTTCGTTTATTTAACTATAGTACTTAACGTTTATTTCCGGTGGTGGATTTCTTTATTAATAAACTAGCAATAAGTTAAACATCCTCTTATCTATTTATTATTGCAACCTGCATGACGCCACAACTCGATCTCCGCACTCGGGCTGTTGAGAATCCTCCTCTCCCTCCACATGGCGTACGCACTGTTCAATGCGGTCTCCAAGCATACCGTGCGCGCTTACCTCTCACTGACGTACCAAGCGGAGCGAAGCGCAATGGTGAAATACGACGAGCGAAAGTTGCAATAAGAATGCGTGTACACCCAGTGCCCTCATTGTTTTTTACGTGAAAGGCTCAAGAGTTTTTATCGAGTTCTTGTTTCCCTCCGACATGTTTGTACTAACGAACGCTATCGAGCCCTCTAATTTGAATTTTTTAGGATGGAAATACATCCCAGCATATAAATTGCGAACCGTCCTTTTATTCTCTTTTAGTGTTAATTTATTGTTTTAATTCTAATATATAAATATTTACTTGACTTTCTGCTATCTCATTTTCGTGGTTCGTAAAAATTTATATTATCCGTGTGAATCGATCATCCTGTCTCTACAGGTTCTCAAGTATTAACGAATTGACAGATACGAAGGGAAATATTTAGCTTAGCAATAATAAGCCAACCTTTTTCATTATGCCTGACACTAATGTTTCACCTACAAGTAGTTTATTTATTACAAATTTCCGTTAGAGGTTAATTGAAAAACACTGCCAATAAGGCATATAAACATATTATTGTATTTATTTATTTATGTCAAAAACAGTTAAAAACTGTGAGGACGAGCTATGGGGAGAAGTTAAATATTTGCACATTTTCATAATTCTGGATCTCTAACCTAAACCATATTCTAGTCGTATTTTGAATACAGAAAAAAGAGCGTTTTTTTTAGTTTTGTGGACAAAATATTCGCTCCTATAAATAACATCTATTTTCAAAGATAAAATTAGTTATGAATTAACCCTCATCATGTTTTTCATGAAAGAATAATACTTTTTGCCGCGACAATATGGAAAACTATAATTTGAATAACTATATTTCCCACTGAAATTCAGAAGACGTGGACAAATAATGTAGTTACATTTATGTCCAGAAGCAAACAAGGGACCATCTCAGCATTTGCTCAAAGGGAAACTGGACGAAAAACCCGATCGAGATGGGATTTTGCCGTTTGTTTTAGGTTCAGAGGCGGCTCGTCCTAAGGGGCCACTGGGGCCGGGCCCCACCAATATTTAATAAAGCACAAAAATGTTTATTTATCTTTACAGCAATCTCTTTGTGATAATTGTAGTACTTTATTGGAATTCTTTATTCGTGAATATCGACAATTTGTCCCCAGAACTCATTCCAAGTCCCAAGAATTTATTGTCATAGTTCCTTGCCGCTCTCAAGATAGCGTTAGTTGTGCTCAAGGGGCCCGGCCTGCATGGGCCCCAAAGCGGTAACCCCCACTCCCTTTACAAGGTCAGCGCCCTTTCGCACTGGGCGCGACCACTGCTTACTATTTTAGCAGTCCTAGGGGCCCGCACCAGCGGGCCCTTCGCAGAGAAACGGCAATCTGAGCGTGCCGTTTTCAAAGTGCACCTGAAGTTCTGCGCCTGTAAGATGAACACAGTGGATTTATTACACTATCTTAACGTTTTCTTCACTGGGACGTGAAGGAAAAAATGAT
>JAHLJT010009436.1:207768994-207789422 GCA_031308135.1 Acheta domesticus | reverse complement strand
GGCGTCAACGCAACCGCCTTCGAAAGCGCGCCGCTCTCCAGAGCCAAGCAGGTGTTGTGAAGTGCGACCTCACCACCCGCCCCTAAGTGACACTCAGTGAAGTGCAGTGCCTTGTGACAAACAAAAAGAAGAAAAAAAATCGTATAAAACGTATATTTTTAACTTTTTCGTATAAAAACGTTGTACCTCACATCGACGTACGTATTATTCATATGTGTGTATTTGTGTCCTCATGTTCCTTTATTTTATGTAATGTATGTGCAAATTCTATGTAGTGTAAAGTCTGAAACCGTGCCGTAGCCCAATGCCTAAGCAAGTGGGAGCCAGTATCCGTGTAAAAACACCCCCCCCCGAGGCTATCTTCGGGCGGGGTGATGTTGTAAAGCGCTTCTCGCGGCCCTGGGCCGGGTCACGTAGGCCAGGCCGAGTCAGGCGCCGCACCCCGGTGACCCACCCCCTGCTACAAAGCACTCGGCGGGCCCAGCGGCGCCCACCGGAAGGGCGCTGACCCTTCGGCGCCTCGCGCGCCGTGGACAATGGCACGTAGCCACGCCGCAGCCGGGGACGCACCACCCGGTCGCGAAGCGGCCGGGCAGCCCTGCGTCGCTGGGTGCGCCGTATGACCCACCACGCCTTTCGGCCCGCCGCCCTCCACCCCTTCCGATGGCCGGACGGGCAGCGTCGGAAGCGCATTGTGACGTGTCCTGACGCGCGCCTGACATGCCACGACACGTGACCAGGCCCTCGGCCTTAAAAAGGCGAGCGCGCGCTAGCAAGGGCAGAGTTCTCTTGGCCTTGTGCTGCGACGGGTCTCGTGGAAGTGTGGGTCGTCACTCTGGTGACCTGCGTCCTGACCTCGGCGGCGGCCTGCGAACTAAGTCCGGGGTCTCGTGGAGCGTGGGTCGTCCGTTGAGCTGACCCGCTCCTGACCTGTGGGGACTACCGCCTGTCACCGGCTGTGAGTATGAATGTTATTGGCTGCCGGCTTGCAACGGCGATGGGCCGCACGTATTGATAGGCATAATAAACTAGTTTTACCCTATATAAAGGTTCTTGTTCTTAAACCCGCACCATCCTTCCCCTCTGTCGCCGTCACAGGACATTCCATCATTCCTTCCCTCCGTCATTCCGTCCCTGTCTGGTCGGTCCCTTCGTCCTTCCTTCCCTTCGTCCATTCCGTCTTTCCCTCCTATCTTCTTTCCTCCAATCTTCTTTCCGTCCTATCTTCCATTCCGTCTTATCTTTCCTTCCGTCTTATCTTCCTTTCGTCTTATCTTCCTTCCGTCTTATCTTCCTTCCGTCTTATCTTCCTTCCGTCTTATCTCCTTCCGTCTTATCTTCTTCCGTCTTATCTTCCTTCCGTCTTATCTTCCTTCCGTCTTATCTTCCTTCCGTCCTATCTTCCTTCCGTCCTATCTTTCCTTCCGTCTTATCTTCCTTCCGTCCTATCTTCCTTCCGTCCTATCTTCCTTCCGTCTATCTTCCTTCCGTCCTATTTCCTTCCGTCCTATCTTCCTTCCGTCCTATCTTCCTTCCGTCCTATCTTCCTCCGTCCTACTTCCTTCCGTCCTATCTTCCTTCCGTCCTATCTTCTTTCCGTCCTATCTTCTTTCCGTCCTATCTTCTTTCCGTCCTATCTTCTTTCCGTCCTATCTTCTTTCCGTCCTATCTTCTTTCCGTCCTATCTTCCTTCCGTCCTATCTTCTTTCCGTCCTATCTTCTTTCAGTCCTATCTTCTTTCCGTCCTATCTTCTTTCCGTCCTATCTTCTTTCCGTCCTATCTTCTTTTCCGTCCTATCTTCTTTCCGTCCTATCTTCTTTCCGTCCTATCTTCTTCCGTCCTATCTTCTTTCCGTCCTATCTTCTTCCGTCCTATCTTCTTTCTGTCCTATCTTCTTTCCGTCCTATCTTCTTTCCGTCCTATCTTCTTTCCGTCCTATCTTCTTTCGTCCTATCGTCTTTCCGTCCTATCTTCTTTCCGTCCTATCTTCTTTCCGTCCTATCTTCTTTCCGTCCTATCTTCTTTCCGTCCTATCTTCTTTCCGTCCTATCTTCTTTCCGTCCTATCTTCTTTCCGTCCTTTCTTGTTTCCGTCCTTTCTTGTTTCCGTCCTTTCTTGTTTCCGTCCTTTCTTGTTTCCGTCCTTTCTTGTTTCCGTCCTTTCTTGTTTCCGTCCTTTCTTGTTTCCGTCCTTTCTTGTTTCCGTCCTTTCTTGTTTCCGTCCTTTCTTGTTTCCGTCCTTTCTTCTTTCCGTCTCTCCGTCCGTCCGTTTCTCTGCGAGTCCGTCTCCTCATCATCCCGTCCCACCTTTGGCTCTGTGCCTCTCGTCCCATTTCCGTTCCTCAGTCTTTCCTCTCCATCGTTCCGTTTTTCATCGCATCTCGCTTCGCCTCCGTTCTCCGTGCCCCGGTTAACTTGTTCACCATACATCTTTCTCTCGTCCCCCGTCCTCTGACCCCATCCATCCATCCTGCCTGCCTTTTCTTCTTCCTTTTCCCGCCCTTCGTTGTCCATCCCAAGCTGCGACCACGCCTCTCTGCTCCCCTCCCCTCCCGCCACGCTCCCGTTCGCCCCCGTTCTCCACCACGTGCAACAGCTCGGATGACTACGGCGTCAAGTGACGCCCACAGTTTACGTCTGGTATTTTCAGTTCCTGTCTGCGGCGGAGGCATGGCCCGCTAAGGATGATGCCTGCCCTTAACGAAGGAGAGAATTCTTTTTATACGCGATATGCAAATAGTAACAGCAATTTGAACAACAAAAAGTGTTACTTTTAAAGAAGAGCAGATTGAGTAGTTGCTTTGCTCTTAAATTATTTAAAATAATATTTTATGCAAAATTGCAATTTGAGACTAAATAATTTAGACAGTTTTTTAAAGTATATTTTGCTTTATTGTTGAGTTGATTATCATTTCGTGTAGATTTGTATTCATTTCTTTAACAGAATTCATTAAACTGCATTATCAAAAGGACAATGGATCGTGTGTCCCGACGACAGTTTACAGACAGAAACAACACGCCACGTATTCCCTGAAATACTTCTTTGTTATATGCTGCCCCTTTCCTGATTCGCCCAATTTTCATCAAACGGAGAAGGATATTCTCTAAAGGCCTCTATTTCGCATAATCGACAACTTGTAAATATTTGTAAACCGAAATTAGGAGCCTTTCCGTTTACATAAGTAACTACATAGTGTATCAATAAACACAACAACTCGCCAAATCAGATAAAAAATTAGGATCACAAAAGAACATTAGTCGATCGGTCGAACTACAGCATTGTTCTGTTTGATAGCAGACGCTGATGACTGAACTAAAGTAGGTCATACGAGTGGTTGCGACTATCTCACCACACATTGTGCGACGTGAATGCATGCAGTTCGTTCAAATTTCCGGTTAGAATTTTCGCCCAGTTGAAATTACCGCATTAGCTTCGGCCCTACCTCTGAAATTATTGCGGTTGCTGATAAATGAGCTTGCCTACTAGAATTTATGTCGGAAACGACAGTTGATGGCGGATTTTCGGGTCCACTAGTGTACACACACGCATGGGACCTATCGTAAACGCCATGTTTCCAATTTCAGTCACGCTGCTTTTACGGTTAGTGGGAAAGACACCCAATTAACACTTGAATTGACACTCAAATAGTCCACTAAGTTGGACGATCAAGTTTCGTCGTGATATACTGGCAAAGGAGAAAGTGCATAAAATCTATGTTATTGAAACAGGTTTTTCCATTAAGTAATAAAATAAACTGAAGTTTTTACGAATCTCTACAGCTGAATACAACGTCATTCCACTAATAACGAGGAAAATTCCATCCGCGTTTCTATTGTATTATTATTTCTATGTATTCTTTGTAACTTTATGAATACTATTAAACCATCGATAAGTAACTATAGATTGACAAACCACCTGTATATACTTTTTGGTGTATATTTGGAAACTATAACCGTATTTATGTGAACTCCTATCTGTAAAATCGCACTCGCGAATACGATCACACACATTTACATATGTTACAGTTCACATACTACTATAAAGCAATGGCGCATAACAAATATAAAACACGACCGTAAAGCAAATGGAATCGTATTGTTTCCATTATTTCAAGATCGTCTTTATCGAAGCGTGAAAATAGGAATTACATTACAGGTTCATTAATCACAACGTTCATTGTTTGGAAAAATGATCGTTTTATATTTTCACCCAGTGTACACGATAAAATTATTCTTTCATAAACCGCTGGTAAAGAAACAGAAGTTAGTGTTGGTTGTTCCTGAGTGCCCTTTAAGATTTTCTCGCTGATCGTAACGTACTTGGGTCATTCCACAAGATATGACAGCAATGTTATATCAACCAATACATCGGCAATAGAAGTACACTAGCACTGTATGTGCTTGAAAGGCACTGTATTGTGCTATGTAATGCATGTTAGTACCTTGTACAGGACTCAACGAGAAGGGAAATTGAAAATCGCATAAACAAAAATCATAGCTTCATTAGGCAACAAGGAAGACAACGAACGTACATTACTCAGAGTTAATCCCTTTCACAATCATATAGCAAGGTTTTTGCCCACGGTGAGGTGGAGCTAAATACCATTTAAAGTGTGCCAGTCGCCTGTGTGTACAATCTCTCGTCAACTGAGCTGATAGCAATTGCGACGTGAAGGCCTTCACCACGGTCGTCCCGAGTATTAAAGTTGGTCGTGCCCCCGCCCATCGTGCTACGATAAGACAATGAACTATCACCAAATGCTTCTCGTTACTTCGTGTGGCAGTGACGAGCATTTCTGTCATGAACCGCAATTTTCAACATACGACTGCTGTGCCACTTAATACATCTTTTTTGGAGTACAGCCGCTAACATACTAACTTTTGCTTGTGCTGTCAGCTTGTCACCAATACACAGATAGGTTTCGAGTAGGACATCTCTAGGACATCAGTGAAGTGAAACTAAAATATTTTGATTTTATTTAATATGCGAACGATATGATTTTCAAAGTTTGCAAGTCCCGATTCTTAGAAATCAACTATTTAAAGAGAGCGCATTAAGATCCTGTAATTTTTCATGGCGAAAGCTTAACGTAAAATGAACTATTATTACATGAGTCTGGTTTCGAGTTATCACCTGTCTCAAAAGCAAAAATCATGCTTTGCATACGATGTTTCCAAACGGTGAAGTTCCAATGATACAATTTCCGTCACTTCTCAGAGCTCCCCCTGCCCATCCATCTGTTTTGTTAACGCAAGACATTCAGACCTGCAGATGAAGGACAGTTGCCATCTATTATCGGCAGTAAATATCATTTGATTGGTTAGTGTTTCCAGGCGCATCCACCGCCAAGGTCGTTAGTCCCGTAAGTGCAGCACATGTTTTATCGCGTGAGGTGGAGGTGCTCTTATCCGGTGGATGGCGAGAAATGGCGCCTACTTACACGTCGGTTCGTGGTGTTCTCCTCAACCAGGTATCTCCCTCCAGCGGGGCTCTGTCCCTGCTGGAACAAGGTCTAAGCTCCCGGCTGATCTCCCGACATGTGTGGTAGTGTAGTGCATGTAAAATAGTATATATAAGTAAGGGGTGAACAAGTAGGACAAGAAAGAGTTAAGAAAAATCGCGCACGGTCCGTAGCCCGTTTCTACTGCTCTTGCATTCGGCTGGTGTTGACCAGAGAAATCACAGAAAACTCCCGGTCAGAGCAGCCAGCGTCTAGAATTCGACCTAGCTGTCTACAAAGTGTAGAAAATCCTGCGATGGCCATGCATGGTCGGGACTCGAACCCTAGGCTCTCCCGGTCTGAGGCGAGGCCCTGCAGTGACAGCAATTGATGCACTGAGCCACCTAAGCCGGTGAAAGAACATTCGAGGTTCATAATGTCTTCCAGGGTCTTGTGAATCTGAATCGTTCAAAATACACTTATGTGAGTTATTCACTGAAAATATGTTCACACCATTGATTAAGACATTTTTGCCACAAAAAACACTGATTCGCAAAATGCAAGGCAATGGTAGAATTACTAGCTTAATAAAGAGGAGCATATAAAAGTCACTTGGGTGGGATTAGGGTAATAGAAATATTAAGCTGTTCTTTTCATACAAGTACTGCGAAAATATGGAGGGAAATAATAAAATATAAGTACAATACCTTGCAACCGAAAAACAAAGAAATGAAAAAGATAACAAAAACAAATATCTGGAGCAACATAATCTTACAGGTGATAAAATTCATGTGATGTGAGGAACATTTTTCTCGGAGAACCACGACAACGTATTCATGTTGGTAAAGTGTTAGTGGCGAAAAAAGGTATATTATATTTCAAGTATAGTAATTATATTGAATTCACTATTTCATTGGACTATTTTGTCGTCGTGGGATGGAGTGACGAAGACGATATTGGCAGATGATGTGATTGATGATGAGCATTATTACAGAGCAATAAATGTACGTGCCGATGAAACTAATGCCTGCTCTTTTACCAATTATTAACACCAAATTGATCGTCCAGGAGGAAATGGCAGTTCCTCGTAGTGAAGTGAAGCGAGTTTGCAACTCAGTCAACACGTTTTGCTTCTAACAGGTCAAGGAAACGGGAATCGTAATAAAGGCGTCCAGCACGGCATCGGGCGCCTCGGCGACAGCGTGGGCGCGCGGTCAGCGAGGCGGGGATGCGCCTCTCCACCCCTCAGCCCGCCCATCCCCGGAGGGGCTTCGCAGGCGCCTTCGCTCGGTTAATTGGCCTAATTACGGGGCGCGGCCTGTCATACCGGCGTAAACACGCCGCCCCACCCCGCGCCGCCCTCACGCTGCCCCGGCGCCGCCCCCGCTTCGTCCCCGCGCCACGCCCCCGCGCCGCCCCCGCGCCACGCCCCCGCGCCGCCCCCGCGCCGCCCCCCGCGCCGCCCCCGCGCCGCCCCCGCGCCGCCCCCGCGCCGCCCCCGCGCCGCCCCCGCGCCGCCCCCGCGCCGCCCCCGCGCCGCCCCCGCGCCGCCCCCGCGCCGCCCCCGCGCCGCCCCCGCGCCGCCCCCGCGCCGCCCCCGCGCCGCCCCCGCGCCGCCCCCGCGCCGCCCCCGCGCCGCCCCCGCGCCGCCCCCGCGCCGCCCCCGCGCCGCCCCCGCGCCGCCCCCGCGCCGCCCCCGCGCCGCCCCCGCGCCGCCCCCGCGCCGCCCCCGCGCCGCCCCCGCGCCGCCCCCGCGCCGCCCCCGCGCCGCCCCCGCGCCGCCCCCGCGCCGCCCCCGCGCCGCCCCCGCGCCGCCCCCGCGCCGCCCCGCGCCGCCCCCGCGCCGCCCCCGCGCCGCCCCCGCGCCGCCCCCGCGCCGCCCCCGCGCCGCCCCCGCGCCGCCCCCGCGCCGCCCCCGCGCCGGCCCCGCGCCGGCCCCGCGCCGCCCCCGCGCCGCCCCCGCGCCGCCCCCGCGCCGCCCCCGCGCCGCCCCCGCGCCGCCCCCGCGCCGCCCCCGCGCCGCCCCCGCGCCGCCCCCGCGCCGCCCCCGCGCCGCCCCCGCGCCGCCCCCGCGCCGCCCCCGCGCCGCCCCCGCGCCGCCCCCGCGCCGCCCCCGCGCCGCCCCCGCGCCGCCCCCGCGCCGCCCCCGCGCCGCCCCCGCGCCGCCCCCGCGCCACCAACAAGAATCAGTCTCGTCCGACCATCTCCACGCCTTCTCCTTCAGTGCCACTCCGTTCTGTTCAACCCCCTTGCGCCTGAACCCGATACTCGAACCCTCCCGTGTCGCATCCCACCTACCGCGCTCCGAACCCCGCCCGCGCACCCCCCTTTCCGCTTTCTCGGATTTTTCTCGCGAGAAATATAATATCCTCTTGTCGCTGGCGTGAACAAGGATTCTTCCTGCGACCACTCCGACGTTCCACGATTCGCAATGGTGTTATTATTTAAAAAATAAATAAAAACGCAAGCACAGAACCGCGAACGCTCACAATCAGCACAACACAAGAGCCAGGAAACACGTGCACCAGTACTCATCTTACATTCAAGACTCGGTTTTAAAATAAACATAATACTTATCACACAAAAAGTAAATTCCATATAATGTGTATAAAAAACAGAAATTTTTACAGAAGAGCACATAGCACTGCACTTCCTAATTTCAATTATTTCTCGTGGCGCACTACATTTTCGGCGGACGAGGACATCACAAAAGGAAGCGTCGAAATCATTTACAAGTTAGCCAACTGCAAACGAACGAATCGAGGAAGGAGAGTTCAATGGGATCAAGGACACAACGACCACAGAACCTTCGGTTATGTTGCCAGCACTAGCTGTCAAATTGCTTGTTCTTACATGAATCTCTCTTTACTAAGCGCCGCCACCCGGCCCGAAGTGAGCATTGCGATGTTCTCCATCTAAATGCATTAGGGAGTTCGCGCATGCGCTCTTGACTTTTACAGAGCGTTCAGTCATGTGACCGATTTTTTTGACAGCTTCTATAACAAATGAGCGTCGCCGAAAACCGCATTGCTCCCCGAAAAGTATTCTTCCGCCGCTCAGCTGAGCCGGAGCGTCAGCTGGCTGGATTTTGTAATTGAATGTATTTTCACGTTGTGAACGTTAGAAATAGTTTTTACAAGAGATTTATAGTATTCCACTATCATTAGGGACGACAAATTATACGAATTGAGACAAATAATTTCGGAATGCTGTTGATAATATCTGTGACTGCGTGAATTAAGCCGTCTGACAGGAGAACGACGACGAATACTGCTGAACCCATACGTAGGCCTTGTGAAAACTGTCGGAATTCTGTTGGTACTTTTGAATCTTGCATGTTCAGAACTTTGCAATTAATGTAGTGCTGCATAATGTTCTGCAATTAGAATAATTGATGTTTATAATTTCTATTGATTGATCGTTATGATTAATGATCAATTTAATGTGTGAAAGCCAGAACAGTGACATTTTATAAATTCTGAGAAAACTGTTGTCTTTCATTCAATATCACTGTAAAATCGTGTTACTTTGTTTCAGTATTAAAACCTAGGCATTTTAATTGTTTATTAAATTACGAATCAACAGTGGCACTGAAATATAGCCTATTGTAAAAGTGGTTTTCTCAAAATGTATAAAATCTCACTTATACTGTGCTGTATTTCACCCATTCAATTATTGATCATTGACATACTGATTTGTTAAGTTAATTGTGAAATTATGGTAACAATATTTAAATACTGTAAATCATTTGTTCAACAGTTCACGACAGGTGAAGCAAAGCTTCATTGAAATATTAGTTACATATGGTTTGTGTGTAACTAATACAAAACCTCCATTAATTGTTATTAAATATTTTATTAAATTTTGAGTTCTTCTAATTATCAACTTTGGAAAGTATTCAAACCATGTTGAAAGGTTTCTGTGAAGAAAAAGATTCAAGTTAATAAACATTTTCTGAGTACTGATTGGCAAAATACACGTAGTTAATCAAAAGATGAATAACTTTTGTGAATGAGTGAATTCAGTGAATTTCTTAAATATAAAATAAGCAGTCAGTTCTTAAAATTTAGATATTAGGTACATCATAGGTTAAAAAGTGCTATGAAATATGTACTTGTTATTAAAAGGATACTACAGAATGTTAAATTATAAATTATTATTTATCCTAAATTTTTTTCCAGTTAAAAAAAAAAAAGCGATTAAACGGGCCCGCACACTGTAAGTTTCTTCCTCAACTAATTTGTGTATAACAAGTCTATTAATAAAATTGAATTGAATTTCACTATGAAAATTTGACGAAATGAAAATTGAGAGGTTTCATACTTTCAATAACTTTATTATCTATAATAAATAAAAGTCATGTTGAACATGGGTGAAAAGATATCACAAAATCAAAGTTATATAAATGAAAAAATAATTCCCTTTATTTGTGTTGTGATTTCTTTGAAGGATACTACTGTTGCACAAGCACCTTTGAAGTTTAATAAATTTTATTCACTTTGATGATTTTAAATGAAAATTTATAAAATTGAAATTACTTCCCTATGTACTTTTGGAACATATCCTGAAAGTCCATGACCTAATATTAATTAGCTCAAAACCCCATCCGCCACATTTGCTACGATGAGTAAAAAGTTGTATTTTGAAATCAAAATTATACATTGAAAATTTTAAAAATGAACAAAATTCATATTGTAACATCTTATATAACAGCATTTGATTGGTTATCAAGCCTGACCTAACTGCATAATTTGATAACTTTTAATCTCATCTCTCTCACATCTCCCACTTTAATCTCTCTCTGTTAAGATATCGTATGATACTTACTTCATAAGTAAGCATTAAACTCCTTAAAAGATAAAACTTTTCTTTTAATTAAATCTGCATTTCTAATTTTTTTTATTCAAAGGAATAATATTTTTCTATTACCTGAATTAATTTTTGGTTTATATGGTGTTGACAATATATTTTCAATGCACATTCATACTCATCAAAAATTAACTTCACAAAATTGAAAAAGTTTCTTTTAATAAAAAAGAATTAGAATTTCTTTTAATTGCTTTTTTTTACAAAGGTAGTTAACATCAGCAGATTTAATGAAGTGACTACTTATATCTTTTATTTATTTATTTATTTATTTGTCAAAAAAACAGTAAAAACTGTATATGACGTGTGGGGAAAGAAATTTATCTGCGCACATTTTCTTTAGGGCCAGAATTTTATTTAAAAAAAAAACGAAAAAATGAATTTAGAAAATAATTATTTTAGAAAAATAAAAAAAATGAAAAATGAAAAATGTTTTTTCTCGAGTTATAGAAAATCAATTTCAACTGTAAATGAACAACAAGCAAAAGGAGTGCTCAACAAAACGTGCGCACAGTGAAGCTACATTTACGTCCAGAAGCAAAACAAGGGGCCATCTCAGCATTTGCTCAATGGATCAGGGAAACTGGACAAAAACCTGATCGAGATGGGGTGTGAAGAGAGAAGAAGTGTACATCTCTATATTGCAATTAGTGGGAATACACATAATAATGAAAATATTCATACATACATGAAGAAAGATTCAGTAATTGCAAGAAAAAACTAAATTCAAGAGACTAGTTATATTGCAAAAAATAATAAAAAAACATTTCTATAGGTTCTGTACCAGTTAATGTTTAGCAAAAAAATCTGAAATTAAGTTTAGAAAAAATTAGAAACATAAATTAAGAGAAAAATTGAATTTTCCAGTTATGGTCCAGTTACCACTTACTATATTATTACTCTAACTTCCATCACCAACAAACCATTACAGTATCACATGCTCTCTAACTACACAATATTTATTTTCAGAGAGATATTGAGAGAACATTCACATACACAGATATAAACACATGGCAAATTTGATAAAGATAAAAATATTAGCTAAAAACCAACTGGTACCACAGTCCCCACCCCTCAATCAAAAATATTCAAAAGTTTTCTCTAGTTCTAATGCTCCACATTACATTATTTTCTCAACCGCCTATATGTACAATGAAGTCACTATTAGTAACTATTTGAAAGCCATCTGGTAGTTTTTATCTGCATGTTGAAAGAAAGTTGTTGTCATTAAAGATCTGAAGCATAAAAATGTACCTACATATATCTAATTTCATAAATGTTTATTGAAAATTAAATTCTGATGTAACAGTTATTAAAGCATTTCTATGAATCCTGATAGTATATAGTTCTTTAGAAACTTGTAAAAGTACAAATAAGAATAATGATAATAATAGTGAAAAATACATTTCAATAAGCCAAGATCAGCATAATAATAATATATATTCACGATTTCACATGGAATATAACCACTCACTTGCCCTAGTTGGAATAATATAAATTTACAACTTGCAACTCTGCACCTATGAAGAATAACAAACGTCAAATATTTTTCAATCCATTTTCATGGGCAGCCATATTCCCACAAATAAGAAACATCAGTGGATCCTGGAATGGGAACACCGGGGGGATCTTTGTCATAAGAGTCATCCTGAAAATTTATTATGACTGGAATCTGGGAAGCCTTCTTACTTATTTCTACTCTACACTCTTCTTCTATATTCTTTGCAGTATGTGCCATATAATTATCCCAAATACAGAAGTGTTCAGAATAAATGAGAACCATATGTTACATTAGTAACATTTCTGGAAAATATTCTAAGGAAATATTTGTATATTAATTCACTTTCTTCTCCACAGTAGTCAGTTCTATTGCTTCCTTTCTTTTTCTTGTTGCTTTGTGATTGAAAGTGGTATCATGATGCCACTGATAATATCTTTTGCATTGGCTCCATACCAATTCGATAGAATTATAGTGAAAATATAGTGACAATTAGGGGGACGGGAAGACAGAATTCAGTGACCAGCTTTCTCTATAATTTCATCTTCCCCATATCAACCAATACGATTTATCAAATAGTAAGAATATTGACAAACATTGTATCAAAATAAATACAAAAAGTAAAATTGTATTCTATGATTTAATTCAGCAAAATTTTGTTCATTTCAGTGAAAAACTTTATCTGAACATCAGCCTCAGAAGCTTTCACACATTCTATTAGCAAACTTTAAGTTCTAATTAAAATTGTATTACTGATTTTACTATAAGATCATTGAACGTTATTGAATTTAATACAGGTTGTACTCCACTCTTTATAGTGATGTAAATAATGTTGAAACTACTTTTGTGACTGAATTGTATTGTAGCAATACCTGTTTTTTTATCAGTTATTTAAAAAAAGATTAAATGAATTTCATATATGAGTGTTTTTTACATTCTTAAAAGAAATATTGTTGAAAAATAGCACTCACCAGCACAGAATGAATTGCTACTCTGTCCATTACATAAATCCATGTTTCTTACAATCAAAGTAGAAATCTTTTCATTTTTGAAACATCTGTGCTGTCAGAGTTGCTCAATAGTCATTTATTTCTTTTGACTTTGAGAGAATAATAATTCTGTACTTTTGATGAAACCACCTGTATGTAAGAATATATATTTTCCCTTCGTCTAAACTTTTGCTCAAGCAGCACTCTCTACTCTTATCTGGTCATGGCTGAGAGGCAAAAACTAAAAGGTAGATTATTAAAGATAATATATAAAATGATATATCAAAATAAAACAGTATTAAACCACAATGTAGGTGCTTCAAGCCAGACAAGCATTATTCATGATCATTACACCTGCTGATCTAATTCCAATTTCACAAATTTAAACATACTTCAGTACATGCAAATCATGCACTTATTTGTCCCATTTCATATCTTTCAATTGTAAACAATTTAGTAGATGCTTCGCTTGCCTTTCGAATATAACCATGTCACGAAACAGACAAAAGGCCCGCCAAATATACAAAAGTCCTGCTAGTTGAACTTCTCATTTCTGTAGGAAAATCTCCACATATTAACTAAATACACCATACAGAAAATATTAACTTTTATCTTGAACATAGTTTCAACGTATATATTCACTATAACAAAATATTTATCCGCGAACATTTTCCTTTGGAGGAAAGACAATACAATAGATGGTTTCACGGCGCTAAGACAAGTTAGCCAACGTTCGTGAAATAAAAGCGAATAATTTCTGTGTGTTAATCACCGACCACGCCCCCTGGCACGATCTCTATGGTATGGCAACAATGGCTGTCAAAAAAATCGGTCACATGACTGAACGCTCTGTACCCCCATACTCCTTTACTCACACACCCGACTCTCCCGCTCACCTCCCAACGCACCACCATTCATTCGTTTTACCACCCCCTTCATACCCTTCACCCTCGCCTACTTCCTCGCCTGCCACTCTCGTCCATTGCGCGCACTCTAAAGATATCCTAGGCCCACTCCATCACCTTCACTACCTCCACTCTGCCGCCCGCGCCCCGCCGCCCTGCCCCTCAGCGGTTTTTTTGCCCCACCCCATCATACCCCTTCATACCTCCATACCCCTTTATACTTCCCCCCACTCGCCCGCCCACTTCCCACTGCACTACTATTCAATCGTTTTACCACCCCTTTTCGTACCCCTGACTGTCGCCTACATCCGCGCCTGCAACTCTCGTCTATTGCGCGTTCTAACGCTCTCCTACGCCCAAGCTACCACCTCCACTCTGCCGCCCGTGCCCCACCGCCCTGCCCCACAGCCGTTTTTGCTCCCCACCCTCATCACACTCCTCACCCTGTCTTCCTCCCCGGCGGAGACTCAATCTCGTCGATCTGGTGGACTCGCCTCCCCCCCACCCGCTCGCCGCCCCCGCTTCCGCCGGAATTTGCTGTTTCGGGCGTCACTTGGATGCTGAGAAACAGTCGCCTGTTCGTTTCTGCGAAATGATTTCTCGCGTACATTCGTCGCTTGTACATTCTCTCTCTCTCTCTCTCTCTCTCTCTCTCTCTCTATCTATCTATCTATCTATCTATCTATCTATTTATCTATCTATCTATCTATCTATCTATCTATCTATCTCTTTACTGAACCTCCTGGCTTTATCTTCGTCAGTTGCTTAGTTGATGTGAATAGTGCGAATAGTGCAGAAAGTTGCGCGAAGGGAATCGCTTTGTGTCGTAGTTGTGAATTAAAAATGGGTGGGATGGTTGTTTTCTCTTCGAACCCGTAGTTTTGCTGCAGATGTCAAAAGTAAATCACCACGTACCCATGTAATCACGTAAATAATTTAGTAACTGTTCATAATTTATTTTCTAGGTCGCTGTATTATTAAATTCGTTTTTGTTATATAATCGCTATTCTATTTGTCAGTTGCTCGTCCTAAAATTACCATGGAAAGGGGTCAATGTAGAACATTTTCTTTTTGATGAAAAACCATTTGAATCTTCTGTAAATTGTCAACCATAATGTACAAATAATTAATAACGTAGTGTATTTTAAAACACCTTAATTATTGTGATATACCAAGTATTCAGGAAAAGAGCAGACAAATGGCAGGTGGTTGCTAGGGGGCTTTGTTGAAAAAAGATGAAAGTCGACTTTTTGTGAGGTAAAAAGTTCTGTGGGTTTTGAAGGAGGTGATGGTTGTAAGCATATGTGCTGTGAAGTTGTAGTCGTTCACTAAAGTAAAAAAAAATATAAAATTGCTGAGTGGAGTGCAGCCTGGAAGTGATCTAAGTTATTTAGGTGCAACGCCCGCTACGATCAGTCAGAAGTTTTGTGATCCAGAAGTGAGAAACTGTCTGCAAGCAACGAAAAATCCGCAGCAATCAATAGCCAGAAAAACTTTCACGGAGGTTTCTCGTCCCCCGTATGGCGGGCGGGTCGAATTGCCCAGATTGTAAATTGGTAAGCAAATGGTAGATTTGATATTCAGTAGCAGTAGTATAAAGAAAAAGCAGATTGGTTACAAATGGCTGGCCCAACGTGGGGCAAGACAATATCGCTATTGTAGGAAGTTATGATACGCGATATTAGCTCGATTCAGGAAACCTGAAAGTTTAAGATTGCTGCTACATTTATCGCAGTAAAGATAACAGAATAAGAGCCAAAACTGTTTCATCTGGCTATAAAATAGATTTGATATTTGTTTGAAATAAAGTAAAATCAGTTGTATCAGGATGGAAACTAGAAGCAGAAAAATTCGTGCCGGAAAAGTTGGTGAATCGGAAGAGGAGCTTGAATTGGATGAGAGGGAGGGACAAAATGTTATTGACGATGAAAACGCGGGTGCGGAAATTAACGTTGGTTTAGACGTGGAACCTGTACATGTGGTAGAAGAAGAAATATCGAGGGATGAGGAAGCCGCAGATCCACCAATAGCTAGTTTTGATCACAATACATTAATCTTACAAATGTTAGCAGAAATGAACGCCAAATTAGCGAATATGAACGCAGAGATGGATTCTAAGTTAGGAAATTTAAAAGCAGAAATTAATTCTAACTTAAATGTGAAATTAGAAACTATGAATGCGGAAATGAATTCCAATTTAGATAACTGGAAAACAGAAATGAATAATCTCGGAGTCAATGTTTGTTTTACCACAGTGCGTAATCCGCAGGCTAACCCAAGCGAACGGGTAATGAAAGAGATCTCGCGGCTGTTTAGAGTATATGTGTCGGAACACCATAATAGATGGATGGAAGCTGTTTCAATTCTAAATTACGTCCTGAATAACGTTCCCCATGGAAGCACGCGAAGGACACCGGCAGAGGTGCATCTGAATAGGTTTGATGGGAAAGACCCGTTTGCAGGGAATAAAGATACCCTCGGAAATCAGCGGGGTACCGGACGTGAATAACGAAACACGAATTATTTATGATCATTTGAAGACAGCGGGCCGCGAAGAGGGGCAAGAATCAGAAGCAATGCTTTGTGGGGAACATACAGACCGGGGGAAGAAGTTTTGATCAAGGTGCCTCAAACGTCGTCCGTGGATAAGAAACTTTTCCAAAAGTTTTTCATCCTCTACAAAGGCCCGTATACAGTAGAAAAGGTGTTGGACTAAAACGCCGTTATGCTGAAAAATGAAGAGGGAAACCAAATAGGGATGTACAATTTTCGGAGCATTAAACCATACGTGCGGGACGATACACACGAGTAAGTGTGAAAGAAAAAGTATATGTAAATAGTAGGATATAGTTCATAGATTAGATAGTATTAAATAAAAGTATAATATTTGTGAAAATGATGTAAATGAAAGCTGAATATGAACAAATACAAACCAGATGAAATGATAGAAATATGTTGGCAAAATAAAGAATATTGTATTAGATTTAAGACTGGAAGAAAGAGGACCTAGTGCTAGTGAAAACATGTGAAGTACCAGTGCAAGAAGGTACGAAGTAATGGAAGAAAGAGGACCTAGTGCTAGTGAAAACATGTGAAAGTACCAGTGCAAGAAGGTACGAAGTAATAAGTGATTTTTTTTTAGATCTTGTCATTTATTAAGCTAAAGCGAATGAAATGACGCTTAGGAGGAGGGAAGCTGTGATATACCAAGTATTCAGGAAAAGAGCAGACAAATGGCAGGTGGTTGCTAGGGGGGCTTTGTTGAAAAAAGATGAAAGTCGACTTTTTGTGAGGTAAAAAGTTCTGTGGGTTTTGAAGGAGGTGATGGTTGTAAGCATATGTGCTGTGAAGTTGTAGTCGTTCACTAAGTAAAAAAAAATATAAAATTGCTGAGTGGAGTGCAGCCTGGAAGTGATCTAAGTTATTTAGGTGCAACGCCCGCTACGATCAGTCAGAAGTTTTGTGATCCAGAAGTGAGAAACTGTCTGCAAGCAACGAAAAATCCGCAGCAATCAATAGCCAGAAAAACTTTCACGGAGGTTTCTCGTCCCCCGTATGGCGGGCGGGTCGAATTGCCCAGATTGTAAATTGGTAAGCAAATGGTAGATTTGATATTCAGTAGGCAGTAGTATAAAGAAAAAGCAGATTGGTTACATTATATATACATTTGAAATAACTTCCATTATTTGAAATGAAATATTTGTAGGTACGAAGGGGCCCTTTTTTCTTCTATTAAAGAAAAATCCCACTTTAATATTGAACATGTATGTGTTTTATTACACCTGATGCAAATCCGTATGTCAAATACTTCGGAATGTAGGCAAGCATCACAAAAGAATATTCGAAGGGTCAATGAGCATATTTAGTTCCTATTCAAAGTCCTGTGCTACCTGCAAAGTTGTTCAAGAGGCAGGTAATAAAATATACTCATTTGCATTTCTATAGACAACAGAGTGCTTGTTGACCTCGTGCTCAGTGCTCGGTAGCGTCTGCCCAGTGCAATATTGCCTGCTATCCCCGGGCTCCTGTGGAGTGTCTGCCCCCCCGAGTCACGATAACCTGCGAGCATTTGTTACTGGAAGCGCTTCGTAAACCTTTAAGGAACACTGAACATCAGGTCGTGAACAGCTAAACACACCATATGGGAGCTTGGAACTACCGATTGAGAACCTCTTAGAGAGGATAATCTACAGCCATTCGACCTCAACCCTGCGAGTAGAAAGAGAAGTGGCTACGATTTGTATTGAAGATAAATGCGGCTATGTAATTAATTATGTAAGTCATTCAGGTAAATTAACTTATTTAATAATTTCCTTCATTTATATTGTATGATAAACTTGGATTTGTTTAATTATTAACATAATACGTACGTGCTTGTTATTATTGGTACTTGCAGAAAGAGGGGAAAATATAATTTTTCTCTCGTTTTGTCATGCATTATTAAAAACATTTGTAGGGAAAGAAACCAATAAAGTATTCTCATAGCAATAAATCTCAGTTTTTTAGATTATCCTACAAAACATGTAGTACCTCAGTACTCATAAAATTAAGGTTTGGATATTAAATAGTATTGCGTGTAAAGTATATTTCAAACACGGAAGAGAAAAAATAGGAAAGTCAATTTACTTCGTGCTACGAAACATTCTGTAGTATCCAGAATATTTTGAATCCTTCTTATACAATAATAATAGTTAAAATAATGAAAATAATTTAAAATATATTGGTAATAGAATAAATGAAAGAAACTTGCAAAGGAGAAATAATTTTGAAGGATCACGTTAATTCTGTACTTCACTAACTTCATCTATCAGTTTGGAAAGTTCGTTCCTATTACGTTATGAACTCTACAGTAATAAAAATGTAAACTGGCAAACTGATTGTAGAGCACTGAGCATCAAAGGATTGTTTTAGCTACCATTTTGTGGGATTAAAAAACACAAAATCATCGTGAAGAATTCAGCATTCAAATTCCGAACCTTTTTCAAGATTCCAGGATTCATTTACCGTTCCTCAATTGTAATTATTTTGTGTCTTCAACGTGTTCCATCTTGTATTTCCGTGTATTTTTGTACCTCATTGGTTCTTATCAACAAGCTTGTCCGCGTTCGTGGTCGCGTCCGACCGGTCCGGGTGGGCGGGGCCATTGCATTTCCCGCAACCGAATTCCATTTTGTCGGGGCCGCGGGGCCGGGGGCGGGGCGGGCCGAGAACCCGCCGCACCGGCCGTCCATATTGAATACTCCCCATTGATCCCGGCGCGGTGGCAGCGGGGCCACGGCTCGGGCACCGGCGGGCGAGCGGACGGGCAGCACAATAAAAATAAAATACCACAGGGAGGGCGCGCTGGCGGTGGCGGCGGGGGCGGAGGCGCGGGTGGCGGTCAAGGATGCTGCGCACGCCCACCTTCTCCTCACGCGACCCGCGCGGGCCCATAGCGCGCGCCTCTCGCCTAACGACCGGCCCGGCGCGGCGCGGCGCGGGACGGGGTGGGATGGCATTGGGCGCGACGGGAGCGGGCGGTCGGAGCGGCTGACCCGGCGCGCCGTGCGGTCCACTCGGCGAGTGGACAGGGACGGAGACGGTGGGAAGTGACGGGGGTGGAAGTGACGGAGGTGGAAGTGACGGAGGTGGAGTGACGGAGGTGGAGGTGACGGAGGTGGAGGTGACGGAGGTGGAGGTGACGGAGATGGAGGTGACGGAGGTGGAGGTGACGGAGGTGGAGGGAACGGAGGTGGAGGGAACGGAGGTGGAGGGGACGGAGGTGGAGGGGACGGAGGTTGGAGGGGACGGAGGTGGAGGGGACGGAGGTAGAGGGGACGGAGGTGGGGGGACGGAGGTGGAGGGGACGGAGGTGGAGGGGACGGAGGTGGAGGGGACGGGAGGAGGAGGGGGACGGGGTGGAGGGGAACGGAGGAGGAGGTGGACGGAGGTGGAGGTGACGGAGGTGGAGGGAACGGAGGTGGAGGTGACGGAGGTGGGAGGTGACGGAGGTGGAGGTGACGGAGGTGGAGGGGACGAGAGGTGGAGGGGACGGAGGTGGAGGGGGACGGAGGTGGAGGGGACGGAGGTGGAGGGGACGGAGGTAGAGGGGACGGAGGAGTGGAGGGGACGGAGGTGGAGGGGACGGAGGTGGAGGTGACGGAGGAGGAGGGGACGGAGGAGAAGGTGACGGAGGTGGAGGTGACGGAGGTGGAGGTGACGGAAGGTGGAGGTGACGGAGGTGGAGGTGACGGAGGTGGAGGGAACGGAGGTGGGAGGGGACGGAGGTGAGAGGGGACGGAGGTGGAGGGGACGGAGGAGGAGGGGACGGAGGTGGAGGGGACGGAGGAGGGGGGACGGAGGTGGAGGTGACGGAGGTGAGGGGACGGAGGTGGAGGGACGGAGGTGGAGGGGACGAGGTGGAAGGGGACGGAGGTGGAGGGGACGGAGGTGGGCGGAGGGGACGGATGGAGGAGGTGACGGAGGGGAGGTGACGGAGTGGAGGTGCCGGAAGTGGAGGTGACGGAGGTGGAGGTGACGGTGGTGGAGGTGACGGAGGTGGAGGGTGACGGAGGTGGAGGTGACGGAGGTCGAGGTGGACGGAGGTGGAGGTGACACGGTGGTGGGGCGGCCACGGGAGTGAGGACGCGGGACTGGGTCTCTGAGACGTGGAACTGACACGACATGTGGTTCCCTGCCCTCGGGGGGAGTGAGTGGCGTCGACGCGGTGGCGACGGTGAAGGTAACGGG
>JAHLJT010009436.1:207725011-207767994 GCA_031308135.1 Acheta domesticus | reverse complement strand
ACGGCGCGCCGGTTCAGCCGCTCCGACCGCCCTCCCGTCGCGCCCAATGCCATCCCACCCCGCCCCGCGCCGCGCCGCGCCGTGGCCGGTCGTTAGGCGAGAGGCTCGCGCTATGGGCCGGCGCGGGTCGCGTGAGGAGAAGGTGGGCGTGCGCAGCATCCTTGACCGCCACCCGCGCCTCCGCCCCCGCCGCCACCGCCAGCGCGCCTCCCTGTGGTATTTTATTTTTATTGTGCTGCCCGTCCGCTCGCCCGCCGGTGCCCGAGCCGTGGCCCTGCTGCCACCGCGCCGGGATCAATGGGGAGTATCAATATGGACGGTCGGTGCGGCGGTTCTCGGCCCGCCCCGCCCCCGGCCCCGCGGCCCCGACAAAATGGAATTCGGTTGCGGGAAATGCAATGGCCCCGCCCACCCGGACCGGTCGGACGCGACCACGAAACGCGGACAAGCTTGTTGATAAGAACCAATGAGGTACAAAAATACACGGAAATACAAGATGGAACACGTTGAAGACACAAAATAATTACAATTGAGGAACGGTAAATGAATCCTGGAATCTTGAAAAAGGTTCGGAATTTGAAAGCTGAATTCTTCACGATAATTTTGTTTTTTAATCCACAAATATGGTAGCTAAAACAATCCTTTGATGCTCAGTGCTCTACAATCAGTTTGCCAGTTTACATTTTTATTACTGTAGAGTTCATAACGTAATAGGAACGAACTTTCCAAACTGACTGATGAAGTTAGTGAAGTACAGAATTAACGTGATCCTTCAAAATTATTTCTCCTTTGCAAGTTTCTTTCATTTATTCTATTACCAATATATTTTAAATTATTTTCATTATTTTAACTATTATTATTGTATAAGAAGGATTCAAAATATTCTGGATACTACAGAATGTTTCGTAGCACGAAGTAAATTGACTTTCCTATTTTTTCTCTTCCGTGTTTGAAATATACTTTACACGCAATACTATTTAATATCCAAAACCTTAATTTTATGAGTACTGAGGTACTACATGTTTTGTAGGATCATCTAAAAACTGAGATTTATTGCTATGAGAATACTTTATTGCTTTCTTTCCCTACAAATGTTTTTAATAATGCATGACAAAACGAGAGACAAATTATATTTTCCCCTCTTTCTGCAAGTACCAATAATAACAAGCACGTACGTATTATGTTAATAATTAAACAAATCCAAGTATATCATACAATATAAATGAAGGAAATTATTAAATAAGTTAATTACCTGAATGACTTACATAATTAATTACATAGCCGCATTTATCTTCAATACAAATCGTAGCCACTTCTCTTTCTACTAGCAGGGTTGAGTTCGAATGGCTGTAGATTATCCTCTCTAAGAGGTTCTCAATCGGTAGTTCCAAGCTCCCATATGGTGTGTTTAGCTGTTCACGACCTGATGTTCAGTGTTCCTTAAAGGTTTACGAAGCGCTTCCAGTAACAAATGCTCGCAGGTTATCGTGACTCGGGGGGGCAGACACTCCACAGGAGCCCGGGGATAGCAGCAATATTGCACTGGGCAGACGCTACCGAGCACTGAGCACGAGGTCAACAAGCACTCTGTTGTCTATAGAAATGCAAATGAGTATATTTTATTACCTGCCTCTTGAACAACTTTGCAGGTAGCACAGGACTTTGAATAGGAACTAAATATGCTCATTGACCCTTCGAATATTCTTTTGTGATGCTTGCCTACATTCCGAAGTATTTGACATACGGATTTGCATCAGGTGTAATAAAACACATACATGTTCAATATTAAAGTGGGATTTTTCTTTAATAGAAGAAAAAAAGGGCCCCTTAGTACCTACAAATATTTCATTTCAAATAATGGAAGTTATTTTCAAATGTATATATAATTAAGGTGTTTTAAAATACACTACGTTATTAATTATTTGTACATTATGGTTGACAATTTACAGAAGATTCAAATGGTTTTTTTTCCATCAAAAAGAAAATGTTCTACACTGACCCTTTCCATGGTAATTTTAGGACGAGCAACTGACAAATAGAATAGCGATTACATAACAAAAACGAATTTAATAATACAGCGACCTAGAAAATAAATTATGAACAGTTACTAAATTATTTACGTGATTACATGGGTACGTGGTGATTTACTTTTGACATCTGCAGCAAACTACGGGTTCGAAGAGAAAACAACCATCCCTCCCCATTTTTAATTCACAACTACGACACAAAGCGATTCCCTTCGCGCAACTTTCTGCACTATTCGCACTATTCACATCAACTAAGCAACTGACGAAGATAAAGCCAGGAGGTTCAGTAAAGAGATAGATAGATAGATAGATAGATAGACAGATAGATAGATAGATAGATAGAGAGAGAGAGAGAGAGAGAGAGAGAGAGAGAATGTACAAGCGACGAATGTACGCGAGAAATCATTTCGCAGAAACGAACAGGCGACTGTTTCTCAGCATCCGAGTGACGCCCGAAACAGCAAATTCCGGCGGAAGCGGGGGCGGCGAGCGGGTGGGGGAGGCGAGTCCACCAGATCGACGAGATTGAGTCTCCTCCGGGGAGGAAGGACAGGGTGAGGAGTGTGATGAGGGTGGGGAGCAAAAACGGCTGTGGGGCAGGGCGGTGGGGCACGGGCGGCAGAGTGGAGGTGGTAGCTTGGGCGTAGGAGAGCGTTAGAACGCGCAATAGACGAGAGTTGCAGGCGCGGATGTAGGCGACAGTCAGGGGTACGAAAAGGGGTGGTAAAACGATTGAATAGTAGTGCAGTGGGAAGTGGGCGAGCGAGTGGGGGGAAGTATAAAGGGTTATGGAGGTACGAAGGGGTACGATGGGGTGGGGCAAAAAAACCGCTGAGGGGCAGGGCGGCGGGGCGCGGGCGGCAGAGTGGAGGTAGTGAGGTGATGGAGTGGGCCTAGGATATCTTTAAGAGTGCGCGCAATGGACAAGAGTTGCAGGCGAGGAAGTAGGCGAGGGTGAGGGTTACGAAGGGGGGTGGTAAAACGAATGAATGGTGGTGTGTTGGGAGGTGAGCGGGAGAGTCGGGTGTGTGAGTAAAGGAGTCAGTGGCGTAGCGTCAGGGGACGCTGAGATGCTGAGCATCCCCGTATATAAGAACCTTAAATACTGTATTGATAATCTTACAAGTGGTCTGTTGAGCGAAACACGTTTTGTATTAATTTAAAATTGATTTCCTATGATTGAATTCGGCGGGCTGTTGAAGCTGGCCTCTGATTGGTTGGAAGCTAAAATACTTCAGCGTCTGCCGCCAGATTGCGACGAGCAATGACGCATGCGCAGATGGCGAGGTCCCCCTCTCCCCTCTTCACCCCTGGCCCTGAGAAACCCGACAGCTTTACGCAAGCGTCTACTGCGGAAAGAAGCTCGTTTGTGCACGAGAGCGCAGCACACTTCAGGCGTTCAGTAAATTATCTTTCTCTCTCTCACTCGGGAGTCCCCGCTTGGTCATGGGTACAAACTGTAGAAATAGTGCCTGACTACCATTTCTTAATTAATATCCAAGAAATTGTATTATCTCTTAAATAGATTACATATTATTTAAGTCTGCAATGTATAAATTAACAAATGGTCTTATTGCCATTCGCGTATAAGAATTAAAGCTGAGCCATTGTATAATTTGCTTTCAAGACATCGGCAGCCCTGACTGCTGTGAGGATTTTGTGGGAAGCGCCTACACCGTCGTAAGCAATCGAGATCGTGGAAGTTAGTCCCAGTGTATCTGCCTTGTGTTGCGTTCGCCTGTTAGATGAAGTAGTTGATAGTGACATTTTGTGTGTTATTGTTGAGCATCCCCAAACGTGTGAGTCACGCTACGCCACTGAAAGGAGTATGGGGGTATGAAGGGGGAGGGGCGCAAAACGGCTGAGGGGCAGGGTGGCAGAGCGCTGGTGGCAGAGTGGAGGCAGTGGAGGCGGTGGAGTGGGCGTAGGAGATCGTCAGAGTGCGCAGATGACGAGAGTCGCAGGCGGGGAAGTAGGCGATTGTGAAGGGTACGAAGTGGGGGACGATTGAATGGTGGTGTGGTGGAATGTGGGAGGGTGACTGGAGGGTGAAGTTAACGTAGGAGACCGTCAGAGTACGGATTGGACGAGAGTCGCAGGCGGGGAAGTAAAAGAGGATGAGGGTGTATGTAGGGGGAGGTAAAACGGTTGAATGGCGATGCGGCGGGGCGTGGGCGGCAGAGTGGGGAGCGATGGAATGAGCGTAGGAGCTCGTCAATGTGGGTGGCGATTCGGGGTTGATGTTGCGGGGGCGACGACGGGGAGTGGAGGTAAGAACGCGGGCGCCACTGGGGGGGAAGAGCACGATGCCAGCGTTGCCGACGACACGGAAAGCGGTGGGGGTGCGCGGGCGGGTTCGGAGCGCGGTAGGTGGGATGCGACACGGGAGGGTTCGAGTATCGGGTTCAGGCGCAAGGGGGTTGAACAGAACGGAGTGGCACTGAAGGAGAAGGCGTGGAGATGGTCGGACGAGACTGATTCTTGTTGGGGGCGCGGGGGCGGCGCGGGGGCGGCGCGGGGGCGGCGCGGGGGCGGCGCGGGGGCGGCGCGGGGGCGGCGCGGGGGCGGCGCGGGGGCGGCGCGGGGGGCGGCGCGGGGGCGGCGCGGGGGCGGCGCGGGGGCGGCGCGGGGGCGGCGCGGGGGCGGCGCGGGGGCGGCGCGGGGGGCGGCGCGGGGGGCGGCGCGGGGGCGGCGCGGGGGCGGCGCGGGGGCGGCGCGGGGGCGGCGCGGGGGCGGCGCGGGGGCGGCGCGGGGGCGGCGCGGGGGCGGCGCGGGGGCGGCGCGGGGACGTGGCGCGGGGGCGGCGCGGGGACGTGGGCGCGGGGGCGGCGCGGGGGCGTGGCGCGGGGGCGTGGCGCGGGGGCGTGGCGCGGGGGGCGTGGCGCGGGGGCGTGGCGCGGGGGCGTGGCGCGGGGGCGTGGCGCGGGGGCGTGGCGCGGGGGCGGCGCGGGGGCGTGGCGCGGGGGCGAAGCGGGGGCGGCGCGGGGGCAGCGTGAGGGCGGCGCGGGGAGGGGCGGCGTGTTTACGCCCGGTATGACAGGCCGCGCCCCGTAATTAGGCCAATTAACCGAGCGAAGGCGCCTGCGAAGCCCCTCCGGGGATGGGCGGGCTGAGGGGTGGAGAGGCGCATCCCCGCCTCGCTGACCGCGCGCCCACGCTGTCGCCGAGGTGCCCGATGCCGTGTTGGACGCCTTTATTACGATTCCCGTTTCCTTGACCTGTTAGAAGCAAAACGTGTTGACGGAGTTGCAAACTCGCTTCACTTCACTACGAGGAACTGCCATTTCCTCCTGGACGATCAATTTGGTGTTAATAATTGGTAAAAGAGCAGGCATTAGTTTCATCGGCACGTACATTTATTGCTCTGTAATAATGCTCATCATCAATCACATCATCTGCCAATATCATCTTCGTCACTCCATCCCACGACGACAAAATAGTCCAATGAAATAGTGAATTCAATATAATTACTATACTTGAAATATAATATACCTTTTTTCGCTACTAACACTTTACCAACATGAATACGTTGTCGTGGTTCTCCGAGAAAAATGTTCCTCACATCACATGAATTTTATCACCTGTAAGATAATGTTGCTCCAGATATTTGTTTTGTTATCTTTTTCATTTCTTTGTTTTTCGGTTGCAAGGAATCGTACTTATATTTTATTATTTCCCTCCATATTTTCGCAGTACTTGTATGAAAAGAACAGCTTAATATTTCTATTACCCTAATCCCACCCAGTGACTTTTATATGCTCCTCTTTAGTAAGCTAGTAATTCTACCATTGCCTTGCATTTTGCGAATCAGTGTTTTTTGTGGCAAAAATGTCTTAATCAATGGTGTGAACATATTTTCAGTGAATAACTCACATAAGTGTATTTTGAACGATTCAGATTCACAAGTCCCTGGAAGACATTATGAACCTCGAATGTTCTTTCACGGCTTAGGTGGCTCAGTGCATCAATTGCTGTCACTGCAGGGCCTCGCCTCAGACCGGGAGAGCCTAGGGTTCGAGTCCCGACCATGCATGGCCATCGCAGGATTTTCTACACTTGGTAGACAGCTAGGTCGAATTCTAGACGCTGGCTGCTCTGACCGGGAGTTTTCTGTGATTTCTCTGGTCAACACCAGCCGAATGCAAGAGCAGTAGAATCGGGCTACGGACCGTGCGCGATTTTTCTTAACTCTTTCTTGTCCTACTTGTTCACCCCTTACTTATATATACTATTTTACATGCACTACACTACCACACATGTCGGGAGATCAGCCGGGAGCTTAGACCTTGTTCCAGCAGGGACAGAGCCCCGCTGGAGGGAGATACCTGGTTGAGGAAAACACCACGAACCGACGTGTAAGTAGGCGCCATTTCTCGCCATCCACCGGATAAGAGCACCTCCACCTCACGCGATAAAACATGTGCTGCACTTACGGGACTAACGACCTTGGCGGTGGATGCGCCTGGAAACACTAACCAATCAAATGATATTTACTGCCGATAATAGATGGCAACTGTCCTTCATCTGCAGGTCTGAATGTCTTGCGTTAACAAAACAGATGGATGGGCAGGGGGAGGTCTGAGAAGTGACGGAATTGTATCATTGGAACTTCACCGTTTGGAAACATCGTATGCAAAGCATGATTTTTGCTTTTGAGACAGGTGATAACTCGAACCAGACTCATGTAATAATAGTTCATTTTACGTTAAGCTTTCGCCATGAAAAATTACAGGATCTTAATGCGCTCTCTTTAAATAGTTGATTTCTAAGAATCGGGACTTGCAAACTTTGAAAATCATATCGTTCGCATATTAAATAAAATCAAAATATTTTAGTTTCACTTCACTGATGTCCTAGAGATGTCCTACTCGAAACCTATCTGTGTATTGGTGACAAGCTGACAGCACAAGCAAAAGTTAGTATGTTAGCGGCTGTACTCCAAAAAAGATGTATTAAGTGGCACAGCAGTCGTATGTTGAAAATTGCGGTTCATGACAGAAATGCTCGTCACTGCCACACGAAGTAACGAGAAGCATTTGGTGATAGTTCATTGTCTTATCGTAGAACGATGGGCGGGGGCACGACCAACTTTAATACTCGGGACGACCGTGGTGAAGGCCTTCACGTCGCAATTGCTATCAGCTCAGTTGACGAGAGATTGTACACACAGGCGACTGGCACACTTTAAATGGTATTTAGCTCCACCTCACCGTGGGCAAAAACCTTGCTATATGATTGTGAAAGGGATTAACTCTGAGTAATGTACGTTCGTTGTCTTCCTTGTTGCCTAATGAAGCTATGATTTTTGTTTATGCGATTTTCAATTTCCCTTCTCGTTGAGTCCTGTACAAGGTACTAACATGCATTACATAGCACAATACAGTGCCTTTCAAGCACATACAGTGCTAGTGTAATTCTATTGCCGATGTATTGGTTGATATAACATTGCTGTCATATCTTGTGGAATGACCCAAGTACGTTACGATCAGCGAGAAAATCTTAAAGGGCACTCAGGAACAACCAAACAGTAACTTCTGTTTCTTTACCAGCGGTTTATGAAAGAATAATTTTATCGTGTACACTGGGTGAAAATATAAAACGATCATTTTTCCAAACAATGAACGTTGTGATTAATGAACCTGTAATGTAATTCCTATTTTCACGCTTCGATAAAGACGATCTTGAAATAATGGAAACAATACGATTCCATTTGCTTTACGGGTCGTGTTTTATATTTGTTATGCGCCATTGCTTTATAGTAGTATGTGAACTGTAACATATGTAAATGTGTGTGATCGTATTCGCGAGTGCGATTTTACAGATAGGAGTTCACATAAATACGGTTATAGTTTCCAAATATACACCAAAAAAGTATATACAGGTGGTTTGTCAATCTATAGTTACTTATCGATGGTTTAATAGTATTCATAAAGTTACAAAGAATACATAGAAATAATAATACAATAGAAACGCGGATGGAATTTTCCTCGTTGATAGTGGAAATGACGTTGTATTCAGCTGTAGAGATTCGTGAAAAAACTTCAGTTTATTTTATTACTTAATGGAAAAACCTGTTTTCAATAACATAGATTTTATGCACTTTCTCCTTTGCCAGTATATCACGACGAAACTGATCGTCCAACTTAGTGGACTATTTGAGTGTCAATTCAAGTGTTAATTGGGTGTCTTTCCACTAATCGTAAAGCAGCGTGACTGAAATTGGAAACATGGCGTTTACGATAGGTCCCATGCGGTGTGTACACTAGTGGACCCGAAAATCCGCCATCAACTGTCGTTTCCGACATAAATTTCTGGTAGGCAAGCTCATTTATCCGCAACCGCAATAATTTCAGAGTAGGGCCGAAGCTAATGCGGTAATTTCAACAGGCGAAAATTCTAACCGGAAATTTGAACGAACTGCATGCATTCACGTCGCACAATTGTGTGGTGAGATAGTCGCAACCCTCGTATGACCTACTTTAGTTCAGTCATCAGCGTCTGCTATCAAACAGAACAATGCTGTAGTTCGACCGATCGACTAATGTTCTTTTGTGATCCTAATTTTTTATCTGATTTGGCGAGTTATTCGTTACTCATTGAGCTAGAGTTACAGTGCTTTAATACTCTTCCTTATTCTCTTAACATAACTGATTCGAGTGAACTTCAGAAAGCTGTGTTATTGGATACACTATGTAGTTACTTATGTAAACGGAAAGGCTCCTAATTTCGGTTTACAAATATTTACAAGTTGTCGATTTTGCGAAATAGAGGCCTTCAGAGAATATCCTTCTCCGTTTGATGAAAATTGGGCGAATCAGGAAAGGGGCAGCATATAACAACGAAGTATTTCAGGGAATACGTGGAATGTGTTTCTGTCTGTAACTGTCGTCGGACACACGATCCATTGTCCTCTTAATAATGCAGTTTTAATGAATTCTGTTAAAGAAATGAATACAAATCTACACGAAATGAGAATCAAATCAACAATAAAGCAAAATATACTTTAAAAAACTGTTTAAATTAGTTAGTCTCAAATTGCAATTTTGCATAAAATATTTTAAATAATTTAAGAGCAAAGCAACTACTCAATCTGCTCTTCTTTAAAAGTAACACTTTTTGTTGTTCAAATTTGCTGTACTATTTGCATATCGCGTATAAAAGGAATTCTCTCCTTCGTTAAGGGCAGGCATCATCCTTAGCGGGCCATGCCTCCGCCGCAGACAGGAACTGAAAATACCAGACGTAAACTGTGGGCGTCACTTGACGCCGTAGTCATCCGAGCTGTTGCACGTTGGTGGAGAACGGGGGCGAACGGGGAGCGTGCAGGAGGGGAGGGTAGCAGAGAGGCGTGGTTCGGAGCTTGGGATGGACAACGAAGGGCGGAAAAGGAAGAAGAAAGGGCAGGCAGGATGGATGGATGGGGTCAGAGGACGGGGGACGCGAGAAAGATGTATGGTGAACAAGTTAACCGGGGCACGGAGAACGGAGGGCGAAGCGAGATGCGATGAAAAACGGACGATGGAGAGGAAAGACTGAGGAACGGAAATGGGACGAGAGGCACAGAGCCAAAGGTGGGACGGGATGATGAGGAGACGGGCTCGCAGAGAAACGGAAGGGACGGAGAGACGGAAAACAAGAAAGGGCGGAAACAAGAAAGGGCGGAAACAAGATAGGACGGAAAGAAGATAGGACGGAAAGAAGATAGGACGGAAAGAAGATAGGACGGAAAGAAGATGGGACGGAAAGAAGATAGGACGGAAAGAAGATAGGACGGAAAGAAGATAGGACGGAAGGAAGATTGGAGGAAAGAAGATAGGAGGGAAAGACGGATGGACGAAGGGAAGGAAGGACGAAGGGACCGACAGACAGGGACGGAATGACGGAGGGACGGAATGATGGAAGACGGGGGACGGAAGGACGGAGAGACGAAAGGACGGAGGGACGGAAGGAAGGTGGGAAAAAAGGAAGGAGGGACGGAAGGAATGGAAGACGGAGGGATGGAAGGACGAAGGGGAGGAAGAAGGGAAGGACATTCATCGGGGGAGCAGTGGACGGTGAGACACGCCCGCGAGGGGGAGGCACGCCCCGACGGTGAGGACGTGGCCCGCGAGGGGGCGTGGCCGGCCGGCGTCTAGCATAACGGCACGTCAGGGGTGAATGGCTCCCGCACGAAGCGAGGCGTCGCGTCGCGCCGCGCGGAGGCGGAGGTGGAGGATACACCGAAATAGCGTGTTCAACACGCGGGCGCCCCCGCCGACCGCCTGTCACATGTGCGCGATGGCTCTCAGCTTGGCGGCGGAAACAAACCGCCCCGGCACGGGCCCATCGGCTGCAGAGGAGGCGCGCGGTGGCCCAAACCAGGGCGGGCCTACGGTGACGTGGTCCAAAGACGGTATACATAGCGGCAAGTATCTCCCACCTCTATGCACACACAGAGAGGGATAGAAGACGGGCGTGTATCTAGTTAGATGTTCTCACGCGGTATGTGCCTGGAAGACTCAATTTCCAATAATTTACTACAGAATTTTATTATTCGTATTTTACATTTGTTTTGCCTGTTTTCTTAATAAACATATTTCTGCAAAATGCTAAATGCTAAAATTATTCTGCATATTTTGTTTGAAAAGTTCTTTGTTACAGATTTTTTTGTTATAATTATTATAATAAATTTGATTTTTAATTTACGTTAATACACATATGAGTGAGTGTACGTGGTTTCATTGATCGTTCCGTACAACATGCCTTCGACTCCATTTCCAAAATCGGCAAACTGATTAACTATCACGCGTGACGAATTTGCACAAGTGACAGAGGAGCTTCACCTACCAATGTAGCGAAACAGAATGGGAAAAAGGCAACAATTACTATTCACTTACTAACATTTCAGTACGTCTTCGTATTATTAAAAGTATTCCAAAGAACTCCAATATAAGTTTAATCTTATACAGCAGAGGAATTTTCAGTTATGTGAGACTTAAGGTGAATATTGAATTAGTATAAAAGAATGCCTGTACTTGAAAGAATAAACGTAGGTTATGAAACAAAACTCCTTCCAAATGAGCCTAATACCCTAAATGTAAGTTTTCAAAACCAACTTTGATCTGGTGTATGTCCACGCCTGGCCGCGACTTTCTCCTACTGTGAAAGGAGCGACGGAAGAGGTGTGGTTAAGTCGTCAACTCTAGGACACACGTGATGCTAGAGAAACCTGCCACTCGGTTGACAACCATCTTCCGCCCCACTCCTGAGACACGCGTGCAAGCTACACTCTGACTCCCCATGCCTCCTGACACGTTGCCGTCTCTCTAGCTAGCAGAATCCGAACAATAAAAGCTAAAAGACCAATGATTAGGCTAATTAAGGGCCATATTCGCGAATTTTGGGCATGTGCATTTCAAAACGTCACGTTCTTGAATGCCAGGATGGGGAGGGGAGTAAGTAAACGTCAGTTCCAGGACACGTGTGAGACACACTAGAGAGCTGTCAAAGAGCTGACAAACATCTTCCCCCACATCCCGGTTACTCCCAAACACGCGAGCAACTTATACCTTAACCAACACGCCTCGTTTTTGTTGTTATGGTTCCGCTAGCTTTAGACTCATGTCCTCCTCTTCAACTATTACAACGTGCTATACTTGCAGTTCACGCTTCCGAAACTCTTTTTAAATTAGTTGAACAATATTTGAACTTTGTTAAATGTAAGAGCATAATTTGTGGGAAAATAATCATTGTAATTCACAAAGCAAGTGTGTAAGCTTTAAAAGTGATGTGAATTCATAGGAATACGGTGATGAAGCTTCAATATTTTTTGTTTTCAGCACCAATGTTGAAAATAATATGTTAAACACGTAGCGTTTTAAACAGAAAATGAGTTATTTAGTTATGAATATTTTAAGGCAATAATAAAATATGTCTACTCCGATTTCATTGACATCCAGAAGTAAATGAACCGAGTTAAGAAAGAAACTAAAAGTTTTTTCTTTAATATGAAATGGACTGATATTACTTTTCAGAGATACTCTTCGATTTGCATAGTGCATTTGTTGAAGAAACACAGGTTCCACGAATATGAACAAACGAAATTGTCTTCTTTCCTTTTTATCTTACGTGTGCTCCAGTAATTGACAGTTTTCATAATCTTGTCACAAATTTGACCATCTGATCAAGTTTTTGTAATTATCACCTGTTCTATTCGCCGCCATGTATCTTTATATTCAGTTCCTGATTGCAAAACTACCACCTACATTTACTGGATATTTTCTGATTTAAAAATGTAGACTTTTTACACAAGTAAAAAATATAATTTGACCGTACCCAGATAAAATAGTTTTGCCTACAAACGCATTAACCTATAAGAATTGGCAATCACTTCGCTTTCCTTTACATTCGTAGTTTCATTTCCAACTCGATCCTTTCAACGGTTTTCGCTCGACGAATATTCCGACAGCCCGGGGTGGGAGCCAAAGAACTTCATAAGAACAACACGTCGTTGGCAACTCGGGCGGAAAAAGCCTTCTCAAACTTTAAGAATTTTTTTGCCCTGGAAAATATCGTGCTTTGAAGCAGAAGTTATAAATCAGAAATTAATCGGGAGCAATTTTCGCTCACAAAGGAGACGCAGCGGCAGGATAACGTCTGATGTCGATATTAAAAGTATCCTTAAGGTTTATCTACGCTTATAAATTTCTTTACAATTGCGTCGTCAATCTGCAAGTTCGTTACAAGTCTTAGAAAATGAGAAATGTCAAACGCCGAATGAAATGTCTTAACGGTGACCTAGAATTGTTATTTCCTTTCAGTTCGAAATTAACTTCAAAAATAAAATGTACAAATGTAAATAAGGTACGATAGCCAGTGGCTCACACAAAGGGGGGATGCCATAGGCTTCAGCCTCTAATCTCCAAAGCCAATCACACATTCAACTAGTGGTGCTAAAACACCACGTACTTTCTCGCCTTTACTTTCACACAAATCGGTGAAATCGGTGAAAATTTTAATTGGCGAGACACACCGAGTAGACAATCATAAATTCCTTTCGTTTGGTGGATCACTTCATTTCGTGTATCGGCTTGGGACAAAAAAATACAATAATTCTTCCATGGTGTTCTCTTTCCAACGTTTACCTTCTTGCGCTTAAGAGGGAACTTCTTAATAACAGAACGTTGTGTGACAAAATGGCAAATTTTCGGCAGAAAAATTCATATTACAGGCCCTGATACCGAAAAAGTAAATAAATCCAGTTGTTAAATTTAGAAAACAACCTCTAACACCTGGTTGTAGCCAGAATGCAAGTTTTATGGGTCCTTGATACCGAAAAATTGATTGACTGCAAAACGTCAATCCGTCTGTCTGTCAACAACGCTAGCTACTAAACCGTTCAGCCGATTTTCTCCAAAATTTGATATTCTCCGATCGATCTGGCTGATGTCGTGGCCTCTTATATTTGCAACTGATATTTTAATTTTGGGGGGGACTTAACATCAAGCCGCTGGGACATTTTCAAAATTTTCAAAGAATGTCACGAAAACTTTAGAATTAGGAGGATTTTAGGAGGTTTTTTTTGTAAATTTGGCAACTGGATTTATCCTCTTTTTAGTTACCAGGGCCCTATAATCAGAGTTTTTCTGCGGAATATTCGCCGGTTTTTGGCGCAGCATTACATACTTTCTCTCTACTGCCTAAGTTGTAGCGAGAATTTAAAAATATAGCTCTTAGCAGTTTTCTATACTAACAAAAATTAATTTAATTTCAACAATTGTTCAAGTTATACAAATTCAGAGTAACTCATTAAATAAAAATACATTTTGTATTAAGCGAAAGTGAAACATTTACTTATAAGAAAACATGAAGTTTGTTGGACACTGTAACTGTTAAAACTCATGGGTGCGCCTCTGACGATACCATTTCGCACAATACTACTACTTCATTGTTCTTTTAGTATAGTATTTAATACACGGTACTACAGGTAAGAAACCTGGAACTATAATAATTTTGATGATCCTGCTCCATCCAAGTTCTACTAGAAACGCAACACAATGCGGACAATTCGAATGTCGCAATATGCTACACAAGAAGATATCGTGCCAATGCTGTATCTATATGACCACATTCAAATGAAGCAAACCAATGTACACGAGATATACACAATGGATAGTTAAAATTGAGAACACCAGACATACAGAATTAATTAGCTGTACTATTTTTTGCAGTGATATCGAGAGCACGATGCCGTAAGGCGTCGAAACCATACTTTTTTCACTCATAAACCTAAAATATGGTTATCAACAAATAAACAAATTTTAACACGGAGGCAGTACAGATATAAAATTAGAAATAATAAAATAATTAACTCTATTCGGTTTGGTTATAAAGCATTATCTTGGGTATTCAAAAACAAGTGTGTGTATGTGTATATGTATATGTGTGTATGTGCACGAATGTGTGTGTATGAATGAATATAATGCGTAAATGTTCCATGTAAATTGGGGGAGTCGTTTTTGGAAGTTTTTTTCTGTACTCGTGTTTCGTAAAAGTATATGAAACAATGTTTATAGTATTCCGAGGTAATCCATACCTCATTACCGAAAGTGACGATAATAGGTAAATATGGACGGTCGAGTGACATAATCCTGCCGCATTAATACCGTGTATCCAAGCACGGCACAGTACATAAGTATATAAAAGGGAATACATTTATTTACAAATAAATCTAAACAGTGGCGGTTCGTGACACTTTTTCCTGGTGGGGCCAGGTGTAAAAGCACGAATATCATTTCAGAATCACTAACTTATTTAATTAAAGAATCCTCATTTAATCGATCGTTTAATTTATATTAATTATCAGTTAATTAACATTTAAATCTGTAAGTTTTCCACAAAAACAAAAGAACGGATTTTTATTAACTAATTTAATCAATATTGGTATGTCAATGGAAATAAAAGATTTTTACAAAAATTACGCTAATGCCACAGCTTATCTTTTGGAATGCTGAGGTTTCGAAAGAGAAACATATCGTAAAATTAAGACAAATTGACTTCGACTTGTTGTACCAGTTGTTTAATCGGTGTGCACAGAAATAAAATCAGCTACATCTATGTCTTTCTTCACTTCCTCCAAATACACTTCATACATACGATCTAGCAGCTCTTTCTTTGTCATGTTTGAGTTATATTTATCAATATATTCATTGTTTAAATGATCATCTAACACACTATCTAGATTACCGAGTAACGATAAGTCTACAAAATTGCCATGGTCTTTTGAATCTTCAGATTCATCATGCCCTCTCAATGCTAGTTCATGAATGATGAGTGCCACAGTATTTTACTAAACACTCACCCATTCTACCAAAAATATTTCTATTTGTTGAGACTAGTTCACATTTTCTAGATTGAAGTTTTGATCACCGAATCAATCTGTACAACAATATTCACAGTTCCAAAAGTTTTAAATTTGTAAGCATTTTCTAAATGCAATGCACTTTCTTCGTGTTACTTATCTTTTCGCTCAAATGTTTCATATCCTTACAGCCTACTGTCGTCCACAATCCCTCTGCAAATAATAAATAATAAAAGCAAAATTAGCTTTATTTTTCTTCACTCACAGTCAACCATGATTTTTTTTTCTTTTGAAACCTCGAATTACAGAATGTTCCTTTCTTCTTTCCATCAACTTGTGTAAATGATAAGTCACACGATTGATGTGCTCCTAACCGTTTAATATCATTTTTTCCTTCACGTCCCAGTGAAGAAAACGGAAGATAGTGTAATAAATCCACTGTGTTCATCTTACAGGGCGCAGAACTTCAGGTGCACTTTGAAAACGGCGCGCTCAGATCGCCGTTTCTCTGCGAAGGGCCCGCTGGTGCGGGCCCCTAGGACTGCTAAAATTAGTAAGCAGTGGTCGCGCCCAGAGCGAAAGGGCGCTGACCTTGTAAAGGGAGTGGGGTTACCGCTTTGGGGCCCATGCAGGCCGGGCCCCTTGAGCACAACTAACGCTATCTTTGAGAGCGGCAAGGAACTATGACAATAAATTCTTGGGACTTGGAATGAGTTCTGGGGACAAATTGTCGATATTCACGAATAAAGTACTACAATTATCACAAAGAGATTGCTGTAAAGATAAATAAACATTTTTGTTCTTTATTAAATATTGGTGGGGCCCGGCCCCAGTGGCCCCTTAGGACGAGCCGCCTCTGAATCTAAAACAAACGACAAAATCCCATCTCGATCAGGTTTTTCGCCCAGTTTCCCTTCGAGCAAATGCTGAGATGGTCCCTTGTTTTGCTTCTGGACATAAATGTAACTACATTATTTGTGCACGTCTTCTGAATTTCAGTGGGAAATATAGTTATTCAAATTATCGTTTTCCATATTGTCGCGGCAAAAAGTATTATTCTTTCATGAAAAACATGATGAGGGTTAATTCATAACTAATTTATCTTTGAAAATAGATTTTATTATACAGGAGCGAATATTTTGTACACAAAACTAAAAAAAACGCTCTTTTTTCTGTATTCAAAATCCGACTAGAATATGGTTTAGGTTAGAGATCACAGAATTATGAAAATGTGCAAATATTTAACTTCTCCCCATAGCTCGTCACTCACAGTTTTTAACTGTTTTTTGACGTAAATAAATAAATACAATAATATATTTGTATGCCTTATTGGCAGTGTTTTTCAAATTAACCTCTAACGAAATTTGTAATTAATAACTACTAGTAGGTGAAACATTAGTGTCATGCATAAATGAAAAGGTTGGCTTATTATTGCTAAGCTAAATATTTCCCTTCGTATCTGTCAATTCGTTAATACTTGAGAACCTGTAGAGACAGGATGATCGATTCACACGGATAATATAAATTTTTTTACGAACCACGAAATGAGATAGCAGAAAGTCAAGTAAATATTTATATATTAGAATTAAAACAATAAATGAACAATAATAGAGAAATAAAAGGACGGTTCGCAATTTATATGCTGTATTTCCATCCTAAAAAATTCAAATTAGAGGGCTCGATAGCGTTCGTTAGTACAAACATGTCGGAGGAAACAAGAACTCGATAAAACTCTTGAGCCTTTCACGTAAAAAACAATGAGGGCACTGGGTGTACACGCATTCTTATTGCAACTTTCGCTCTTCGTATTTCACCATTGCGCTTCGCTCCGCTTGGTACGCCAGTGAGAGGTAAGCGCGCACGGTATGCTTTGGAGACTGCATTGAACGGTGCGTACGCCATGTGGAGGGAGGGGAGATTCTAAACAGCCCGAGTGCGGAGATCGAGTTGTGGCGTCATGCAGGTTGCAAGAATAAATAGATAAGAGGATGTTTAACTTATTGCTAGTTTATTAATAAAGAAATCCACCACCGAAATAAACCTTAAGTACAATAGTTAAATAAACGAAAAAAAATCGACCCATTACTAGGAGTAATATTGAATCTACAACTACCACACCTCTACTTAATAATCGAATGAATACGATCGTGTGAAGCACCGCATAATTCCTACACGAGTCGTCACTTGAGTCTCACTGCATCACGACAACGTACATTGCCGGCCTTAGCCTCCGCACACGCGGTCCGCACCCCACCGGCGCGACGGCTGCCTCCGATCTGCACAGGTCGACTGCTTGAAGCGAAAGGGGCGGAGGACCGTCGCCGCTGGCCTAGCTGGCCGCGCCCTTCCGTCCTTCTCTCTGGGTTTTTCCGCCTTCGTCACATCCTGACACCCAACCCTTAAACACTGTGATGCCATGCGGTTGCCCTGTTGTGACATCTATGTTTGTGCACGACGCAAACAGAGTGCTGATTGGGATGTAGAGCCAGCAGATTTTGACGAGTTGAAAGGGGGCAAATGGAGGCAGCAGTTCAGGTGCAGAATTTGAGTGCTCTGATTCAATGAATATTGTGAAACGTGGAAATTGTATGTGGGTGAGATAAGGTTAGGTCTTAACGATGCGATGGGGTCGGCAGAAAGAGGTGTATGAGTACGGTGTTTATCGTGCTCGATTCAAGAGGTTCAGAACTATTTCGTAAAACAGGTTCCACTGATTTATAGACAATCAACAAAATTGTCTATAAATAAGTGGAACAGGTTTTAAAAAATTAATAATAATCAATAATATTATTTATAAACAGAACCATTTCGGTATCGAGTCTTGCGTGGGTCAGATAAAGAAGAGAAAGTTTGGATTAGTTCGATTGACACTACTACTGTTGGAGTACGGTACGGTACGGTGTGGATCAGTATGGTTTGGTACGGGTCGGTAAGGCACGGTAAAAAACTGTGCGGTATGGATACGGTTCTATACGGTGTTCGGTACGGTGCGGTGCAGCATGGGTGCAGTACGGGTACGGTTCGTTACGCCTACGGTGAGGTACAATACGGGTACGGTAGGACGTGCATGTGTGGAACGGTACTGTGCATGTGTGGAACGGTGCGTATTGGGAATGGCATGGGTCGGGGACGGTATGGGTCGTGTCGGGTGCATGTGAGGTACGAATCGAATGGAGTGGCGAGTCCGGTTCGACTAAAGCGCGAGTAGGAGATATCCAGACAATTATCTTGGCTACACCCTCTCACAAGCGTCATGGTTGGGCACACTGTATTCGCAGTTTGCAGTGAGCGTCGAGGCGCCGAGGGATCAAGTGGCTTCGGTGGGAGGTGCGGGAGCTTCGCGGATCGGGCCAGAAATACACCTTGCACGGGTCAGGCTCAAAGAGGAAATATAAGTACACTAAGTGATCAAAAGTATCCGGACACGTGGGTGAAATTCGCCAGCACTGCCCGATACAGTCGTGATCATGCGACTCCTAGCGGCACAACCGATAACGATGCGAAATACCGTGAGATATTCCATTTAGTTGACACACCCCAGTGCGCCAAGAAAGAAAGAAACGAAGTATACATGTTATAATATATCTCAGTTCCTGGTAGGTGCCCAACGGAATTGTCGGCTGAGAGGATATTAAATGGCGGTGGTTGCGCTACTCTCTGTATCTAGGAACTCGAGGTCACACTGCATCGAGGCGCCGCGGGCTGTGCCGCGCAGGCGACAGGAAAGAAGGGCGGCGCAGGGCGTCGGCGTCGGCGCGGGGGTCGAGTCGAGTCGCGGCGCGGAAGCGGCGCGGGAGCTTCGCGGGGTGGCAGAGGGTGGAAAAAGGCGCGCGCCGCAAAAAACCACTCGTCCCATCCCCATCCCCGTCTCTGTCCCGTCGCGTCGCGCCGCGTGAAGGAGAGCGTCTGCGGCACCGGCGCGGGTGATGGGGGGGGCGAGGGCGGGGGGGGCAGGGTGGAGGGTGGGGCGGAGCGGGGGCGGGACGGAAGCGTGGCGAGGGCGGGGCGGGGGCTGGGCAGGGGCGGGGCGGGAGCGGGGGCGGTGCGGAGGTGGGGGCGGGGGGTGGTGGGGGCGGGGGCGGGGCGGGGGAGTATCGGGGGCGGGGCGGGGGGCGGATCGGTGGCGGGGCGAGGGCAGATCGGTGGCGGGGAGGGGCGAGGCGGGGCGGGGCGGGGCGTGGGCGGGGTGAAGACGAGAGCGCGAAGGGGTGGCTTCTGAGAATAGGCGCGACGCCGCTGCTTCGCCGCCTGATGGATTTCACAGCGTCCGCCGACGCACTCGTCACCGTGCCGCCGCCACCGCCGTCGCCCTCCGACCAAACGCGCCCGCGCCCTCTGCGCCCGCCTGCGCGCAGCTGCCCGCCCCGCCCGCCGACGTGACGGGGCCTCGGCAATTGCCTTGGTTACTAACTGTATCGTTTCCCTCTCAGTGACGACTCTCCTTTTCTTCTTCAGTCAAACGCCTTCGTCTCTTTACTTCACGGCCACACTGCCTTCGAAATATTCGGTCTTATCTTCACAGTCGGTAAATATACGTTATACCATGGTATTCATGGTATCATGGTATTACGCCAAACGCTTTCGTGTCGCCCGCCGACGGGGCCTCGGCAATTGCCATGGTTACTAACTGTATCGTGTCTCTGGTACCCTCTTGCGACGACTCTCCTTTTCATCTTCAGTCAAACGCTTTCGTCTCTTTATTTCTGTGGTCACGGGTAAAACTCAAGTCTATTTTCGCCGAAATGGGTTAGGTACTGGAACTACAAGTCGGTAAGTACACAGTCTATATTTTACTTTAGTACAACGACCGAATTCAAAGGCAGCCTCCTTAACGACAAAAAAAGCTTTGGGAAATAGCGTTGAGCGTAGGAAAAAGCGTTGGCTCAGTAATCTAACCCTTGTTTACTCCAAACTAAGATTTTTGACTTAAGAACTTTTACCCCGTGACCACAGATTCCATGGCCAGAGTGCTTTCGAAGTTTTCGCTCTTATCTTCCCTGTCGGTAAATGTAAGTTACATCATGGCATACTTAGTAAATGAACTGATAAGACTCCGAATTCTCCCCGGTTAGAGTTGATCAGACCGTCGGTTGTTTTGTTGAAAAAATATCTCCGGGGCACGTTTGAAATGTTGAGAAGGGAGATAGTAAGAAATTCTTCAGGACTGCATTACCGAATAAACATTCCTTCAAACATTGTACCTCAAACTTACAGCAACTTGAAATAACCAAGAACTAAGGTTACCTTGTCAAGTTCAATGCAAATTGAAATACAGATGTTGGTTGGTAGAGGTATTTGGTAATGGCAATGGTGTTGATACAGGAAAAAAATCATATCGAATAATTCTAAAACATGATTGTGTTCATTTTTACATTTCTTAGTTATAATATTTAATTTTAAACACGGATGTAACAAACATTGCAATCAAATATTGGGTATAACAATATGTGAAAGGACTAATGTGTGTCAAGGATGAAATGATTAGAAGCAATAACATTGTAATATGATGCAGACGAAGTCGACAATTAAGTATAATTGCGTATACTAAACGTGAGTAGTCTACCAGTAGGTTTTTGACTCCTCTCTCGGCCTCCTCTCCTCTGCTCTCGGGCGAGAGCACCGTCGAAGCCAGGCAACCAAGTACCTCACAGAACGGGCCTCACCTATCACCTCACGAAGCTTCCGACAACTCTGTTCTGGCAAACCCTGTGTGCCTTAGGTACGAAAAAACGACTGTTGCCACATGTGTGCTGCACTCCGCGTTCCTTCGTCACCTAATGGTGCACACTGTTCCCTACCCCACCGCTGCCATCCACCCCGCCAACATTATCACCGTCCCCCTCACATGTCTTCTCGCTACTTCCAATTTCTCCGCCAAGACCGCTTTGCCATGATCGTCCCCGCCACCGCCACCTTGTCACGCACCCCACCGCTCCGTCAATGACCGCCACTGTTTTAACGGTCATACCAACGTCTACCGCCCCTGCCACTGCCGCCTCCAACTCTGTCCCCGCCAGTCGTCACCGCCACAGCTCTCGCCAAGCCCCTGTCCCGCCGCGACCCCAGCCAAAACAACCATTACCGCCACACGCCGCCGCCGCCCCCTGTCCCTGCCACAGCCGCATCCACCTCTGCCCACACCAGACATTGCCGCTGCAAATCGGAGCGCCCAGCACTTGTCCCGCCCCTGACCTCAGATAAACAACCATCACCGCCGTCGCCGTCCCCGCCACAGCCACCACCACGTCAGCCCCCGTCAGTCCCCGTCAGTCCCCGTCAGTCCCCGTCAGTCCCCGCTAGTCATCACCACCGCAGCTCTCGCCCCGCCCGTGCCCAGCCTTGGCGCAGCCCTTGTCTCAGCCAACTCCATCATCAACCATCATCACTGTCGCCGCCGCTGCCACCCTGCCACAGCCTCCTCCAAACGCTGTCCCCGCCAGACATCGCCACCGCAGCTCTCCCTAGCCCCTGTCCCGCCCCTATCCCCAGCCACTGCCATCGCCACCCCCCGCCACAGCCATCCATCTCACCGCCTCACCGCCATCCATCGCCGCCGCAGCTCTCGCCCAGCCCTTGGCCCCAGCCAACAACCATCACCACTATCACCTCCCCCGCCGCCCCGATGCCGATGCCGCTGCCACCTCCGCCTCCACCTCCGCCTCCACCTCCACCTCCGCCTCCACCTCCGCCTCCGCCTCCGCCTCCGCCTCCGCCTCCGCCTCCGCCTCCACCTCCACCTCCACCTCCGCCTCCACCTCCGCCTCCGCCTCCACCATCCGCCTCTGCCTCCACCTCCGCCTCCGGCCTCCGCCTCCACCTCCGTCCCTGCCAGTCATCGTCGCCGCAGCTCTCGCCCAACCCCTGCCCCGCCCCGGCCTCAGCCAAGAGAACCACAACCACCTCCCACTGCCGCCTTCATCTCTGTCCCCGCCAGTCATCACCGCCGCAGCTCTCGCCCAGACCCCGGCCCAGCCCCGGCCCCAGCCAACACAACCACACAACCACCCCCACCATCGACCCCTGCCGACACCATCTCCGTCACGCGCACCCCTCACCCCTGCCCTCCATGTTCCCCATCTGCGGGCCCATAAATACTTTTTCCTTCGGCGCCGGCGTATTACCCGCGCGCTCCTCCAGTGTTAATACGCGCCGTGTTCTCCGGCGCCGAAGAATAATTACTCGCCGCGTTTACGACCGCCCCTCCCGCCCCGTGAGTTACGACGCAGGCAATAAGCGATTCCTTAAAATACTTGCGGCCTAAATCGGTCGCGGCGGCGCGGAGGCGGCGGTGAGTGACGTGCCGAGGAGGCGGGCGAACGCTCAAGGCGAAACGCGGAAGCTCAAGCGTTGAGCCGCCCTTAACCCAGACAACGGATCTCAAACCGTCTCTTGCATTGCCACTTAATCAGCACTGCGAAGAGACTGCGGTTACGGGTTTTGACGGTCAATTTCTCGTTTAACTGAGAATTAAATGTATTTGTGGAAGTCACACGAGACGAAGTCACACGAGACGATAAAGAGAAAATTAATTCAAATATTATTTAACTAATAAGTGGGCCGGACCCGATCAATGAGACATGTATGAAAACACATGAAATAATTTCCAAAGTGGGAGAGCATTTTGTTCTCAGTAGAACAAGGAGTTATCCCACATATTTTGTGGAAATTGAGCTATTAGAATTAAAAACTTCAAATATTATTCTTTTAGACAAATATGTTATTTAAATCCAGTATTGACTTATACGCCATTGTACTGTGTTTAAAAGTTTAAAAAATGTACTGAGTCGTATGAGGGAACATTAAGTAAAACCTTCATTATCACAGAGCTATGTCGAAGCGGGATAGCCCCTTGTTCTATCGAACCCTTCAATTGTTAAAAAGTTTAATCTTGTACATGTTGCTGACCCCCATGTTCCCTTCTGGAGTTGCCCTTACACGAGCAATCTCTCGCCCTGCGGTGGCCCAGCCGCGTCGTCGCCGAGCAAGGGCCGGCCCCGGTCGCATGATTTGAATTTGCACTAGATTTGTGAATGAGGCTTCTTTAGAGTTCTCTGATTGGTCAGTGATGGTGGCGCCGGAAACTCAAGTAGCAGCTGATAACTCAGCTCGAAAAATAAATTCCGACTTCTTGAGGCGCTGGCACTTGTTAGAACGTGCATGTGTTGTGTTGTATGTCACGATTTATAGACGTATAAATGAGTTTAAGAGCTGAATTTTGCCGTTTTGTAACATAAATGTAGATTATGCAAAGGTTACATATAAATTGTCTGATATAACGTGTAGTTATTTCAATGATTGTAATTTTACAGATATTTTTTTCTCAAAATTAATATTTTGAGTGAGAGAATCTGCAATTTTGTTACCAAAGTGAGGCAAACTCTAAAGAAGAGTCATTCACAAGTCTAGTGCGAATTCAAATCACGCGCCCGGTCAGCGAGCGGCCACCGAGAAGGCCCCGACGCCAGGCGCCGCCGCCGTCGCCGTCGCGCGATGGAACGAAGCGCTTCCGCCTCGCTAATTGAGCTTCCGGCGCCCCCCCGCCCCCCTCCCCCGGGCCGGCGCCTGGACCGCCGCGCGGCTCGCCCGTCCGTGCGCAAGAATGGTGCAAGGCGGCCTTCGCGCCGTGATTTACCGCCCCCTTAAAACAATTAGGTGCGCACGCCCCGGCACTTGCCGAGCAAAAACCACGACGGGCCTCAAGGCAGAAGACGGCGGGCACGAGACGCTGCTTCTGGCCCTGTTGGCGGTTTGGACAAACACGGTGGGCTCCAGAGGGGAGTAAGAATACATTGTACGTCAGCCCTCTTCCAGGATAAAGAAATAAAATAGCTATTAATTTGCTTGAATGATACTGTGATGCAATTATTTAATAAATAATAAAACTTAAGGTATTTAAAAAAATTGAGAAATGGTCCACAAATTTCAATTCAATATTGTCTATTAGCATTACAACAAAAAATGTGTACAAAAATTAGACATTTTATTTTCAAATTGTTTATAAATTAAAATAAAAAACAGAAAGTAATGTATAAATTAAATATTTAATGTAATAAATAAACAGAATTTAAAATACTTCAATTTTTAACGTGCGTAATAGTCAACAACACTACTACGACGACATAGAGCATATAACGGAAGCGATTGCAGTTGTTTGTTAAGCGAGTAGAAAATTTCAAAATTTTATAAATTGTTATAAAAATATTATAATTAATATTTATTACAATATTTCTGAAAATGCCCTTCGTAATCAACGCTTTTATTCTTCCACTGATTCTCAAATCTTAGGTTATTTTAAATAAATTAAGTGCATTATTTTGTGTCCAATATTTTTATTGAAGCAGAAATTCGTTTTAATCTTCCGCTTTTTTGTTCATGCCATTGAGGTTTGTATTCCTACTTGTAATCCGAGTTGCTGAATGAATTTTGAACTCATTTTCGAGGACGCGTATAACGTAAGTTTCCACAGTGTCCCGTGTCGTGATGTACATTACCAACGCGATTTGCTGAGTTTCTGCCAACCTCGTGCCGGCCAGTGCGAAGAGTGTAGAACTCTGTAGCTTTTGTTATAGCTGTTTTCAGTTATTATTGCTGCACTCGCCGCCACTACTGCTATGGTCGTCTATACTATTGGCAATAGTGAATGAATGAATTAACGGGCGAGTGATGGAATATACTAGTGCGTGATGGAAATGGGAGAACGAATTAATATGTGTGAAAAAGCCAGCGAGTATTTCATTCAACTCTTTCGTAATTACCTATTTTCAGATATCCCTGATTTTATCGTTTAAGGAAATAATTTTCCTGATACTATTATTTCAATTGTTATGTTGGATTTCCATCTCCTTTAGTTTGTTTGCGTTTCAGTTTCAGTATGTCATTTTTATGCAGACATCAACAATTTGTAACACGAACTGCCACTGCTAAATTCGGCACTGGTGCAATTTCAAAATTGAAATGTTGACTTGTTGGTGAGGTCTTGTTGACATCGAAATAATTACAGTAGTTTTGCACTGATTTTACCAATGAAATTATCGTTATTTTAAAAATGAACAGCTTTCAATGCTCAATCATGATCGTCAATCTGCCGACTGGGAGAAACGAGAATTGACTAGTGAAATCTAGAAGTCGAATTCTAGCTCCTTACGACCTTTCTGAACAGGATCGTGAAGAATAGAATATTTCTCATTGTAAAAATGACGATATTATTTTTGGTAAGATTATGCCAGCTTGCATTATTATTACAAAATTCAATCCTTGAGCATTCAAGAGACATAGATTCTGAAAGATCAGCTTCCTCGTAAATAATACTATTAGTCAAACAACTCTTTAAAAATAATGTGTGTACGAGAATATACTATTAAGATAGTTTAAACAAATGTTACTTAGAGATGTATGTGATACATACAGTTACATATGTTTTTTTGAAGTTAAACATTTTGATAGATATTCCACGAATTTTCACAGAAACATTTCAGATACTCAAAATAAACACACCAACCGACAAAGGTACAATAGTACAGACCGTACAAAAGAACAGAACTAGTGAGCAACCCTATCAACGGAAAAAGAGGTCACAATGACAGTGATTCGGATTCGAGCTCCCAACCAAATAAAAATCCACTAGCAGCGAACAAGACCCATATTCAGTGCCAGTGAGTAACAGATTCGCTCCCCTAGAAAAACTACCGAAAATGAAAAAAGATTCAGTTACGTAAATGAAAGTGCACCACAGAATAATGAAAACATAAGAATTTCACCCATCTATGTAAACAATGTATCAACATAACTGAGTTTAACAGAGAAATTAAATGCAATTAACAAATCAATTCACAACAGACTACAACAATAGCCGAGCAAAACTAATGTTTAAAACAATAGCAGACTTTAGAAACGCCATAAGCTTTTAATAAATACAAAAAGACCAATAAAAAGTGTTTCAGTAATTTTCGAAAATCTTCATCCTTATATAACATTGCAAGAAATTTACGAAGACCTCAAAACAAAGTGCACATCCCTAATCAGCGTAACCAGGCTCCACAAAAACAATATTCCAATACCGGTTGTAGCAGCAGAATTTGACGGTCACGAAAACATAGACTTAATCCTTCAAATTAAACAGATTTGTAACTTAAGTGTAAAACCTGAAAAAAGAAGAAGACCTAAGGGACAATTCAGTGCTTACGATGTTTAGACTTTGGACACACAAAAAACAATTGGTAATCATGCAATAGCTTGATTTATTGTTCCGGAGATCACTATTCTGCAAAGTGCCCACAGAAAAATCTCCCTCCATTTGTAAACTGTGTACGGGAAACTCATAGAGCTGACCTTAAACAGAAGAATGCGCTTATTACCAAAAATCGTGGAACCCATATCCAAAAGAGGAGAAATAAATAACTCAAAAACTAGTAGTAGAAATAACCCCCGCCACCAAGGCTATCTTCACAAAAACTTCCCTAACCTCCCCACAACTAACAATATCTCACAATTCACTTTCACTCCAATCTCGCCACCAAGACATACTGCACGTAACCAGCCCTATCAAAACACATCACAACACAATATGCAAGCAAATAATAACACTAATACTTGATATACACATTAATAAATTCTATCTCTTCCTATATAATAATCTTATTAACACCATCATCCCAACAATAATTAATAATGTACAAAACTCACTTTCATCATTTTTACCAATAATAATGCAGGACAACGCCATAAAGAAAAAATAAAACTATTAAACTGGAATGCCAATGGCATTAAGAACAAAAAAACAGAATTAAACACACTTTCTAAATGACAAAGCAATAAATATAGCTTGCATAACTGAAACTCACTTAAAACCAAGTATCTCTTTCAGAATTCCGGGATACAATGTATCAGAATGACAGACAAAACCAAAACGGCGGTGCGTATTAATACTAATTCAAAAATCTATCCCGTACATACAAACCAATCTTCCATATACTCCCGGACTAGAAGCAGTATCAATCAAAGTCCCACTAAAACAACAGGCTAATCAAAGTTATAGCAGCATACAAACCTCCCAAAATTAAAATAAATCATACAAATATAATAGCATTACTTCACAAACACCCCTATATTACTTATCGGTGATCTTAACGCTAAAAATACAAACTGGGGATGTAGAACCTCCATACGGCAGGTCTAATGCTGCTAAAAACCATAAACGATCTAAAAAATTCAATTAATAACACCACCAGAACCAACTCACTATCCACTAGACCCAAACAAGCATCCGGATATCCTAGATATTAGCAATAACTAACACACAATACATTTTCACTCAGTTCCTCATTTTCGAACTAGAATTCAGATCACTTACCAGTCGTAATTTCAACCACCAACCCTCCTCCCCCGCACATCCCCACCTATGCCTTCACAACACAAAATATTAACTGGTATAAAATTTAAAAATATTATAATATCAAACTCCCAAATTTAAAATCTTAAAAACACTCTTAGAAATAGAACAAGCAATAGCACAAATAAATAATAGGTCATTAATACAATTCAGTTACTAAACAAGGACAGATCTCTAAACAGTAATAAACCCACAAACGACAAATTGCCTAAATCCATTTTGGACATACTAAACACCAAAATAAAACAAGACGACTATGGTGTATCACCAGAACACCACAATTAAAAAAAGAATTTAATTTGCTAAATGTAATAACTAAAAAGCAATAACTGACTACAATCATTCAAAATATAACAATCTAATCCAATCCCTCCATACAAATAACAATACACTTTGGCAGGTTACTAAAAAGATTTTAAAAAGAAAACGCACCTCCCACCATTGAGCACTCAATCAGGAAAAAAGTTCGCACCATTCGAAAAAGCAGAAGCACTGGCTTATCATTTCGGAGCAAACCTTCACTCCAAACAATACCCCACCACATCCAGATCATAATAATATCATAAATCTAGCAACAACCCCAAGCTACAATGTTCCACACAAAATAAAGTTCATTTCCCCACTGAAGTTAAAAACTTAATAAACAAACTCCCATTAAAAAAAGCACCAGGACACGATAAAATAAGCAACCATAATACTAAAAAATTTACCCCACTCACACGATAGCCTACCTAAACAACATATATAATTCTATACTCAGAACAAGTTACTACCCAATAATCTGGAAAAATTCCAATATAATTCCCATAGCAAAGCCAAACAAAAATCAAAGTATTGTCCGAAAACTATAGACCAATTAGCCTTCTTCCATCATTTTCAAAAATTCTTGAAAAACTAATACTCAAAAGATTAAATGCCCATCTGAGTAAAACCAAATCAATACCTATGCACCAATTTGGATTCACCAGCAAAGTATCTACTTCACATCAGTTGCTCAGACTTTCCGAACACATTCACACAGCTTTTGAAGAGAAAAAAAACACACAATAGCCACATTCATTGACATATCCAAAGCATTTGACTGAGTATGGCACCCAGGATTGATTTACAACTCCAATCAATAGGGACACCCAACTATCTAATAAAAGTCATAAAAAACTTCATCACAGACAGAACTTTCACGGTAATGGTTGAAAACCACATCTCTAACCCGCGTAAAATAACAGCCAGGACTGCCTCAAGGATCACCCTTATCGCCTACTCTTTTCAACCTTTATACAGCAGACATACCTACTACATCAGACACACACACAGCACAATTCGCAGATGATACAGTATTTACAACTCCAGCTACTCAACCAACCTCATCAGAAACAAATCCAACAACATTTAAATAAAATAGAAGACTGGTCCATTAAATGGAAAATAAAGCTTAACCCGACCAAATCAGCAAGAAAAAATCTTCTCACTCGGGCCATTCTCCACCCCCGCCTCACTCCATATAAATAATAACACAATCCCATGGATACCACAAAACGAAACTATCAAATACCTTGGACTAAATTTCGACACCAGACTAAATTGGAAATCCCACATAACCGAAAAGATAAAACTCACTAAAATAAAGTTAATCCAACTAAAGCCCTTACTCAATAATAAAAGTAAACTATCATTAAGCAATGCAATAGCCTTATATAAAACAATAATTAGACCGCTCATGCTATATGCGTGCCCAATATGGATAAATGCCTCACCAACAAACATAAATAGAATTCAAGTTATGCAAAACAAATTCCTCCGAATAGCAACAAATGCTCCCTGGTTCATATCAAATAGACAACTCCACAAAGAATTGAATCTACCAGCCTATTACCATCACATAGCCCACCTCTCTAATAATTTCTTTTCAAATATAAACTCAATACCCCAAGCCGCCCCCCACTATAACCTAGCATCTGTCAATTATTTCCCAACCTGTATCAAAAACAGATTCCTCACTAGAAGCATTTTTAAATATTTTCTCCACACAGTAGCTAAAATAGTAGGTGCTCCATGAGTCCCCTACATCAAATAGTAGTTAGTTTAGTAAATAAGTTTAGAATAAGAATAGTTTATAAGCCAACAAAAATGCATATGAAAAAGCAATTAATTACTGAACTATGTAAATTTCAACAATAAGTAAATAAATTATAAAAAAAACAGCAAAAGAACAACTCTGCAATTTGAAGAATGAATACACATATTCATAATATGATTCAATTAATTCATCTTCAACATGAATTGCAAGATGGCATCTGAAACTATTAAGAAATTATAAACATGTTAATAAATCATAGTGTTCTTGGGGAACACAAGAGGTTTATTTCCAATATAAAGGTTTGAATTGCAATAGAAGAAAACTTTACGTTGCTGTTCTAAAACTAGGTGTTCCACATCAGCTATAACACTGCATTTCTAAATTGGGTGACAATAAGCGCTTAACCCGGCAATGGTAACGTGACTTTTTGAAACAAAAGTGGTAACGTGGGGTGTCTCCAGACCCCCACACTCTTTTCATGATATATGCTAAATTATTAAAAAATGAATTAATATAATATTCTTCGATTATTAACAATTGTTTGTGTGTAAACAATTTACTAAGAATTTACTTGCTAAACAACTCTGAGAATTCATCAGGAATGCATCTAATATTTGGAGTTAATTTTTCTACCGGTCTGCGCGTGTTGTCACATCCAAGCCCATGCTTCGTAGCGGAAATTGAAATCTTTTCATATTAAAAGTACAATGGAAAATTTCAATACCCATATTATCCACTTTCCACAATTCAGCAAGATTTGGGTGCCCTGATTTCACAGATGCAGCCAAAATACGTAGTACAATTACTGCCTTTATTTCCCCTTTGTCAGACTCATTGGTGATGCCATCATTTTTATTCCTCTCTAAATCCATTTCATTTTTGATGTTGGTGGATTCTGTCATTCTCTCAATCATTTCCAAATCAATAAACAAGGAAAACATTATCCAGGTATTTTGGAATTGCGTGCAGACTGCTTTTTCCAGGGCGGTGAGTAACGATATTCTATTCCCGCTTTCAGCAAAAGTTGGTGTATTCTTCCACTCCTTTCTTAACATATAAAGTGACCTAAAATGTTTGTAGTACTTCAGTTTTAATTTTGCAGGGAAATCTTAACGTAAAAATACAGCATGCAATACGTTCCCAAACTAATAGAATGTACGAGACTGAAGACACCTTTGATAACGTAGAAGGTAACGCGGGTGTCTCTGGGCACCCCAAACAAAACAATAGGATAAAACTCACGGATAAAACTCACTAAAGTGGCAAACTGAGAGCACACTAAATATCATGATACAAAAATAGAAAGGTACTAAAGCAATGGTCAGGGTAGTCAACATGGGAAATACAACAAGCGGGAAGAAGGGATCATGGGGGTCCCACAGACCCGTGCGTTACCACTCCCGGGCTAAACAAAAACTTGTAATGGTTAGTAAAAACATGTAATACTTCGTCAGCTTGTAAAATTAACGAAATGCAACTGGAAATAATTTGAATCTGATAAAGAAATACTGCCAAAGATCGTCTTATTCTCACCTACCTTTCGCAGTGACGGCAATTGCTCATCTTGTATTTTTCGTTTAGGTAGTATGTTAAACTTCACTAAAGATCATTATGTTTAGCACTGTAGTTCCTAATGCATCACAAATATCTATCTCACTTACAGTAATGCGGCACAATGACATCTTGAGTCTCACTGTTCTACTGCACGGGGCGACGCAGACTGACGAACTGTTCAAGAAATGCGGAAAAGAATGTGGAACTTTGCCCGAACCAATCAGAACGTAGAATTTCAAAAGTACATCTACCGAACTCTTCAGCAAAGTATTTGGCCTGACGTCCTTTGCAATATCAGTTCGGGAAGTAAACTGCCAAAACGTCCACTTTTTACGAAGTGTTAGCATTGACGAAATCCTTGAGTATTAATTCTTCACTGACATATTGAAACATCTTTTGACTTCGGTTTAAAAAAGAAAAACATTCAATTGCAAAACTTGAATATCAATTTACCAATTGTGAGACAATGAGAAAGAGATGTTTGAGAATATGGTTGTGACAATGTTCAGCTTAATGGCTGGTAGTCTTAAGAACTAGTTCTTAGACAATTTCTTCGATTATCAAGAGGGAAGAAATTCTTTATCTAATGTCCCAAATAATTCTTCAAAAATTAATTTTCTATGCCGAAGATGTACGCTTTTCTATTGGTATCTGGTTTGAAAAAACCATTTTCCTTAATTGGTATTTGTATTTTTAACGTTTTAATTGAAACATGTCGCCTTCGATTAACTATGGACACTGTGATAAGGTTAAGTCGGTACTTGGTATGAAATGCAACGTGGCTCCCCAATAGTAAATTATGGGGCAAGTGATATGCCATGGATACATTGATATGAATATTTTCATTAACAGATAATGAATGGAGAATAATTTTTTCAATGCAATTATTGGATTTTTAGCTTATATTGGATAGACTGTGAGGATCAAAAACAATTATGTATGTCACTTGTGAATATTTCAAGAGTAATTTTGAAGAGAAAGAGTGAAACAACTTTTGCCATGTGATTTCGGAGTGCTGCATGGAATTATCCAAATCTTTCATCAAATGGAAAGGTCACTAGCTGCTCTCTATACTACTACTCTGCGATACTTACTACGTACGTATTGGCGTTTGCACTGTTTAACTGTTTTCTGACGTTAAATAAATGAAAAATAACTCCACGGCAATCCCAGAAAACAAACCTCGCAGATAATAGTATTGCAATAACCTTGATACGTACAATAGCTACAGGCAGCCACTAATCATTCTCTTTTATAATGCTTTTCTTAATGCCTGGCACCGTGTGTAGTTGGCGTGATACAAATTGTTCAGCTTTTCTATGTCGAATGTTCAGAACTGGTAAGTATGTTCAAGTCAGTAATGTAAAATAAAAGTTTTGAAATAATGCAACTAATATTCCATGCAAACATATTCCTCCCCCTTGATAAAAATGATAAAGCAAAGCAGAATCAAAAACAAAATGAACTTGAAATAAAATAAGTAATAAAGAATGTATACATGATTCAAGCCTTGCTTGCTAAAACAAATCAGGCAAACATATTTGTATGAAGGAACAGTTCGTCGTGATATTTCGAGCGCTTGCTGCTTACCTGCTTTGTACAGCTTGTGCGTGTGCACCCCTTCTGGATTGGAGGGGAAAGGAAAGTGTCGTAAGGGGATGTTACCCTTGCTCGCAGGAGCGTCAGCTTCCAAGGAGAAAAGTAGATCGAGCGGACTCGTTTAATCACGCCTGAATTAGAACGACGCGGACTACTGCTAGATTTGAACACAGTTGTTAATACCACCGTGCTGTAGATAAAAATTAAAACTTTCCTATTCAGGACGACATTTAATGCTCACAAACAACCATCCATAAGCTGACCTTGCGAGCCGCGATAAGGTGGGCCCCAAGAGCTGTACTAAATTGGCCGCTGGAAGGGATCAGATGGATAAATTTTTAGAATATGAACATAAATTTACACCTAAATGCAGTTTTATTCAATTGTACTAGTGGTATGCTGAAACAAACCATACACAAAACTGTTCTCTAGAAAATTGCACGTTTGAGAAGACAATAAAACACTCGTAAGAAACACACAAAAAACACTGAAAAGGAATAAAATACTTAAAGAAAAACTTTTAACACTTACTACTGCAAACGTAGTACATACAAAGTAAGGTACAAAACATTATTTACATACAGCAAGATATAAAAAAACAGTACAGGTACCATATCGCAATACGCGAAAACTAATCTTTACTCGCGAACGGCTTCTTCCTTGGAGTGTTATCGCATGTACGTCAGTTCTCGTAAGCAGTGCGGCCTCTGAGATGAAAATCCAGTCGTTATGTGCAGTACGAGAACGAGAATAGCACAAATAAATTCATTTTTCAGAGGATATCGAAACTGTTTCATTATTTTTGAAGTTCGCGAGTTTCTCTGGGTATCTAACCAAATCATAGGCGTCTATGACAGGAGATTATCTAGCTTTCTTCATATCTGCATTAGATATTAGAAATATTGATTTCTTATTATATTTCGGTGTCCGATGATTATTTTTACTTTCCCGTATAACGTACGTATACACGGAGTGATATACGTAGTATAGGGAAAGTTCTGTAATGCTGCGCGAAAAAATGTCCAATTTTCGGCGGAAAAAAATTAATTGCCGGGCCGTGAAAACGAAGAAGTGGATAAAACCAGTTGCCTAAATTAAGAAAAAAAATCCCTAACAAGCGGTGTAGCCAGAAACCCTGTTTCTAGGCCCTTGATACCGAAAACCCAATTGAAAGGAAAACGTCCGTCCGCCTGTCTGTCCGTCCGTCTGTCCGTCTGTGAACACTGCTAGCGCCTAAACCCTATGTACGATTTCTTCCAAAATGGATATTCCCAGGTCGATCTGCTTCTAGTCGAAGCTTTGAGATTTTGAAAAAAAGATTTCTTCAAAGTTTGGGGGTACTTTACATGAAGCCCCCCCCCAATCATTTTCAAACTTTTCTCAAAAACGGCTCCAAATTTTTCTTTAAATTTCTTGTATGAATAGAGTAAAATAAACTTATTAACATGGCATAGGTCCGATTTTCAGGAATAACTCTGAATTTTCGAAATTGTGAAAGTTTGATTTTTTTTCAGCGTCTTTCTCAAACTACAAAATTGAAGATAGAGATTTTTCCTTAAATTAAAATGTGCTCTCCAAAGTGAGTTCTTTGTTTAAGGTCATGTACATTGTTCTGAAAATTTTAGTAGTTTACGCGCAATATTGCGTGCAATATGTGCAATTTTAAAAAATTACAAAAACCAGATTTTCTCAAAAACGACTCTAATTTTTTTCTTTAAACTTTTGGTAGGAATAGTGGTAAATGTACTCTATCAGATGACATAAAAGCCATATTGCTCTATAGGTTGTTTTTTCAAAAATTACAAAAATGTAAATTTTTTCACATGTTTCTCACGTCGAAAATATTTACATTAGCGGCGATTATTTCACATTATTATATTTACGAGAACATGTGCTTTAAATAATGCCAAGTAATGTTTCTCGAAAACACAACCATTTTTTGTGAAAAGTAGCTCCAAATTTCGTATTTTCAGAAATGCCTCAAACGTCATTTTCTCGTATATGGCTGCAAATTTTTTTCTTGAAACTTTTTGTAACGGATAGTGCTAATTACACATCTTTAGTATAGCCTAAAAGTTAATTTGAGTTATTTTTTGTTTTTTCAAAAATTACATAATTGTAATTTGTTTGAAAGATATCTCACATCTTTAATATGCACATTACCAGCGATTTGTAAACATTATTATATTTGTGAGTGTAAGTGCTTCAAATAACTTTAAATAAAAATATTTTGAAACCTCAATCATTTTCTGTGAAAATGAGCTTCAAATTTCGCATTTTTAGTAGCGCTAAAACGCAATTTTCTCTTAAACGGCACATAATATTTAAACGAAAATTGCTATTTATGACTAGGTTTTTGTGTTCTTTAATATTCTAAAATTAATGTTTCCGTTCTACCAATAGGAAAACCGAAAAATTAATAAAATGACAAAAAAATGTACTTTTGGCGATGATAGATGACAGCTGGCAAGAAAGAGTTTTGTGGCAATTCCGAATAGCTAGCGAAGACCCAAGGAAATAGAAAACTAATACGGGAAAGTCTGTACCATTCTGTAGCACTACTAGTTTCTGAAGACGTTCATTGGTATATTCTAATTGAAAACCGTGTCTTTAATTGTAGAAATGCACGAAACATAATTTGAAATTTAAATGTTTTTAATAAAAGGTTCAATAGAATAAATCTCATCGGTGTTAAAACAGAAGGATGACAAAATTCTTTGTTGAAATTCAAATTATTTTTGGAGGATTTGAAGTTCACCAGCACATTTAGTTGCTTGGAAACCTTCCTAGCGGCTAGTTCCCGCGCTACTAAATGCTCTGGTGAATTTCAAATTCAAGGCCATTTCATGTAGGTATACAAAAGTAACATTTTATTTAACTGGATTAATTCAGTTATCTCGTAATATATTTTGCATTAGACTCAATTTTCCCACTTAAAATTAACGATTTTTCGAACAAATTATGGACTGTGCAAACAAGACTGTTACCAACTGTACATTACATTATAATTCAGCTATAATTTCAATGATTAATTTAAAATCAGGGTAACTAGTAACGAAAAACTTGAAGGAAGTTCGACTCGTTTTGTTAATATGTCTGCTCAGAACTGTCAAAAGCGTTATAAAAATATGAATTTTAACTGAATCGTCTCAGTCAGCTTCCTAAGACGACTTACACGATCGTCCTTGTCGAACGACTTCGGCAGCGGTTTCTGAGTGGCAGTGCCGCTATGCGTTTGCTCACGTTCGCTGAACTCTCGAAATCGTTCATAAAAAAAAGAGTGTAAATCGGGACAAGAGTCTGTTTAGAGGAACGTAAACTAAAGAAGTTTTTTTAGTATTAAAGTAAAATTACATGACTGTTTTACCCACATTGGATCTAGATTTGTTAAGTTTACGATAGAAAATAGATCAACTTTTGGGCAAAGATATTCAAATTTGATTAAGGAACATTTTATAGCATATTCTTGCCCCCCTTCCGTGCTATCAAAATCTCCGGGCGATCTGACACAAAAGTTGGTGACACTACACGTAGCGTCTAACACCTACCTGACCTTCCAACTATTACTTATCTGCACGTGCCTATCAGACCGGAATTTATGTACAAGCAAAATAAGAAATGGCTTAGAAGCCTCCCTCCCGTGAAAAAATCATAAAATATTCGAAAAAGTGTGAAATGATATGTTTGTATCTGTAAAATAATCATTAATCAAATAGTCCACAGTAACAATATATTCTTCCTTAAAAATTGAAATTACTTATTAAGATTTGATAAATGTTCAATTAGACTGCTACTAAGTATTCGTACATTATACTACAACAGAAAGTGTAAACTGCTTACACTAACCTCCAAATGATACACGGCCGAATTTCTAGGGATGGGGTGGTATCTTTAGTAAATCTGGAGGGGGATCCAAACACGATTTTCGTGTTTGAGGAGGGAGCACAGTTCTTAAATCCGACCTAAGCGCCCATCACTTCGAGTTTCCAGTGGTCCTTTCGTGGTCACTCGACCAGCCACCGTGGCACAGTTTTACGGCCTCTCGGTATTAAGCCCGCATGGGACGGCGGCAGTGTTATCGGCCTGTTCTGCGAAAGGCCACGCGCGCAGGCCATAAAACCTGGCACCGATATTGCACTGTTGCAATGCTGGAGGTCGGGTGCTCAGTCTGTTCACCGCCGTAGGGGAATTTAAAAATCATCTTCACACAAAACTATCTGAAAAGAACTTGCACCTTTATAAATCTATGTTTACTCCACAATTAGAAACCACTATATCGCTAAGTCCATCTCTTCGCCATTTGGCTTACAAGTTTTGACTGTTGACAATATTTCAAAAATACTAACTCCAATTCTTTTCCAAGGTATTTTCTCGTAACAGAAGAAAACGTATTAATGGAAACATCACTCAACCTGGCATATATCTATATTGTAACGAACATTGCATCATCTACCGGAATCCGCTGCGCGGATTGCATCATCCGCCGCCGCCCCCTTAACTAGACGTTTCCAGGGTATTCGCGGGTCGCCAAGAAACTGTTGACGCGAGTTCCCGAAGGGTCCAGGCGGGCGCCGGCCAGTATAAATGCGCCGCCGTCGACGGTCGCTAGTCAGTCTTTTCTGAAGTGGAAGCTGAGCTGTGAAAGGCGTGTGCGTCGCGGTGAACAGCAGTGCAGTCGGTGATCAGCAGTGCAGTCGGTGATCAGCGTGCAGTGGATTGTGCCAGCGCCGTGAACTGTGGTCAGTGCAACGGACGAGGGGTGAGTGTATCGGACTGTGCGACAGAGCAAGAGAAGTAAACAGTGAAAATAAATAATCAAGATAACTGTGTTTGTGGTAAGAAGCAATAACTAAGTGACGAGCACAAGGACTGTGAAGCCAATCTGTAACTAAATCAGTATTTTTAGTGTAATATTTAGAAACATAAAATAACATCTTTGTTAAAATAAATTGTGTTTTAATTCACCACCACAAATGTTACAATATTATTTTCATTGTTTCGTTTCCTTTCAGCAATATACGAGTTTTTGGTTGCCTCTTAATATAATCGAAGGTCTTTGCATATCTCAGCCGAAAGTATACGTGCTACACTTTCTCGCATTATTTCTGACTTTTGAAATTTTCGAAAATTCATCTAAAACAAGTCATGCGCTATTTTTCAAGCATCTTTTTTTTCTCTCCGAGGACAAAATTAAAGAAAAAATGAAGAGCCATTGTCTGAAAAATATATTTTTACTTCCCGTATACGTACATATCCACGGAGTGATATACGTAGTATAGGGAAAGTTATGTAATGCTGCGGGAAAAATGGCCAATTTTCACCAGAAAAAAATTCGTTGCTCGGCCGTGATAACAAAAAGTGGATAAAACCAGTTTCTAAATTAAGAAAAAAATCCCTTAACACGTGGTGTAGCCAAAACTCCACTTGTGTCGGTCCTTGATACCGAAAAACCAATTGAAAGGAATACGTCCGTCTGTCCGTCCGTCCGTCTGTCCGTCTGTGAACACTGCTAGCGCCTAAACCATACGTACGATTTCTTTCAAATGGATATTTCCCATTCCATCTGGTTCTAGTTGAAGCTTTGAGATTTTGAAAAAGATTCTGTACAATTTGGGTACTTTACATGAAGCCCTCCGGACATTTTCAAAATTTTCTCAAAACGGCTCCAAATGTTTTCATTAAACTTTTGGTAGAGATAGTGCAAAATGTGAGATGACATAAACTACATTTCGATCTATTCTTTTGTTTTTTCAAAATTGCAAAAATGTAATTTTTTGACTTGTCTCTCACGTTGATAATATTTTTCATTAGCGGCACTTTGTTCACATTATTATATTAATGAGTACATGTGCTTTAAATAATGTCAAATAAAGTTTCTCGAAAACTGAATAGTTTTCTGTGAAAACTAGCTCAAAATTCCCCATTATCAGAAACTCTCAAACGCCATTTTTAAAAAATGGATTCGAATTTTTTTTTCAAACTTCGCGAACGGATAGTGATAATTGCACTCTTTAATATGGCGTAAAGTTAATATTGGGGTATTTTTTTGTTTTCTCAAAATTTACAAAAATGTAATTTTTTTGAAAGTTCTCTCATACGGTTAAAATGCACATTTCCAGCAATTTGTAAATCCTATTGAATTTGTGAGTGTAAGGGCTTGAAATGTTTTCGAAAACTCAAAACTTTTCTGTAAAAAAAGAGTTTCAAATTTCGCATTTACAGTAGCGCTTAAACGCCATTTTCTTGAAACGGCTTCAAATTTTTCAACGAAAATTACCATTTAGGGCAAGGTTTAATTGTTTTTTAATATTCTTGAAATAAAAGTTTTGTTCTACTATTGGAAAACCGAAATCTTAAGAAAATGTCGAAAAAAATGTAGTTTGGGCGGCGATAGATGGCAGCTGTCAAGGTATTGGCAAGTCCGAAAGCTAGACAAGACCAAACAAAACAGAAAACTAATACGGGAAAGTCTGTGCCATTCTGTAGTACCACTAGTTTATAAATTACATTAACTTCAAGCAGAAACTACGCAAAAGACGCCAGTTTTTTTTTTCAAATATCTGCAAAATTGTCTTTCAAGATTGGAGCCGTCTTTACGAAAATAATAATTAAAAATTCTAAAACTACGCGTAAACCATTCATATTCTCGAAAAATTGCACATGACTTTATTTCAAGATCATTCCTTTAAGAACAGATTTCTTCCAGGAAAAACATATCCATCATCAATATATTAGACGTAGGAAGATGGCAAAAAAATTAAACTTTGACAATTTTTGAAATTAGGGATTTCAACCCAAATGAGACCTGCACCACTCCCTTAAGCATTCTTTAAGCTACCAGAGGAGAAAGTTTAATTAAAAAATTCGGAGCCTTTTTGATGAAATGTTTTTGAGCTTCATTTTATGTACTCCTCAAAATCCAATATCCAAAAATGAAATGTCTATTTCGAACTCACAGAACCTCGAGTTTGTTCACCTCAATGGGAATATCAGTTTTGCAGAAAAACGTCCTGAACGGTTTAGGAGGCTTTGGGAGGTGGGGAATGGCGTGTACAAATGACTGGAAATCAGTCAGAAATGGAAAGTTATGGCGAGGAGTTTCTATTGAGTATCGCGAGGAGACGGCGTCAGAAGTGGAGACAGAAACCTTCTAGGATATGGAAAGGCCAGAATAATGGCCGGTCAATGGGAAAAGCGATTAGTAGGGAGACGTAGATGAGCAGTTGGGAGGAGAGTATGAAAACCAGAGGGCAGAAGTCTATAAATTAGGACAAAAGACCAACAATCACGACAGGAATTGAGGAGAAACTAGTGGTGCTACAGAATGGCACAGACTTTCCCGTATTAGTTTTCTATTTTCCTGGGTCTTCGCTAGCTATTCGGAATTGCCACATACTCTTTCTTGCCAGCTACCATCTATCATCGCCAAAAGTACATTTTTTTTGTCATTTTCTTTTTTTCGGTTTCCTATTGGTAGAACAGAAACATTAATTTTAGAATATTAAAGAAACAAAAACCTAGCCGTAAAGGCAATTTTCTTTTAAAAATTATGTGCCGTTTAAGAGAAAATGGCGTTTTTAGCACTACTAAAAATGCGAAATTTGAAGCTCATTTTCACAGAAAATTTTTGAGTTTTCAAAATACTTTTTTGAAGTTATTTGAAGCACTTACACTCACAAATATAATCATCTTTACAAATTGCGGATAATGTGCATATTAAAGATGTGAGAGATCTTTCAAAAAATTACATTTATATAATTTTGAAAAAAACAAAAAAAAACTCAAATAAACTTCACGCTATACTAATGAGTGTAATTAGCACTATCCGTTACAAAGTTTTCAAGAAAATTGCAGCCATATACGAGAAAATGACGTTTGAGCATTTCTGAAAATGCTGAAATTTGAGCTACTTTTCACAGAAAACGGTAGTGTTTTCGAGAAACTTTACTTGACATTATTTAAAGCATATATACTCGTAAATATAATAATGTAAGAAAATCGCCGATAATGTAAATATTAACGACGTGAGAGACAAGTAAAAAATTTACATTTTTGTAATTTTTGAAAAAACCAACCGATAGACCAGAATGGCTTTTATGTCATTGATAGAGTACATTTACCACTATCCCTACCAAAAGTTTAAAGAAAAAATTTGGAGCCGTTTTTGAGAAAATTTTGTTTTTGTAATTTTTTAAAATTGCACATATTGCACGCAATATTGCACGAAAACTACCAAAATTGTGAAAAACATTTACGTGACCTTTATTAAAGAACTCAATATGCAGAACAAATTTTATTTGAAGAAAAAAATCTCTATCTTCAATTTTGTAGTTGGAGAAAGACGCCGAAAAAAATTCAAACTTTCACAATTTTCGAAAATTCAGAGCTGTACGTGAAAAATCGGACCTATGCCATGTTAAAAAGTGTATTTTCCTCTATTCATACAAGAAATTTAAAGAAAAAATTTGGAGCCGTTTCTGAGAAAATGTTGAAAATCCCCGGGGGGCGTGGACTGGGAAGGCGATTAGGGAAGGCGCAGTGTGGGGAAAAGAGTGGAGCGGGGAAGGTGAGGAGCTGAGAATGAATAGATCGGGGACGAAATGGAGGGAGGAGAGTCGTAGCGGGCAAGTGTTGGAATGTTGAAGGCGTGGAGCGTGTAAGGCGTAGACTGAGGGCGGCATGGAACTAGGAAGGCATGGAACGGAAACGGCCTGGAACGGGGAAGGCGAAGAGCAAGGGTAGAGTGGAGATAGCATAGAGCGGAAAGGTGTAGAGTGAGGAAGACTTGAAAGAGGCAAGGAGAAGGAGTGAAAGGAACGGAGACGGCGTGGACGGAATGGAAAAGGCGTGGAAGCCATGGAGAGGGGATGGCGCAGAACGAGGAAGGCATGGAGTGGGGAAAGCAGGAAAGGTACGGAAGGGGAAGGCGTAGAGCGAAGAAAAGTTTGAGCGTGGGAAGTCTTGTTGCGGGGAAGGCATGGAGTGGGGTTGGCCTGGAGCTGCAAAGGTATAGAGCTGTGAAGGCGTGGAGGAGAAAAGACCGTGAAGCTATGCGGCGGGACGCGCGGGGTGGGGGGAGTGCAAGCGTGCAGGATGCTTCTGGCGACGGCCGTGATTCAAGCGCGTCGATGGAGGAAGGAAAGCGTGCATCGTGAAGCCATGCAGCGGGGACGGAAGGATTGGCAAGCGTGAGGATGCTTCTGGCGACGGCCGGATGCAAGCAGCGTTGGTGTAGGAGGAAAGACGTACATCCGGGAAGCCATGCAGCGGAGACGGCGGAGTGCAAGCGTGAGGAAGCTTCTGGCGACGGCCGTGATTCAAGCGGTATTGGTGGAGGAGGAAAGACGTGCAACCGTGAAGCCATGGCAGCGGAGGAGCGGAGGAGTGCAGAGCGTGAGGATGCTTCCTGGCTACGGCAGTGATTCAACGTCGGGGTTGGTGGAGGAGGAAAGACGTGCATCCGTGAAGCCATGCAGCGGGGACGGCGGAGTGCAAGCGTGAGGAAGCTTCTGGCGACGGCCGTGATTCAAGCGGGGTTTGGTGGAGGGCGGGGAAGGAAAGACGTGCAACCGTGAGGCCATGCAGCGGGGACGGAGGAGTGCAAGCGTGAGGATGCTTCGGCGACGGCAGTTGATTCAAGCGGGTTGGTGGAGGAGGAAAGACGTGCAACCGTGAAGCCATGCAGCGGGACGGAGGAGTGCAAGCGTGAGGATGCTTCTGGCGACGGCCGTGATTCAAGCAGCGTTGGTGGAGGAGGAAAGAACGTGCATCCGTGAAGCCATGCAGCGGGGAAGGCGGAGTGGGCAAGCGTGAGGATGCTTCTGGCGACGGCAGTTGATGCAAGCGGGTTTGGTGAGGAGGAAAGACGTGCACCGTGAAGCCATGCAGCGGGACGGAGGAGTGCAAGCGTGAGGATGCTTCTGGCGACGGCCGTGATTCAAGCGGGGTTGGTGGAGGAGGAAAGACGTGCAACCGTGAAGCCATGCAGCGGGGACGGCG
>JAHLJT010009436.1:207644503-207724911 GCA_031308135.1 Acheta domesticus | reverse complement strand
GACGAAGACGAAACGAAAGACGGACACGAAGACGAAAGACGAAGACGAAAGACGAAGACGAAAGACGAAGACGAAAGACGAAGACGAAAGACGAAGACGAAAGACGGAAGACGAAAGACGAAGGACGAAGACGAAGACGAAGACGAAAGACGAAGGACGAAAGACGAAGACCGAAAGACGAAGACGAAAGACGAAGACGAAAGACGAAGACGAAAGACGAAGACGAAAGACGAAGACGAAAGACGAAGACGAAAGACGAAGACGAAAGACGAAGCACGAAATGACGAAGACGAAAGACGAAGACGAAAAGACGAAAGACGAAAGACGAAGACGAAAGACGAAGACGAAAGACGAATGACGAAAGACGAAGACGAAAGACGAAGACGAAAGACGAAGACGAAAAGACGAAGACGAAAGACGAAGACGAAAGGACGAAGACGAAAGACGAAGACGAAGACGAAGACGAAAGACGAAGACGAAGACGAAAGACGAGACGAAAGACGAAGATCGAAAGGCGAAGACGAAAGACGAAGACGAAAGACGAAGACGAAGACGAAAGACGAAGACGAAAGACGAAGACGAAAGACGAAGACGAAAGGACGAAAGACGAAAGACGAAGACGAAGACGAAGACGAAAGACGAAGAAGAAAGACGAAGACGAAAGACGAAGAAGAAAGACGAAGACGATAGACGAAGACGAAAGACGAAGACGAAGACGAAAGACGAAGACCAAAGACGAAGACGAGAGACGAAGACGAATGACGAAGACGAAAGACGAAGACGAGAGACGAAGGCGAAAGACGAAGACGAAAGACGAAGACGAAAGACGAAGACGAAGACGAAAGACGAAGGCGATAACGAAGACGAAAGACCGAAGACGAAAGACAAAGACAAAAGACGAAGAAGAAAGACGAAGACGAAAGACGAAGACGAAACGAAGACGAAAGACGAAGACGTAAGACAAGGATGAAGACGAAAGAGGAAGACCAAGACGAAAACTAGAGACGTAGACGAAAGACGAAGACGAAAGACGAAGACGAAAGTCGAAGGCAAAAGACGAAGACGAAAAACAAAAAATGAAAGACGAAGGCGAAAAACGATTACGAAAGATCAAGACGAAAAACGAAGACAAACCCGAAGATGTGGACGAAGACGAAAATTGAAGACGAAAGACGAAATCGAAAGAGAAAGACGAAAGACGAAGACGAAACACGAGGACGACGACGAAAGACAAATTACTAAAGGTGAAGACGAAAGACGAACACGAAGACGAAAGACGAAGACGAAAGACGAAGACGAAAGACGAAGACGAAGACGAAAGACGAAGACGAAGACGAAAGACGAAGAAGAAAGACGAAGACGAAAGACGAAGACGAATGACGAGGACGATAGACGAAGACGAAAGACGAAGACGAAAACGAAGACGAAAGGTGAAGACGGGAGACGAAAACGAAAGAGGAAACGAACGATGGAGATAAAAGATTAAGAGGAAAGACGATGACGAATGAAGAAGACGAAAGACCATGACGAAAGATGAAGATGAAAGACGAAGGCGTAGACGAACGACGAAGACCAAGACGAAAGACGAAAACGGAAGGCGAAAACGAAAGACTAAAGACGAAAGACGATGACGGAAGACGAGGATGAAAGACGGAGACAAAAACGAAGACGAAATTCGAAGACAAAAGACGAAGACGAAAGGCAAGGACGAAGACGAAAGAGGAAGACCAAAGACGAAAACGAGAGACGTAGACGAAAGCCGAAGACGAAAGACGAAGACGAAAGTCGAAGTCAAAAGACGAAGACGATAGACAAAAAATGAAAGACGAAGGCGAAAAACGATTACGAAAGATCAAGACGAAAAACGAAGACAAAACACGAAGATGTAGACGAAGACGAAAATTGAAGACGAAAGACGAAAACGAAAGACAAAGACGAAAGACGAAGACGAAACACGAAGACGACGACGAAAGACAATGACTAAAGACGAAGACGAAAGACGAACTCGAAGACGAAAGACGAAGACGAAAGACGAAGACAAGGACGAAAGACGAAGACGAAGACCAAAGACGAAGAAGAAAGACGAAGACGAAAGACGAAGACGAATGACGAAGACGATAGACGAAGACGAAAGACGAAGACGAAGACGAAAGACGAAGACGAAAGACGAAGACGAAAGACGAAGACGAAAGACGAAGACGAAAGACGAAGACGAAAGACGAAGAGGAAAGACGAAGACGGAAGAGGAAGACGAAAGACGAAGACGATTGACGAAGACGAAAGACGAAGACGAAAGACGAAGACGAAAGACGAAGAAGAAAGACGAAGACGAAAGACGAAGGCGAATGACAAAGACAAAAGGCGAAGACGAAAGACGAAATCCAAAGACGATGACGAAAGACGAAAACGAATGACGAAGACAAAGACGATGACGAAAGACGAAGACGAAAGAGGAAGACGAACGATGGAGACGAAAGATTAAATGACGAAAGAAGAAGGCAAGAGACTAAACCGAAAGATGAAGACGAATGACGATGACGTAGACGAAAGACGAAGACGATGACGAAGACGAAAGACGAAGACGAAAGACGAAGACGAAAGACGAGGAAGAAAGGCGAAGATCAAAGACGAAGACGAAATTCGAAGACAAAAACGAAGACGAAAGACGAAGGCGAAAGACGAAGACCAAAGACGAAAACGAGAGACGTAGATTAAAGACGAAGACGAAAGACGAAGACGAAAGACGAAGGCGAAAGACGAAGGCGAAAGACGAAGAACGAAATACGAAGGCGAAAGACGATTACGAAAGACCAAGACGAAAGGCGAAGACAAAAGACGGAGACGAAAGGCGAAGACGAAAAACGAAAACGATAGACAAAGACGAAAGACGAAGACGAAACACGAAGACGATCACAAAAGACGATAACTAAAGAGGAAGATGAAAGACGAAGACGAAAGACGAAAGACGAAAGACGAAGACGAAAGACGAAGACGAAAAACGAAGACGAAAGACGAAGACGAAGGACGATTACGAAAGAAGAAGACGAAAGACGAAGAGGAATGACGAAGAAGAAGACGAAGGACCAAAGACGAAGGCGAAAAACGAAGACGAAAGACGAAATCGAATGTCGAAGTCGCAAGACGAATTCGAAAGACGAAGACGAACGACGAAGACAAAGGAAGACGAATGACGAAAACGAAAGACGAAGACGAAAGACGAAGACGAAAGGCGAAGACGAAAGACGAAATCGAAAGACGAAGACGAAAGGCGAAGACGAAAGACGAAGACGAAAGACGAAGACGAAAGACGAAGACGATAGACGAAGACGAAAGACGAAAAACGTAGACGAAAGACGAAGACGAAAGCCGAGAACGAAAGACGTAAACGAAAGGCGAAGACGATAAACGAAGACGAATGAGGATGGCGAAAGACGAAGACGAAAGACGGTGACGAACGACGAAGACGAAAGACGAAGACGTAGACGAAAAACGAAGACCACAGTCGAAGACCAAAGACGAAGGCGGGAGACGATGACGAAGACGAAAAACGAAGACTAAAGACGAGGATGAAAGACGAAGACAAAAGACGAAAAACGAAGGACGAAAGACGAGACGAAGACGAAAGACGAAGTCGAAAGACGAGGACGAAAGACGAAGACGAAAGACGAAGACGAAAGACGAAGACGAAAGACGAACACGAAAGACGAAACGAAAGACGAAGACGAAAGACGAAGACCAAAGACGAAAACGAAAGACGTAGACGTAAGGCGAAGTCGAAAGACGAAAGACGACAACGACGAAAGACGAAAACGAAAGACGGAAGACGAAGGAATAGAAAAAGACGAAGATGAAAAAAGAAGACGAAATCGAAAGACGAAGATGAAGGCGAAGGCGAAAAAGGAAGACGAAAAAGAAAGATGAAAGGCGATAGACTAAGTACGAAGACGAAAACGAAAACGAAACTATAGACGAATTCGAAGGACGATGACCAAAGACGATGACGAATGACGGAAGACGAAGATTAAAGACGACGAAATATGAAAGTCGAAGACAAAAGACGATGACCAAAGACGCAGAGGAAAGACGAAAACGAAAGACGGAGAGGATAGACGAAGACGAAAGGGGGACGATGGCGAAAGGAATAACGAAGACACAAGGCGAAGACGAAACTTCAAGACGAATGACGAAAGACGCAGGCGTAGACGAAAGACGAAGACCTAATTCGATGTCGAAATTCGGACACGAATGACGAAAACTAAAGACGAAGTCGTGAGACGAAGACGAGTAAGAAAGGCTTAGTCCAATGACGAAGGCGCATGACGGAGTGGAGGGGAATGCGAAAGTCGGGGACGAATGATTTAAACGAAAGACAAAGTCTAATGAAGAAGAATACGAAGACGACAGTCGTAGACAAACAACGTAGCTAAATATTGAAGATGAACGGCGACGATGAAATGGAAAGAAGCCGAAAGGCGATGACGAAAGTCGTGGACGAAAGCCGGAAAACAAAGAAGGTAGATGAAGACGAAAGTCGAAGGCGAAGACGAAAAACGAATACGAAGATGAAAACGAAAGACGAAGACATAGACGAAAGACGAACCAGAGTGGTAACCAAAACGTAATGCAAAACTTTAAATCGAAAGGCGAATCCCAAAGCGAAAGAGGAAGGCGACATAGCGACGGGTAATTGCATGATGATTGTGATTGGTGAAAATACAAAAATGTGAATGAAGAAAGAAGCGTAAGAACTTTTATACATTATTCAGAGTTCTGTTTTTATAACTTTGCCTATCAAGCCTCTATGGCCACGGCATTTCGCGTGTGTCTCGGTCTTGCGACTAAATGTTGCATGATTCGCAAGTACTGATTGATATGGCCGCGATCATGCGATATCTAACGGCACGACTGAGAAAGACGCGAAAAAATACCGTGAGATATTCCATCGTGAGGATAGTCCTTGAGAGGCAAAGTTATAAAAATCCCACTATACGTTTTAGTGTAATATTGCATTCTTTGCTCTCTAAGTGAGAAATTGGGCAAGCCTAGAATGTGTCTCTGCATTTCGATGATAGGTCTGATGTGGCTTTTATAATTATCTTTAGATAATTTATCAAAAATATTATATCAAATTTTGCAGATACTAGAAGAAGGAAACACTGCTCTCTTGGCGAGAAGTCCATTAAGCGTCGTCCTATCATTTCTCGCATTTCCACATTGAGTTTGTACCTGCGTTCATTCTTCCACCATTCTCCGACCACACGTCCTACCTCTGCCAGATCGTGACCAATTCATTTTCATCTATCAACCCAGCTTGTTTCTACTGTTCACATGTTCTGATTGCTAACGCCATGCTATGTCCACTGTAACTGAGCTATGGGGATTCTCTTGTGTATCCTAACAATGTCGAATTTTATTAAAGATAATTGATCAAATATTATTTTTCTAACATTTTTAATATCTGCTTGAACTCGTCTCTCTTGCTGTTTACTGACGCCATCCATATGAAGGACGAAGGTGAAAGACGTCTCATTTCATGTCTCATTTCTGTTTATTTTTCTTCGTATTTTCCCTTTTTGCCTATTATCTTCTGTCGACATTATTTTTATATTTTATATAAAATACGCTATAGATATTTTTACATATCGCAATACAATGATACTTCACTCGTCTTTCTTGCAAACCAATGATATTCTGCGCTTTTACGTCCACCAGACCTTCGCAGCGAATTATCAAATTTTCCTCCTTCTCCTGCTTCTTGGAAACCATGTACTCATAATAAAATATAAGCGGAGCAGAAGCGGAAGAAGCATTAGCGAAGTAGAAGTAATCTCGACCTTGCTTATGTTTGACAGACAAATATTTTTGACAAATTTCTCTTTCAGATCATAGTCTTATCGCGTCGTTGTATTTGGGAAGGGGGATCCATGTTATCTTTAACCCTCCCCCTCTACGGGATTCAACATTCACTGCACTGTACAACTATACACGTCTGCCCGGCTCCTTGTAAAGAATATTGCATATATTTGGTACGGATTTTATATTTCGGATAAAACTCGTATATGGTGTAAAGACCAGTGTGAAATTACTTCTGTAGAGGTAGAATTTTTTTTATTTTTAAAGCTATTTTTAGGTCGCTATTGGTCATATCGCGACCATTATGAATATTTTAACTGTAGGGAAAACATGTAAGGACAACACGAACACACACAAACATCAGAGGAGGGATTCAAACCTCTGACCCTTCGAGCAGAGGCAGCCAAGGCCCTTGAGCCTTAGCGATCTTGGTAATCCAGGCTGGCAGAGGTAGAATTTTCTTTCAGCAGCTCCGATTTAATTTTAAGATCTGATTTGCAACGTTTTGTGTTTGAAAATTTGAAAATGGTTGCAGAGAGCCATTTTAAACAGTTTAATAAATTTTTATTTTACATATTTTCTATTTTTATTATTGGAAAAAATAAATACATATGTATAATGTGATTGTTTGATAATTTGATTGTTTTATTATAATGAATTCCATTCCCAACTTTTGTAGAATGATTTGGAACTGTTGGTTTCAGTGTTGGTGACCCAGTCGAAAGCAGATTATTTTTAAAGTTCATTATCACATTTGATTAATGTTGTGCTAACATTTTATAATAGATTCTATCTGCCAAGTAAAATACACATTCCCAAGTAAGGTTTCTGTCTTGAGTCTAAGGGCACTTGATTGTACCAAATTTTAAGTATGTTTTTTTTTAACCTTCTTCGCAAAAAAGTGAGATAAATATTACAGTATATAATGTTTAATAAGACAAAATACCAAGTTTTACAAAATATCCATTTGAACTTGCTAATTTGACTTTCATATGTTCATTAAGAGTTACCAGTACTTAATATTCATTATTCACACATTAATCAGATTAAACTTCTAATTATCACGACATTTCATTCAACATTCTGTCATATAATTTATTGTTAAAAGGAAGCTTATTTACACTAGTACAATAAAAAGCAATTATAAAAGACATATTATTTATTCTTTGTTCTGAAGAACACATTTTACTCAGACTACATTACTCAAAATATAAAAATGTTTGCACACTAATAAAATTTTTGTTTAAAAACAAAAGTTGTATATTGAAAACATCTCCAGAAAATACATGATTTCATAACACTGTTATTTCAGGTAACTAAGTGTTTTTACAGTCATATGTGTTAACTGAGAATTTGAAGTTAATACATCATTCTAGGTAAAATAACAACTTTTATGATAAACTTTATTATTATAGACATCAAAATAATTACCACAGACCATGTATCTTCTATTTCATGCCATTTTAACTCACGCCACCATATATTAACAGAGATGCAAAACTCTTCATCGAATTCAGTCCAGAAATTTCTAATAATTTAGAGTTATCAAATGTGACATTTCATTCAATTTTCTGTCATATAATTTATTGTTAAAAGGAAGCTTATTTACATTCTCTAGAACTATTTTTGCATCCTTGTTAGGTTTGCATAGAGGCACCAAGTCAATTGACATCAATAGTGTGACAATTACAATGCTATTATACAAAAAGGCTTAAAAAATAACTTAATAGTTACGGTACAATTTTAATTATTATATATAGGTGGTCCCAAGATCCAAATTCTCTTCCATGCAAATGCATGTTTTTTACCAAATATTACAATACAATGCAACAATACTATTTCAATACAATCAAAAATGTTTCTTTTACATTTTGTCTCAATACATTCTTAAAGGTTTGATTTCTTTTAATAGTACTTGAAACTTATCAACTTGCACAATGCTCATCACACGTTTTCAATGAATTATTTCTTATAAGAAATGAAAGGGAATATCTGAACAAAGCAAAATACCAGTGAAATTAAAAAGAGATTTCTTAATTAATTTGAAGAAAAAATTCTTCCCTTTTATGGCCTAAATCAAAATGTCAATGGACACGAATGTAACTAGTAGGCTCTACATATTCCATGACCATACTTTGAATTGCATATAACCAAAGTATTAAAAAATGACTGAGTTCTTTTATAATAGGTTTTATTCAAGTAAATCAGAGAACCAAATATTATGTTTGAGGCTTACAAAACTAATGAATACGAATACATACAAAAAGAAAATTATAAGTCCTATTGTAATATTGATGTCAACATTAATATATAAATAATGATCAGTTAATTTTGGATATAATTGCGAAGCAGCATGAAAATAAAACAAGTTTTTTTCATCCAATACACTAATGAAATCAATAAAGTTGGTTCCTTGGAAAAACTGATATGTAAGATACTCGAGGCATTGCTTTATCCAACGCTGGACGAAATTCTTTCCCAATTGTGATTTGCTTCTTAGGTTCTAATGTAGAATCAGTAGTATGAACCATATTTCGTTTCTTTCGTTTATAATAAAATATTTCTCCCACCAGTGTCACCATAGCCAGAGCTAATCCAAATATTGTAGCTATGAATACACCACCTATAAAACACATCAAAATAAATACATATCTATGTACATTCTCACTAATTAGCCAATTCCATTTGCTAATTTTTTAAAGACAAGTGTTTAATGTTTGTAAAATTATTGTTCGAAAATTAACTAGAGAAAAATATTCTATGAATGGTGATAAAATAATGCAGCAAATTGTCAATTTTTTAAATTGTGAATTTTGAAGAAAAAAGAAACTCTAACTTAAACTTCCTTACAAACATACATTTACATGTAGTACAATAACTTGAACTTTGAAAAATAAAGTCAGAAAAGAAACTAAACTGAAACTCTACAAAACAATGGCCCTACCCATGCTGTTATAAGGAAGTTTAATGTTGGACATTAACTAAAGACCAAATTAGAAGATTAGAATCAGCTGAAATGAAGTTTCTTCAAACTGTAGCAGGTTATACACTTCTTGATCACAAAAAAAGCGAAGAAATTAGAAATTAATTGAAAATTTTAATGATGAATGACAAGCCAAATATAGAGAAAAGTGGAAGAATCGTGTATTAAGAATGCCTGAAGAAAGGATAGTCAAAGTTGCCTTGAACTACAAGCTGAAGGGAAAAAGAAATGTGGGAAGACCACTGAAAAGATGACATGAGCACTTTTCAGGAGTTGGAAGAGACTGAACAAGTCTAATCCATGCAGTTGATGATGATGATATAGTATTATAAGATTGAAGTTGTATTTATTACTATTAATTTAATTGATCTTTCTTCATAACATTGCTATATCCAAAGGCCATTGATGTAATTATAAAATGACAAAGCAGTGACAGTTAAATTTTCTTCCTTACAAACAAGACGCAATCTGAGCTGATTATTCCATATTCACAATTAGAAAAGTACATAAATTATAACTTTTTATAAAAATATATTACAATAATCCAGCAAAAACTCAAGAACAATGATTCTTGATTCTGGTTAATAAATGATTCTAGAATAAATATTATTTGTAGGTTACACTTTTTTTTATAGCACCAATTTCAATAGAAGTAAATTACTTTTAATTTGAAAATGAAAATTAGAATTTGGAAAATATTATTTATTACAGATAAAAAATGATTGCAGGACCTGAAAAATATCTTAAAACTTGGAGTCTCAAGGTGAGATTCAGAGAGATGACAACTTTACGATTTTGTCTTAAGAGAAAATAAAGAATGTATTGAAAAATAGTTAATAAAAGACCTTTGACTTGTATATTTTAAAAATTAAATGTATCATGTTCATAATGGAATATTTGTTTTATTGTTGTTTGACACCCTAATATGTATATGAGAAGTTGATGTATAAATAAATGCAGTTGTCTTTAAACCTTAATATTAGGATATGAATCAATATTACAATGTTTTATCAATCTCTGATAATGTTTTTGACAAATAACTTCTTACCTAAACTTTCTAGAGTTATTCCCTCACTGTCATCTGAATTTGGACAGACTCCTTTGGCTGAAGAATTCCAAAATTTAGCAGTGAGTGATTCAAAATAACGATCTTTTTGTAGGTCTAGAATCCTGAAACATAAAGAAGCAAATTAATTTGCTTGACAGTGTTGATTGAAGGGGGAATTATTTCAATTATTTGCCTTTAAACATCAATATCTAAGAAACTAAATAGTAAATATGGAAAAGAAGTAAGTGGCTCCAATGCAAATAAAATTTTCTTCAAAAAATTTAGTTTTTAAGTTTTCTTGTGGTATAAAAGATATGGTTATAAGATGTATACTCACTTTCTGCTTATTTCCTCCTGTAAATGACTGCCTTGCTGCACAGCTATGGCATAAGGTTGCTCTGCAAACATCTCTCCCACTTCAGTCAAATTACAGTTTCTTGTGACCTCATACCGAATCTGTGCAGCATCATGAATGAATGCAAACTTTCCTTCCTCTTGATCAATTACCTGAAAAGAATTATTTGTTTATAATTTCTTCTTGCATCAAATGTCTTTGAACAGGCATACCATGGATTATAAACAGATTATAGACAAGAACAACTCTTACTCTGCTTGTTGGAGATGATCACAATTAAGGGTGAATTAACTAATAAGTAGAACAATGATTAGAGCCCCTGTTGGATTTGGGACCCCCAATATTTTTTCAACAGAAATGTGTATTTGTATATGAATTTACGTGGGACGATATGTTAATAAAATTGAATTATTAACAATAAAAAAATACTTAATTAAAATTAAAAAAGTAGATAATGCATTTTTGGAAACAACCTTACAAAAACAAAGGAAAAATAACTTTAAAAATACATTTATGTGAATTTTTTCTATTTATTATTTGAATATTAAATTCTCAAAGGAAAGATTCTTGTTTTTACATTTAAATTTTGATACAATTGTTGTGTTTCAGTTTTATTGGAAGACTTCTTAATTTGGTCATTCTTAAGGCTTCTGAAGATCCAGCCCTAATAACAATCAACATTTTAGACAAGCAAAGGAATTTAATTTGGAAATCAAGCAATTTTTTTTTATTACTGAACATAACGAGTGATTTGATTCACTATAAGGATGAAAGGACAGTGATTCAAAGACAGCAATCTGTATGGCATGACGCACCCTTTCCTTAGATATTTTAGCTGACATCATCCATAGATAGTGAAATGATTCATAGATATGAAATTTATTATTTAAAGTTTATAGTGTGTTATTTTGACTAGTATTTATTTACCAAATGCAAGACATCCTATTACAAGTGAAAGTTATATTATCATTATATAAATATATAAACTTAAGAATTTAATTTTCCTGGCTAGTAAACAGGAAAACTAAGGCCTCTGGTAAAATGTATTCCCGGATCCACTGAGCTAATTCTGATAAGGCTCCTTGTTTGTTGTTATTTCTAAAAAGAGAGCCGGCAAAAGCTTGTTGTGGTAGGAATCAGCAAGGGGTGTGGATTGCATTTTTGTTAGCAGTACTAAAAAATCAACTCTGTAGCTTGTTTACTAGTGCAAATACTTTTTTTATAACTTGGGTCTAATTGTCAAATATTGCTCACCTCTTTCTGTTATTCAACTATGTACGTACACCAAAAGGTTGGAGAAGAGATCTAGATTCCAAGATCAATGCGCAGATTATACTTTTCCTCCATACATCACATACAGTTTTTACTGTTTTTTGATGAAAACAAATTAATGTATGGACTATCCAACCAATTTATTTGAGTTACAATAACCAGCAACAATAATAGCATCTAAGACAATTACATCCACAAGAATATAATTTACGATACCATTAACATTTGAAACGTTTTGTTAATATAAAACTGTATTAGAGGTGAGTATTCAAAAAATAATTGTATGCATTCACCTTGGCCAAACACTAGTCGTTGATAATAGACAACCTCTTATGTGATGGAAAAGGAAATTTTTCATGCCTTTATCAATAGATTCATAATTGGTAGTTCTTTCATATGATGAAGAAAATATCCTATGACTGTGGCCCTGAACCGGAAAATAAAAATTATTCTGCAAACTTTATCGCACATTTAAGTGCTGCAAGACTATAAAAATACTATAATATGAAAAAATTGTCACATAGTAGGTTGTGTATCATCGATTTTTTCTGACTCTCCCAAAAAGGATTTACTTTTTGGATTAGATTCATAACTATTGAACTATTTTCAGTAAAGTGTACATTAATATTTCTTCTTTCAGCTTACCTTTTGGAAGCCTACTGAAGCATTTGGTACTGTTCCTGCCAATTCAATAGCTTGAAGAATGTGTCCATATTGCTCCTTGATGGGATAGTCCCAAACTCTATATTTAGATTGATCACTAGAACTATTAAGCGTAATATCTTTCCACACCCTGAAATTACATTAGTTTCATTAAGCATTTTGTAGACGTTTCATGAAAAACTACATTAACTTTATAAAAATACAAAAACTCCCAAAAATTTGAATTTTCATTGTTTTAATGAAAGAACACATGCACACATAAGACAGAAATGGTACTCAAAATTCAGATGAAATACAAAGTTCTCAATGAATATTGAAAATTAAAAAATTTAATAACCACCAATTTTATGGCTAGTCTATGTCTTCTCTGACTTTGTGGATAAAATACTACATTCATTCACTTTAAAAAATTGAAAATCTCAGAGGAAATAATAACGTAATAAGAATTTTAGGCACAATTGAAGTACTGTTTTTTTTCAATTTTTTTAATCAAGTCAATAAATAGTCAATCTTATTTTCTTTCAAAAGATTACTATTATGATACAAAAGTAATAGACTGTATTACTTTGTTTTCTTGGAATGACATTTGTTTCATTGTAACATATGTTACACTCTTCAACAATGCCATTATTTTAGTATATGGAAATTATGAGAAAAAACATTAGAGAAAAAATATACCCATAGAGTACATCCTCAGCATTCTTCATGTTTTTGAAGTATTCATGAGTGTCAGAGTCCTTTACAACAGTGTAGTTAATTCTGCTTTGTCGTGCCAATTGCTCAAGTGATTGTACTGGTGACTACACAGACAAAAAATTATTAGGTAAGACAGTCAGTTATTATATATAAATTCATTTAATTATAAGTACCTTCATCCTTTCCACAGTAAGAAAGGCAGCCAAGTTGGCAGTAAAGGTGGCCAACATCAACACAACAAAAAGCCAATAGGCAGCAACTAATGTTCTTCCAGATAGAGCTTTTGGTGCTTCACCACCACCTTGCGGAGTAAAAGATGTCAAAGCAAACCAGAAACTCTCCTTTAGAGTAAATTCCCTAAAAAGTTAGATTTCTTGATAATTGCTTTACATATAGTTAACAATACTTACATGCTCTGCAATACATTACATGACATGTACTGGAGAAGTGAGAGGGCACTTCTTTTCCAAAAATATTCTTTCATCTTTCATTTATATAAAACATGACAAATAATAAATATCCTTATTTTTGATAACAACCAATTGCCATACATTATTTTACAAATTAATTTGCCCTTGGGTGGATTAATACATAAGCAGAATAACCACATGCTTAAAGTCCCCCTCTGGATAGAAGCCTCCAATATTAAAAATAATTATTTTGTAAATTTGTAAAAAAATAGGTTGTGAGTTTATCTTTTGTAAAAAATTATAAATTTATTTCAATTTTAATAATCATATAATGTATTTTATAAAATTTTGTCACACAAAAATGCAGATGAAAGTTATTTTAAAATAATTTGTATTTATTATTTTAATTTTACATTTATAAATTGTAAAAAATACCTGCAAGGATATGGATACATTTCTTTATTGTTTTGAGCACTGTATGGTGAATATTTGTCAAGGATCCAAATCATAAATCCAGTAACTGTGAGGGCACCAACAATACTCAGCCATACTTCAAGCCGTAGGACTGTCATGAACTTGAACAACGAAGTTTCTCGAACAGGCTTTCTTATAACTAGACACATAAGATCATACAAACCATTAGAAGAGTAAATAGATGAAGAAATACTATTTTCATTAAAGGTAATTCTGTAGGGTAATCATTAACTGATGTCGTCAGACTAATGATCATGGCAGTTGAATTCTACAGCATGGTCATCACATGTATTCAAATACGTCGTTATCTGCGACATTAGTCCAATTTATTACATTCCTACTCAAGTACTAATCGATAAATGAACATTATCATTTTCACTAACAACTCTGTGATGTCTATTACTCATTCATATTTTTCACGCATTGGAATTCGACAACATCTCTGGTTACAACATGAAGGATACACTGCAGCATGAATTTTAGACAGATCAAGGCAAATTACCCACTTATTTGCCCTCCCTTGTCCTTGGCTTACAGTATCACAAGTTAGAAACAGTCAGAAAGTTTTACTCTCTTGCTACGAAGGAGAGAGAAAAAACAGCGTGAAAAACGGCGAATTTTGGGCAGAAAAACTCTTATTAAAAGGCCCTGGTAATGAAAAAGTGGATAAATTTTGAAAAAAATCCACTAACTCTTGATGTAGCCAGAATCCATTTTTTATGTACTGTAGTATATTACTATTGTATTTGTGAAGACTTTTTGTTAAAATGTTTATTGCCATGTTATAAGAGGATATTTTATTTATTTTTCTTGAACAGCGTGGTTGCTATAATTTGTAAAACTATTTGTGTGCTTTTGTTCAGCAGCACTTTAGCTGCCATTCGTTTTACATGTTATTTCCAAGCTGAGTAATAATTGTTATAGATTATTTCATGTGTGTGCTGTTGTAAGCATTTATTGCCTATTTATTATCAAGTTCAATCATTGAAACCCATAATTTTACTTCGGAGATGATAAATAATTAAAATTACATCATTGGATTCAATAACATAAAATCTATATCCTGCAAGCTACCATTGTTTTATTTCGTGCGTAGCTACAGTCAAAGACCAAATTGTGGTCATAACAATTTTTCACTGCTCTACCAACCGACTTTCAATTTACAAGTATACATACTCTTTACTTTCAACTGTCTTCAATGGTTATTATTTCGATACCAACTGGAATGTGTGAGAATGAGAGCTGTCTACTCTGCTCACAACACACACACACACACTTTAATGAAATCCGAGGGGGTTAGTTAGTCAATCTTGGTTAACAGAACTCAGGAAATAGAATCTCGGCTAATAGTGTCCCTACTGTAATTTTTTTCCCTACTTACCGATTGATATTCCTGACTGATCAAAGTAAGGAGCAACAAAATCAATTACTTCTTCTCTCTCAGAAGTCATTGTCAGCGGAGCAATAATCATATCTGTTTCCTATAAAATACAAATTCTATAAATTAGAAATATTACACAAGTAACAATCAAAATACGTATCAAAGAAGGCCTTTCTAATATCTCACAAAATCAAATGAGAATTTATATTTTTAGAATTAAGTTAACAAATGAACAATTTACATGTCCCGCCATAATTTCTTGTCAATGTATTATTACAATTTCTTTACAGTAATTTTTATAGAACTTTTACCAATGTTGCAACTCAATTTCTGGTTAATGAAAAAGTCTGACATCAAATATTCTACCACACAAGCATATGCATTCGCTCATGTGTATGCATGTGAACGCCCATGCCTGCCCACACACACACACACAAGTACAAAACAGAGCGCACACAAACATATGTGCATGACTATCTGGCTACCATCACGTCCCAAACACACATCCTCACTTGCATATTGTACAGACTTCGAACATACAAAATATAAAATACATTGTTTTAAATGAAGGAAATATTGTGTTATATTTCCTTAAATTTAAGTAGCAAGCACTATCGGGAAGATTTCTAAATTACTTACACCCATGGCCAGATCACCTACTAAACCATCCCAAGTGCCATCAGGCCTTCTGTTTCCAAAAGATCCATTTTCGGGTGCCACTATTTCGTAATCAAAATCCATATAATTCTTTTCTGCTAATTTTTTTAACAAGTCAATACAATATCCCTCCCAAATGGGATTTCCACTCTCATCTTTCTTTATTTGATTCGTTTCTGGATCACGGACTAAGTAAGACCATGGAATACCCTAAGACAAACAAATGAGTTTTAAATACTGTACATGCACATACTGAAGCATAAAACATAGTAAAAGATAATATTCGAAATTCATTACTTGAGTGATTATTAAATATTGTTTGAGCCCAGACGTGAACAGAGGACATTTGTTTATTGTTTACTTTGGCTGCATTATTGCACATAATTGCAGCCAAAGAAGGTCAAGGGAAAACTGCAATCATTGATTTTTGTTTACCAGACAATATTTTTTTTGCAAGTTTACAATAAATAGTTTCTTTATAAACACTGAATCCGTTCTGACTGAATTCATTATGGGATTACATTTTCTTTATTAAGGTTTACATTACATGTTTTTCAGAAGTAGAAAAATATTGTGAGCAAACAATTACAATGTTACACTATAAGCTATTTTTATTAAATAACTTAAAAAAATATTTGTTACTCAAGGAATTATCTCTCAAAAATGTTCTCAGTGATTTCCTCTCTAAGTCATTTCTAATCCTTATCTAAAAATTTTTATCTTTAGTTGATTGAAACGTAATATGTTCTGCAACTTATTCAGAGATATTTTACTGGATGTATTATAAAAAGTAATTTCACAACACCATTACAATTATTTCTTACACAATGTCCAATTTGAAAATTTTAAAAATATCTATAAAGATGCATTTAAAAAGTATATGATGTAGTATTGCTAGTTCTACAAAAAATATTCACTTTCAAGATGACAATAATCTGATTTTACTTTTCTTATCTTTATCAAGATCGAAGCAAAATAAGTCACACTTTTCATAAACTGTATCTGTAATGTCTGTAAACGCAAATTTGGTCATCATACTTACGGTATTTTATAGAATGCACGACAAATACCAGATCAATTCCTGTGACATATTAGATTTTATATTGTCAAAACTCATAGTCGAGAAAGACCTTTGCAAAAATCCTCTCGTATCTGAGGAGGGAATAGGAAGGAAACCGCCATATCCAAAAAAGAATTTGAACGAGTGATCCTAAAGGTAAAAATCGAATCTTTAAGAGCTGTAACCAACTCAGTCGCCCAACTACGGCAGGTAAAATGAACGAAATTAAACGAAATAAACTAAACATGTGTCCCTGCTTGATGTGTGTGACCCGCAAAACTTACTTGTGCAGCGGCAAACCCAGGGGCTAGAAATGTTGCCGAAGATTGAAGGGAATCCAAGTCTTTACTCTTCCTTTATATTCTTTAAGTGAAGTTTCAGTTCTGTTTTTAGGGAATCGAAGAATTGAGAAAATGCGAAAAAAATTGATTTAGGCGGGAAATTTGGAATAAAGCAGCTGGAAAAAGTGGGGGAAAATCGAAAAGCTAGTCCAAATCAAATAAATTAGATAACTAACTAGTACGAGAAAGTCTGAGCCATTTTGTAGCACCACTAGTTATTGATATGAGAGAGGGGAAAATTGAACATAATGGTTGGTAGTAGAGTAAATATGTTACCTACGCGGTAATGGTCGCATTACCATCGCGGTAATGGAGTAAGTTGTGGAAGAACTATTAATCAGAACTATTAATTCGAACAAAGAATTAGTTAATGCCTTGGCGAGACTCTCTCAGGCCATCAGGCTCGCTCTTCCGTGTAACCACACAAATTTCGCAACAATCCTTTCACAATCTACCAGAGAAGGAGGGTATTACTCAGGCGACGAAACGGGTGATTTAAATTTAGCTTAGAAGCTTTTTTAGGCTTGAGGATCTTTTACATGCCGTAAGTCTACAACATGGGGCAGCCGGCCTTACTTCCTCTCCGAAGGAAGGCGCAGGGATGATTTTTTCGCCCATAAAAATCCACCGTTCGGGTTCGGGTTTGAACCCGCAACAGCCCGATACAAAAGCCCGATACGCTAATCGTTATAGCACCGAACCCAAGTATTCTTAGTTGTGCAAGATGTTAATTTTATGGCCGAAAAATTATCAAATAAATGCTATTAATGCAGGGTTGGGCAAAATACTTGAAAAATGTATTTCAGATACAAAATACAAAATACTTCGCCGAAAGTATTTTAGATACCAAATACAAAATACTTTCATAAAAGTATTTTAGATACAAAATACAAAATAGTATTTTAAAATACTTTTGAAAATACAAAATACAACCAACAGTGTTTTACACATAATAACTTCTATCCTATTTTTTCTCTTTTAAACAATCATTCACGTTCAAAATTCACATTAAAAATTTTATTATTAAAAATATATAACATTCTTTATACAAAAATGTTTCAAATGAAATTTTCAACCCATTTCAGGTATCAGTATGGGGTCATCCATAAATTACGTGAAGCTAAAGGGGGAGGGAGGGGGTCTGAGGCAGCGTTACGCTGCTTTTTACTTTCCCGTATACGTACGTATACACGGAGTGATATACGTAGTATAGGGAAAGTTATGTAATGCTGCGCGAAAAAATGGCCAATTTTCGGCGGAAAAAAATTAATTGCCGGGCCGTGAAAACGAATAAGTGGATAAAACCAGTTGCTAAATTAAGAAAAAAAATCCTCTATCTCGTGGTGTGGTCAAAATCCATGATTTGTTGCTTCTTTATACTTAAAAATCGATTGACGGCATTCCGTCCGTCTGTCCGTCTGTGGTCAACGCTAGCGCCTAAATCGTTCGGTCGATTTTCTTCAAAATTGATATTCCCCAGTCGATCTGATTCTAGTCAAAGCTTTGTGATTTTGAAAAAGATTCTTTAAAATTTGGGGGTACTTTATATGAAGCCCCCCGGGGATTTTCAACATTTTCTCAAAAACGGCTCCAAATTTTTTCATTAAATTTCTTGTATGAATAGAGGAAAATACACCTTTTAACATGGCATACGTCCGATTTTTACGTACAGCTCTGAATTTTCGAAAATTGTGAAAGTCTGAATTTTTTCGGCGTCCTTCTCCTACTACAAAATTGAAGATAGAGATTTTTTCTTCAAATAAAATTTGTTCTGCATATTGAGTTCTTTAATAAAGGTCATGTAAATGTTTTTCACAATTTTGGTAGTTTTCGTGCAATATTGCGTGCAATATGTGCAATTTTAAAAAATTACAAAAACAAAATTTTCTCAAAAACGGCTCCAAATTTTTTCTTTAAACTTTTGGTGGGGATAGTGGTAAATGTACTCTATCAATGACATAAAAGCCATTTTGGTCTATCGGTTGTTTTTTTTCAAAAATTACCAAAATGTAAATTTTTTTACTTGTCTCTCACGTCGTTAATATTTACATTATCGGCGATTTTTTACATTATTATATTTACGAGTATATATGCTTTAAATAATGTCAAGTAAAGTTTCTCGAAAACACTACCGTTTTCTGTGAAAAGTAGCTCAAATTTCGGCATTTTCAGAAATGCTCAAACGTCATTTTCTCGTATATGGCTGCAATTTTTTTCTTGAAACTTTTGTAACGGATAGTGCTAATTACACTCATTAGTATAGCGTGAAGTTCATTTTGAGTTTTTTTTTTGTTTTTTTCAAAAATTATATAAATGTAAATTTTTTGAAAGACCTCTCACATCTTTAATATGCACATTATCCGCAATTTGTAAAGATGATTATATTTGTGAGTGTAAGTGCTTCAAATAACTTCAAATAAAGTATTTTGAAAACTCAAAAATTTTCTGTGAAAATGAGCTTCAAATTTCGCAGTTTTAGTAGTGCTAAAACGCCATTTTCTCTTAAACGGCACATAATTTTTAAAAGAAAATTGCCATTTACGGCTAGGTTTTTGTGTTCTTTAATATTCTAAAATTAATGTTTCTGTTCTACCAATAGGAAACCGAAAAATTAAGAAAATGACAAAAAATGTACTTTTGGCGATGATAGATGGTAGCTGGCAAGAAAGAGTATGTGGCAATTCCGAATAGCTAGCTAAGACCCAGGAAAATAGAAAACCAATACGGGAAAGTCTGTGCCATTCTGTTTCTGTTTTTTGACAAATAAATAAAATAAATACGGTTATGCTTAATTTTTTCAAAATACGAGTAGTTTTTCTTTAATTTTGTGACAAACGTAATAGGCCGCTGTAAATTTACTGCGCTTCGGACAGCTGGATGCGTCGTAAATTAGAATGTGCAATTTTGTATATTATTTCTTTCTTCGTTTCTTACATTCGAACTTTGTTATAGACTTACACATTAATATTTTAGAAATTGTTTATTTTGAAATATTTGAAATAAGTAAAAAGAATTAATAGCTCTCAGAATAGCGACAATGCAGGGTCTGCAACAATGGAATTCACTTTGCGCTCGCGAATATCTGTGAATTAGTGTCATTGTTGTGACCTAATGGGGCTGTATGAAAAGGAGTTATAATTGTCTAATTTATGTTGATATTTGCAGGCAAATATTTAGTTTTGCACCAAATGCTGTACCATTTGTAGTGAGAAGAGAATTTGTTGCATGGTTTTAAAATACTCTTCCCTAATCATGGCCCAATGGAAGGCATTTCTATATTTCCAGGGTATCAGGCTTCTTTTTCCAATACAGGGTTACAAAACTTTTGCATTCTATTTTTGTGAAGTTGTAGAATTCACATAGTTCTGACAACACTGCAATGGAAATTGTGAGTTCCAAGCGAAGATGTTAGTAGCGCATAAAGTGCAATATTACAGTACTACTTAGCTGTTTCCTCTAATACGGGAAAGTAAGTGCTGTTGTAGCACCACTAGTTATACGTACAGATAGGGAAGTGCGTTACAAGGGGGGAGGGGGGGTATTGAAAATACTCGAAATTTGCGTTACGTAATTTAGACGGCCCCTATCATTTGTGATGTATGTTCATATTTTAAGTCTGAAAGGCATCTTGTCCATGCTAAGAAGCGAAGGAGTACAAAGATCACGAGTTCTTGGGAGGTGATAGTTTGGGACAAATATTGCAGGATATAGACAATTAACTAAGGTGCCTTTCAGACTTAAAGTATGAACATACATCACAAATGATATGGATATCTGATGAATACCGCGGATTTTTAGGTTTTAAAATATGCATTTTAGGTGCCTAAAATAGGTTCTTTCAGCATCTGTTAGGCTTTTTAAATGGTAGAATAGGCACTAATAAAACTCGTAACATACAAGAAAACTCACTTTTTGACCATTTATTATATTTCTCAAAGATAACATAAATCAATATTACGTAGAATCATTATTGAACATTTTGCGATAATACTATTTAACAAGTTTAGTAGTTAGAATTATTCCTACCGTATTTTACCTCACAATAAATTACTAATACATTCTCCAAGTTTTCAAGAGAAAATGAATGTTTCTTATCGGTCAAGATCACTTTGCTTTCGGGGAAATTCAATCGCTTTATCTTAGAAACGGAGAAAGCTTCTCCACGAAGTCAGAAAGTAGTGGCGTGGAGACTTTTATCGCTAGATCCTTGTTCGGTATATTCATTTCTCGCTTTCTTACAGGTGACAAAATGAGACAAGGGGATTAAAAAGTAAAAGAGGACGAATGCCATTTAGGTTGTTAAAAGTGACTTAAAATTAATATCATCCTTGTCTGTTGTGCCGACAAAGAAGAAAAAGGTAAAAGGAGCTATAGACAAAAGTAGTTTCACAAATTAGTCTCATTTTAGGTTCTTAAATGTAGAATAGGCACAAATAGGCATTAATATTAAAATAGGCTCTTTTAGGCGCTACAAAATTGACGGTTTTAGTTCAAATAAACCTAAAATGTACATACAAAGCTTCATTTAGTACAAGGGAAAAAATAGATTTTACCTAAATTTACCATAACGAAATATCAGCTCTTAAAAACACCGTAAGCACAAGCTTTTAATCACTGCGCACAACCACAGGGCCACCAGGCACACACATGGGCAGCACTCGTTCTGGCACGCGGAGCCTGCTCTCCGAGAAATTGAATCGGAGCTCGCGATTACAACCACGGTGTAAGAAATATATCTTACACCGTGATTACAGCGCTCCTCCGGTTATCTCCGGTTGAACCGACGACGGGGGGAAAACGTAATCGGAGAAACCGGAGGTCCGGCTCCACTCGTCCACGTGGCGGGACCCTCTCCATTTACTTGCCCAATGAATGTTTGTGACGGATTAATAAAAAGTAGTTTTGTATTTTGAAAATACAAAATACTATCAGAAAATATTTTGGATACAAATACAAATTACATGTTTAAATATGTATTTCCGATACAAAATACAAATTACAAAAGTATCGAAAATACATATTTTAAATACAAGTATTTTCGATACTGCCCAACTCCGTTAATGCGAAAATCCTTTTGAAAAGTCCCGCAGACATAATAACATGTACAAGTCACAATAAATAATGGTTACATATTGATACAATGTGTAATCAAGACGATGCAATCCACCGTCCATTAGAACTTTAAAACGCGAACTTTAAATTGCACCTCATCATAAAATGCAGAAAAAAAATCGGAGTACCCTTCATTTTACTTACAAATGTAAAACTACCAAAATATTGTAATATAATCCGTTTGATTGATCGATTGATTCGTGTTTCCGGGCGCGTCAACTACTTTAGTCATTAGTTCCGTAAGTGTAGTGCGTGTTTTTTCTCGGGAAATGGCGATGACCTTTTCCCCACTGAATGGCGAGATCTGGCGCAGACCTACCGTCGACTAGCGGGTTTTCCCCTCAACCACCAGCGGGGCACCGCCCCAGCCGGGACAAGTTGTAAGCTCCCGACCGGTCTCCTGACATGTGTGGTAGTGTAGTGCATGTTAGTGTAAGTGTGTGTGTGTGTAAGAGGAGAGGATAGGACAAGGAAGAGGAAGGAAGGATCGCGCGCGGTCCCTGGCCCGTTTGTTAGCGTACTGCTCCGGCATTCGCCTGGTGTTGATCGGAGAAACCACGGAAAACTACCGATCAGAGCAGCCGGCCGCTAGAATTCTCCTCCAGACAGCGACTGAATTCGACCTAGCTGACAAGCTAGTGTCGAAAATCCTGCCGCCGTCGGGACTCGAACCGAGGACCTCCCGGTCAGAGGGATTCAGTGACATCAGGTTGATGCACTGAACATTATACTCTCCCGGTATAATCCGTTTGAAACTCACTGCATTACAATGAAATATATTAAGTGAACCTGTTACTCTTACCGGTTGCGCAGAATCAAAAGCATTTTTCGTACAAAGAATTCCAATAATACCCATAAATTACCCGTTTCCGATCAAAAAACTTCAGTTTACCGACAAATTGTTTTTCAATGACAATCAATAAAACAAAACGACAGACTTTCTAAAAGAAGACTTTGATTTTTGTAAAATTTATTTTCGCAATAGCATTCAGATATATGTAACATGCTCTCGAGAGAGTGATTCCACTAAATTATTGGTCCTTGCTCCTGAACATAAAACCAAAAACAGTATATTAAGAAGTTTTACTATAGATTTCATTATAATATTAATATAAAAAGTTGTCAAATAATTAAATATTTTTACACTTTATTTCTACTTTTTAAATTAACTTGTCTAAATATATTCAAGACTCCACACAAACGAAGTTGCGGGTACAGCTAGTTCACTATAGGACGAACAAGATTTATCCTCTTTTTCGTTACTAGGGCCCGGTAAGACGTGTTTTTCTGTTGAAAATTTGCGTTTTCTGGTGCCCGATTACAATACTTTGTCTTCTTACGAAATAAGGGCGAGAAAGCAGAAGTGTACGTTTTCTCACTGCCGTGGACTCGTCAGACACTTGAACCACGCGCGCCGGTATTTACTGTCACACCCAGGGCGCAGCAATTACGCGATGCCTGACTGCTCCCTTCACGGAAATCGCCTGGCTGGCCTCTCCCAGGCCAGCCGTGCTCTTATGTAGTGGGATTTTTATAACTTTGCCTCCCAAGCCCCTAAGGCCACGATGGAATATCACATGGCATTTTGCGTCTTTCTCGGTCTTGCCGCTAAATGTCGTATGATCGTAAGTACTGCTTGATACAGTCGCGATCATGCGATATCTAGCGGCATGACTGCGAAAGGCACGAAATATCATGACATATTACATCGTGAAGACACATCTTGAGAGGCAATGTTATAAAAATCGCAGTATAACTCCAGCGAAGTGAAGCAGGATGCTGGGGGTGTTGTTCCCTTCAATTGTTTCCCAATGGTTTGGTTGCTACCAACATAAATGCAATTTTAAATACGAGGCCCTGATTCGACTCGTTGCGGAGAGACTCTCCTGGCGCCCTATAGAAGTCAGTGAAGTTGGTATTTGGATATACGGTGATCCTTGGCAGTGGTTTGGTTCTTCCCCCTTGGGATACGCAAGTGCACCTGGCAACGACCCAGCTTTCTTCTCAAGGCTTATCTTCCTCTCCTGGATCACGGACTTCGACCCTGCAAGGCTACGGACTTTCTACAGAACTCTGGTTGCCGCCACACGATCCTCCGGGCTTGGGCTATGTCAGTGATGTCAAGGTCTTCTACTGGTGGCAGTGGCACGCGTCGTGGCTCCGGAGCATGCCATGAGCTGCTGTATGCGTAATAAAGGTGTTTCTCTTGTTGTAATAAAGCTGTTTCTCTAAAAATACCACAAACATTATAAAGATATATAATAAACAATTACCTCTGCTGTTCCAACTCTGAAGAATCGTCTAGTCGCTGCTATGGTTACATTTGGCTTCAATGAGCAACTAGCGTCGCGAAAGGAAACTATTAGTAACCCCGCCGTTTTAAGTAGGGATGACGTCGTCTCTGGTGGCGGAGTGACGAACTACGTGAAGGGGCGATTTCGTCGTGGCACTCGTGCCACGGACTCCCGTTCGTGGCATCGACCTTGGCAACACTGGGCTATGTCTTCTGCGTCCTCGGCCTCTCGGCCGTTTTTCTACACTCCACGACGGCCTCACCACCGGCGAGCGTACTGTATCTTTCATTATGTTGAATAAATGTTTGTCTGCTATCTACTCAGACTCATTTGTCCTAATCCACAACACTTACATAATTAGGTTTAAATATTGACAATCTTAGAATCACGACCTAAGAGTTCACGTTGTGCCAGACAGGCAGTAATTTTCGAAAGGGGTAGTTTCGAAATACTCGTACTTAAGTTTTGCCATTTTTGAAAACACGGAATGTTCGCCGAAAATGGGACAAGCAGCATATTCTTTTATTGTCCCTTGGCACGTTCGAGAAGTAAGTTTTAAAAAAACTTTGAAGCGATTTTTGAGAAGAAATATAAATAAAAACAACCCCTCCCTTCGGCAGTGAAACGTAGTTGATGGCACGTTTAAATATTTATTTTAGTAAATTTAAATCTAAAGTAAAATTTGTTAAGAAATCCTTTCGTCATATCTTTTTTCCATTTTGTAAATTTTCGTTTCGGGCAATCAGTCAAGTGCATCTCGGCGAAGAAAGAGTTAATAAATGGATATGCAGTTCAGATAAAATTAAATACATCGAGGAAACAGCACTTTTCGTCTCTGCGGAACCTTTCAAGGCGCTCTAAAATATAATGTATGAAGTTTTTATTCAGATTTTGGGCTAAAATATTAGTTTCTACAATGTTGGTGTCTCAAGACTGCTGTTTGTTTAATAAAGGTGTTTCTCTTGTTGTAATAAAGCTGTTTCTCTAAAAATACCACAAAAATTATAAAGATATATAATAAATAATTACCTCTGCTGTTCCAACTCTGAAGAATCGTCTAGTCGCTGCTATGGTTACATTTGGCTTCAATGACAAGCCACTTTCCCTAGTCCATTCTGCCAGAGGTTTATCTACCGAATTATTATATTGGACTATATCAACAGTCATGGACATATAAAGTGTTGGAATTTTATTCGGTTGATTTAGCAAGCCAACTGCTATATTCAGTTCTTTGGTTTTCTGTAAAAATATTGTATTACTTGATGCATTTGAAAAAGTTCATAATACTTCTGAATTTTTACCACAATAATTTTCATTATGAACTATTTGTGAAACTTTTCGAAAAAAATATTTAATTTGTGAAGGGATTCTCAACATCGTTCTGACATTTTGACGTAACGAGCAGTGTATAGTACAAAAATTACCGCTTCCAGATTTTTGAGGAAATCTGCGTTTTGATTGGATTTTTCCTTTTCACCTCCAACGCATCCGAAAGGCCGAGGTAGCGGGGATACATCAATTTTTGACTCTTTCATCTCTTGCATCGCGCCAACAATAACATCGGTGACTTGTTGAAGGTAAGAATTCATTATCTGTAACACACAGTTACACACGCTTAAACAAGTTACGTATCAATTTTTACAAATATAATTTATACAAGTTATAGACGAAACTTTACGAATGTTTTATTTTTTGAATCAATACCTGTACTCCTCTACAACTACACCCAGGAGATGTTCTTTGAATGTTACAGCAAAATGATCGACGCATGGTCAACAAACTTGGTGCCAGTAGGAGAGAACTTTTGTCGAAATCTTCGTAATCAAAATCGGTGAAAACTAAGTTCCACCTTTCTTCTCTGGTAATTAGATTGTCCTTTAAAGCCTGTAAACAAGCAATTTATTTTAAACTAAGTTTTTTATTCATTTAAAAACAGAACTCTACGTTTTGCTTGAAGCATTTAAGGTCACTCTCTTATTATCATTCGATTCAATTTCGTTTTCCAAGTTCTTAGACCGGTCAAGTTAATTTATTGAAGTAAAGTTAGCAAGGTGACACAATTTATTAATTTCTCAGAATCTTTCTAGATACTAAACAAAGCTGTTCTCGAATTTTAAGACTTTGAATAAAGTTTGCGTGTTGCAAAATCTTCTGGAACAAATTTTGATCTACGTGTTCCTGTGAGAAAGATGACAAACTTGAATAAAACTATCCATAAAATTCTTCAACGAAAAATATAAAATATATTTACATTTCTTCAGTCATTTATTTTTATTATTTTTTCAGACATTTGCAGGCGTTTTTCAACTTCTTGTAATTGCTTGGCATGAACATAATATGGATTTAAAATTAAAACGAATGAATTTAGGATCAATATTTAATTAACTGGATTATATTAACAGGGAGATAGATTATTTGGATGAGTTAATAGTGAGACGAACATGCCGAAGGAAAAGATCTAGGTCTGCACAAATTGTTCAATGATAATACTACAGACACCTTAACTGATGAGTGACGGTGGTCTTACAGGTCCATTAATATATTTCACTCCTTTTAATCCATTTTTTCACGAAATAACTTAATAATAATAATAATAATAATAATAATAATAATAAATTAATTTACATCCCCTTTTGGAGAAACATTTGGGAAAACGTGGAAAATGGCGTTTTTCCTTATTTCACCTCTTGTAGAACCATTAAGGTACTTGAATAGTGACTAATGAAATAAAAAGTTCAATGAAGGAATTACCTTGTCGTACAGAACTTTCATTTTCTCCGTAGTGGCAAAAATTACGTAGTAGGATGGCGTCGGCCGCATTCTTTTTAGACGATCGGAAGTTTCTGAATCCAATCCATTCAAAGCTATCACTCGTATGATAGATGTACCAATTAAATAGTATAGGGTCTGGTCGAGTTCTGAAACACATATTTCGGGTTTAAGAAGTCTTAATAAGTTCTACAGAATGAAGTTAAAGAAAAATATACGAGAATTGGAAAATAAACTAAAACAATTATCATTTCTTTAAACGGCGAGTCTGTACACAATAAAATAATATAGCGCTCCAGAAAATGTCTCTCCGCAGTAGCACCTTGCTGATGTGGCTTGCAATAGAAATTATGTTGGTAGCACGAGCTGCAGCTCTAAAACGTCTCTTGCATACTCACAACTATCATAATAGATGCTAGAAGTGTTGTCCCCTTCACTGGTTTCGCAGTGATCTGGCTGCTGCCAACATAAAAGCAATTTTTAATAGGACGCCCTGATTCGGCTCGTTGCAGAGAGAGTTCCCTGGCGCACTGTATAAAGAGCATATTGTAATGAACGTCGTCCGGCGGTAAGCCAGTACCCTTTCATTGGTAATTCACGGGATCAAATCTGGCTGGGAGCAGTGGATTTTTCAAAGAACGGAAAATAAATCAGTCAGCTAAGACATTGTATGACATTGTATAGAATTACCTTGTGAACAATGACTAAATGTCCAGAAATTTAAACTTTCAGCAATTTCCATCCCCAATCAGATCGCAAATTTCTCTCATTCACAGAAACACATAAGAAACGGATAAAATGATAGACCGTAGGTGTGTCGCTGCCTGATGGCGAACACGGAAGTCAACAATTAGTTGTTAGCGTTGGGCACCCAACATTATTTCAAATTGGCCATGAACAAAGCATGTGTTATGTATGTATGTACGTACACGTATTGTCGGCCGGTGCTTCGCTCTTACCTTCTTCCGTGTGGAAGATGAGCGCGGCGTCGGTGGCGGCGCGCTCCGTCAGGAAGTTCTCCGCGGCCGCCACGAAGCCCGACACCGTCACGTCCACGCGCACGTACGGCACGTCTGCGTACGCGCTCATGTTCCACACGGCGTTCCACCCCGTCCACGTGAAGTCCAAGATGGCGCTCACGCCCTTCGCCAGCTCGTTGCACACTGCAACACCGCCCGGCGGGCGTCATACGCGTGAGACTGACGTTACATACACTGCACAGTAGAAAGAGATCGTCCATAAAAGACGTCTGCAAATGTTTTGAGATTTTTGAGAAATTACATGCACTGAACATTTGTAAGAGAGGGTCCAAAAAGTATGTATGCGAATGTTTTGAGATTTTTGAGATATTACATACACTACACATTAGTCAGGGATCGTCCATTAAAGAAGTCTGCAAATGCTTTGAGACATTGCATACACTGCACATTAGTAAGATAACGTACTTTAAAGGCTTCTGCAAATGTTTTGTGATGTTTGACACCGTACTCCCAGGAGAGCCTAGAAAAACCTCTCTAAATTAATAAACATTATTGTAATCGAAATTCCTTTGTCTATTTTTAGAATTTATGGTAATATTATCATAAAAAATCAACTTCACGGACCAGGTTGTAAGTCTGTTGCTCTAATGTTTTAATAAAACAAAGTTGTGTTAGTTACACCATTTATAACTCAAGAACGGCTGGACCAATTTTAATTATCTCTGTATTGTTGGATTCATATCCTCCCCGAATAACAGAATAACCAATAAAAATGGCGTTACATGGCGCTGAAGAATAAAAAACTAAATATTCATGCAAATGCAACCCGCTATACTTGATAATCTATGTTGTTAAATAACTCCTAAACAAAGCGTTCTAGGGCATTAAAAACTAAATCTTTTGAGGCATAAGGCCTCAAAGAAACGTTTTTCACACCGTAATCAACAGGATGAGATCTTCTGCAACATTCTATTGCATTTTTGCTGGTCCGACGCTTCTCGATATTTATTTATTTATTTATTTATTTTGTCAAAAAAACAGTAAAAACTGTATATGACTTGAAGTCAGAGGACTGTATATTCAGTCAAGAGGAACTTCTTGAACATTCTATTGCACTTTTGCTGGTCCGGCGCTATTACGCCACCTGCAGGGAGACGTGTAGAACCTGCAACTAAATGTGAATGAGAGGGAGAGAGGAGAGAGAGAGAGGGAGAGACGGAGAGAGACGGAGAGATGATAAAACGGGGAGAGGAGAAGACGGAGAGAGAGCGAAAGACGGAGAGAGCGCACAAGACGGAGAGAGAGGGAGAGACGGGGAGATGGAGAGTGAGGGAGATAAAGGGCAGAACAATGTCTGCCGGGTTCCTCTAGTGTGTGATAAAAAAGAACTAAAGATATGATTTTAAATAAAACTAGCGTACCCATGCGACATTTCTCGCATGTTAAATCCCGCCCTTTCCATATCTTGTCTATCCTTTCCATTAAGAAGGAAAGTTGTTAATGAAACGTGTTTATTTGTTTAAAAAATGTATAAATGTAACTTCTAATGTACTTACAGAATATCAAACAAAAATAACAATGCAATTTATGTTGTAAAAAAAATTTCAATAAAGGTTTATTCAGAATATAGAGATATATTCTTGGAACATTTAATACTTCTTTAAAAACCACATTTGAAGAAATGATTCAATCTTCCTTGAGAGTTAGCTTTTGGCTTTCCTTGATAGTCACAAAAATAATAGAAAAGATTTTTACTCTTGAGAAAGCAAAGTAAAGTAGTGCGAAAATACCGGATCGGGCAAGTACAACCCTATTCTTTGCAATATTATTTAACTTTCCTTGATTTATTATGAGGAACAGAGGGGGTTTTGGAGAGTCCGGATGCCAGCTTGCTGGGGTGCGAAAATTGAAAAATTATTTGTATACTAAAATTTATTGGATTATTTTCTGCGTTCTAACGTACCTCAAGAAAAGAAATTCCGAAACAAAAAATAATCAAACTAATATTTTCAACTTGTTGCCATTACTACTTGTTGCCATTAGAAACAATTTAGTAGGCTTAGACTTCACTTCGGTACATGGGAATGTTGCTCAAACGATGTTTGCATATTGAATATCTTAACAAACCAACACCTTGAATTTAATATTAAACGGCGTACTATTTACAATACATGAGTTTGCAGTTGAGCGTTGATGTACTCGTATGTACTTCCAGATACTGCCAACATTTAAATCGTGCGTTTGGACTGCGATCGTTGGCAGTTGTCGAGTGACTTGCGCTTTTCTTTCTACAATTTTAAATTTAGTTGCTTTTTAAAATTAATTGACGTAGTACTGTATTGTAGGATAGAGCGCTTTGATTTTTGTTTTTCTTTTATTTCAAGCTATTTTACTTTAGCTAATTTATAAAGTTTGTTCTTTGTGATGTGCCATAGCACAAGTTTTCCCCTAATACCTCCCGTGCGAGGACTCTAGCATGTTAGACCCCACACTCATCGCTATCCTTCTATTTTCATTCTAAGAGGGAAAGTAGTTAACGAAACGTGTTTACTTGTTTAAAAATATATAACGGTAACTGGTAATGTACTAACACAATATCAAATAAAAATAAAAACAATGGAATTATGTTTAAAAGAAATTTTCAATAAATATTTATTCAGTATCATGGAGAGTTTTCTTGGAACAATTCACAACATTTCCTTAAATACAACATTTGAAGTAATTATTCAATATTCTTTGACAGTTAGCTTTTAGCTTTTCGTGAGACACAAACAGTCTTCACTCTTCACTGTACACCCACATCCCTCCACAATTAGGTACACAACACTTACAGACCACGGCAAAACGTTAATTAAATGGTTTTACTACACGCATAAGAAACTATCTTAATAGGTATCAAGATAATAGTACTGTTAGTTGTTGCTGAAGAGCAAATCTTGAATTAATGATTATGCAAATAACTGCATCAGACTGCACGAACCACGGTATACACAGAAAGCCTAAATATACGATTGATGAATCTAAGCCTTCTAAGCGTGTCGTCACAAAAATGACTGCCAGCAACAAGGGGTGAAATATTTAGGTGGCAATAGTAGTATTGAAGCGCTGAACCGAAAATTTAATTTAATGTCAAAGAATGTCTCATCTTGTAGATTATGGCGAGAGAACGTATAATTGAGGCGTTTGGCCTCAAATTTTTAGTTTTTAAGGCCCTAGAACGCTTTGTTGAGGAGTTATTTGACGATATAGATTCGAAAACATTGACATGTGTTGCGGGTGTCATTTGACATAAACATTTAGATGCATTTTTAAAACAAAACCTTCATATTTTTAAAGTCAAAGTGCAATTCGTCACGTCTCTGTGAGATTCTCTTTCTTTAGAGACCTCATTTATAAAGATTGATTGCGTGTGAGAGCCGCAAAGGAAAGGTATACTACTGAAATAATATAGGAGACGATGTACGTCAGACAACTTTTCCTCTTGTCAGTGCCCATTAGAATCTAATATTTCAATCGTCTCATTACCGTTTATGGACGACCCCTAATGAAACATCGATTCGTAACGTTGCAGGATGGAAAACGAGTTTCTAACGCTATCACATTAATGTACGTTATATTTACAAAAGGAAACAAAGTTGGAAAAGAATATTAATCCATAATCGGTAGTTAGTAAAGATATATCAACGCCCTGTAAGATGGTTTCATTACTCGTGTGTTATTGTTGCTCTTCAAATTTGAAAGACTGCGTTCAAGTATGGCATTATTTCTTCCCTTCCAAAACATTAATTCAGAAACTCACCTACTACTCAAATTGGAAATTAATTGACGAATTAGTCGTGTTTTACCTTTCTGACTTCCGAACGTAAATGGAGGTCGTGCTGGCAAACAAGATATCAAAGATAATTTGCATCAAAGTTTGTTTCAACGAATGTATCTCTAATGCTGGTTTTTCAAAAATACATAAGTAGTTGAGTGTAGGGGAACTAAATAATGGCGAATTTACGAAAACATTCAAACCAAATTTTCTCAAAAACTGCAGCAATTTTTTCCCGGAAATATTCATACTGGAAAAGTGTTCAATTTTCTACGACATTCCGACAGACTTAATTTGATCAAGAGATTTGTAGCAAAAATAAAATAAAAATTCACTTAAAAAGTGTTTTTTAATAAAAAATACAAAAATATCAATTATACAGAAACAAAAAGTAAATCATCTCGTTTACTGAAATGTTCTCTAAATATTGTGTCATAACATTTTGTCAAAAGTTTGTAAATATTAAGTAAAATATATATTTTTATCTTCGCGCGCCTACTAAGTGGCAGGTGAAGAGGGTGATAAATCATTTACCATGGCAAGAAGTTTGGATAAACAATGTGTCTACAGTAATCCCTCAACATTCGCGAGAGTTAGGTTCCCAAAAATCCTCGCGAATGTCAAATCCGCAAATGCTGAATCCATCTTTTAATGAAGAATGGTAGATTAGTTTCCTGGATTTCAAAAAGCTGTTTAAAAAAGAAAGAAAAAAGTATCTGACAAACAATTGTAGTACAACTAAGGAAGCGATACTAGAAACAGAATTCACAATTAACATCGCAAAGAGAAGAAATGAAACAATATTTGAATGTTTTCAAAGTTGAAAGTGATTGGATATAATATTTTTTTGCTTTTATCACCTCCTCGTTGTTCTAATATCCAAATATGGAAGAGTTGCTGCTTTTATTTCACTTTTAAATTTCGAAGTTATTTCCATGTTCGCATTACGTTCGAATGCCCTTTCCATTAGAGCTTGTTGACGTTTTAGAACGCCATTAACAGTTTTGACATTGAAGTTGCTCCAGGACGCAGTTTCGCTTCCGTTACTTCATCATTACGTTCGAGGAGGTTTACTTCGTTGATGACTTCCCGAAGCTCCACTTTAGCGAGGTCATAATTATGAGAGTTGCACAGATCCTGAATGTTTTATCTGTTCATGTGGCCAAAACCCTTACCTCCAATTTGACCCAACGGAATTTAATTATTTTACAATTCTATTATTCTGTTAGTGTGAAATGACAACTTTAATATTTTTGCAGAAAGTGATACTTTGAACTCTGGGGTCTGCCGGTTTCATTTCCGAGATGGCGCTGATAAGGGACATGAAATGCGCTTGCTTTAAAAAATATGTAGTCCGATGAAAAGATGCACTCGCGAATGTTAAAGTCGCGGATGTTAAAACCGGTAGCCTTTCTCTAATCGCGAATGTTCGGAACTCGCGAATAGCGAATTCGCGGATGTCGAGGGATTACTGTATTTTAGGTATCAAATGAAAATGAATAAGGCGGACACACAAGACAAAGTTACATATAAGATCTAAAGATTTAATGTAGAATTTCTTAAGAAGATTTAATTGAGAAAATGCGAAAAAAATATCTTTTAGGCAGCTATATCAGATGGGAAGAAGGTGGGGCAAAACCAAAATGCTGGCCCAGACTAAATATATAAGGAAACTATATAGTACGAGGAAGTTCATGCCATTCGAATATGGATATGTAAAATGATTTAAAAATACGAGTACTTTTCGCGTAATTGTTTGTAAACAGAGGAAGTAACTAACTCTTAAGTTGGCAGTTTACAATTTTCGTTCAAAAGCGACTAGAAATGTTTTCTTTAATTTTTTCCTCAGATAGAGCAAAGGTTCCATTTTCCTTGAACTGTCTGAATTTTCGAAAATTGCAAAAGCTACAAAAATTCGAGAAAGTATGTACTGTTGTAGTACTATTATTTTAAAAGAATGAACTCTTAAATAAAACTGTGTAAAGCCGAAAAAATGTCCATGTTTCCAGAAAAGGTTTTATATTAAAAATTAATGAAACTACGAATAGACATATTAATACTAGTTTTATTTTAAAAAATATGATGAAAGCGATTTACAGGGGTTGTAAATAATATGAGGGTGAGTCAAATGAAAACCGTATTTAAATATTTTTTATTGTACACAAGTGATACAAAACTGGACCATTTTTCGACATAGTCTCTCCCATGCTTAATGCATGCCTGCCAGCGCTTCCGAAGTGCCTGAATTCCCATAGAAAAAAATGTTTCTGGGAGACGGCGCAACCACTCGTGCACTGCGTGGCGTACCTCATCATCCGAATGGATCTTCTTCCTGGCCATTGCTTCTTTAAGGAGCCCTAAACATGTGGAAATCACTCGAGGCGAGATCGGGCGAGTAAGGTGGATGTGGGAGGCATTCAAATCTCAGGTCAGACCTAGATTTCGACCCCGGTGACAATTCGTCCAAGGAAGGCATCACCGTCAAGTTCAATGCGCCTCAAAAGTTCTTCACATGCATCGCTTCTTGCAGACCCTTTATGAAATTGGAGCACTTCATGCACAATGTGATGTGCTGAACCATGACTAATGTGCACAGCTTTTGCAATGTCGTCTAATGTCACTCGGCGATTGTCCATCACGATTGCTTCAACGGCTGCAATGGTCTCTGCAATCACAACGCGATGTGCCTGGCCTGGGCGCGGAGCGTTGGCCACGGATGTTACATCATTTGCGAACTTCTGACACTATTTGTACACTTGCTATGTGACAAACAGGCGTCACCATACTGAACCGTCATTCGTCGAAGAATGTCAATAGGTTTCACACCTTCACTTCGCAAAAACCGAACCACAGAATGCTGTTCCTCTCTGGTGCACGTTGCTAGTGGGGCAGCCATTTTTAGACTGTTCCTGCGCCGGAGTTTGTGTTTCTTCCCAATGATGCCACCTAGGAAACATCTGGCACACTGTTGCAAACGTGCCTATCAACTTACAGGACACTAGCGCCACATTTGGATTTTTATCACACTCTTACGGTTTTCAGTTGACGCACATCACAGTACATCACAACTTTTACGCAGAACATGAATGAAAAACGTTTAAATTCAATTCACTCTTGTTTAGGATTAAAAATATATGGTTATTTAAATGTTTGACAGAATTCATTATTTTTATTTTCTGAAGTACAAAGTAACAAAGGCAAGTAGAAATAATTAGATCAAAAGTGTAAATTTTGAAATAAGTATTTTTTTCTTTTTTACCTACTACATACGTAGTATATTAGAAGCTATGAACGGCTGCAGTGAATACGGGGATTTTCGGCAGAAAAACTTGAATTGTAGATCAGGTCTTTTTACATAAGGTCTCATGGACATTTTCAAATTGTTCTCACAAGTGGCTACAATTTTTTCATTAAACATTGTCCTCAGATACTGTAAAGGACGCTTAAAAAATCGCTCTAGTCTCAGTTTAGTTGAAATGAATTTTCGAAATTTAGAATATTTTTTCGGCATCTTCCTGTAACTACAAATTAGAAGATAGAGATTTCTCCTATGACTAAATATGTTCTTCAAAATTAGATCTTTAACATACATTTTTCTAAAAAATATGAATATTTTTGAGTAATTTTGCGCGAAAGAAGAGGGATTTTAAAAATGAGATGTTCTTAAAAACGACTCCAAATTTTTTCTTGAAATTTTTTGTATTGATAATGCTATATGCACTATCGTGACATACATGTCATTTTAATGATTTTTTAGATCTTTTGTTAGTAATACAAAAGTAATGTTTTATAAATCAATTTCGTCGTTAATATGTTTGTCGTTCATGATATGTTCAGTGAAATTGGACTAAAATTGCGTATTTTCATAAATGCTCAAACGACATTTCTTCAAAGACAGATAGTATAATATAGTATAGTATAATAAAAGAATATAATAATAAATGTAATGATAATATAATGTAATATTTAAAGGAAAAAGTTTGATTTAATTATTAAATCGAATGGTTTCCTTTCAAAGATATTACCCTATTTCCTTCCACAGAGCACTTACGCTATTTCTAGAAACCCCCGCAAGTGATATTAAGGGTTCCGGGGAAACCAAGGAAAAGCATTGCTACAGAATTCCGTATTATCCTTTATGACAATGTGAGCGTCAGCGCCTCAGCAAACCGAAGTGCATGGCAGTCGGAAATCAATGAACACTACAGACCAGTTCGATATTTCCTCTTTACGCTACAAGGCCACTGCAAAAAACGGAGCGGACACTATAATGACGTGAGTATGCTTCTACATTATGGGTACTACGATAAAAAGTGACCTGTAAACAAAGAAATGGGATGGCAGGTAGATGTCACAGGAAGTCTCAGATAACCTATAATGAGGGTTCCTTTCCTTATTTGCATTTCATCAGCATGTTTGCACCTCAAAAAGCAATACCGATAACACGCCGCAATGTTGATAAGTTTTAACACAAGTTGTGATTTAAACCTCCAGTATTATGGAATCGAAATGGAAAGAGATGGTATTATGGAACCGAAATGGAAAGGGATGGTGGAGGGCCCACAAATAATCTCTACTCACTAAATAAATATATATTATACGCTAAGGAAAGATGATGACCACTTATGATAAACCATCGACACAAAACCCCGTCACTGTATTACTTGATGGATAGGTAATTAATTATCCCCTGTCCTGTTTCAACTATGTTTAAGACGAAAACTGTACAAGTACGCATACTTTAGAAATTATGCGCAACTCATATTTCGCTGCAACATATTTTACCATTGTGAATAACTCGAAAATAGTTCGTCCTAAGGCCTTAACACTACGTTTTCGGGATCCCTGAAAGACACGAGTTAAGTTTTTTTACGCCGAAGTCTACAAAATGAGACTTTGTTGGACGTTCTTTTACGCTTTTGGACGGTTCTTTCACCACGTAACTCAGTTTGACAGAAACACGGGAAGATTGATTATCACTATATTTATTTAAGGTCAAAAACAGTTAAAAACTGTGTGTGACGTGCTATGGGAAGAAGTTGTTTCTCAGTGTGAAGATATTTTCATTTTTAAAAATTTAAAAAGCGGTGTCGATGGTGTAGCGGTTAGAGTAAAGGACTGTTGTACCCACGTTCGCGGGTTCAAACCAAATCGAAACCGTGGAGTTTTAAGGGTGAAAAGATCCTTCGAAGGACCATTCGAGGTTGAGATGCAATAAAAAGTTATTTTTAAAATAAAATCCAATAAAAAGCATATTTAGATAATGTTTTCTAAGTGCGGAGTTGTTCCCACAGGTCCAGATAGTGTAATATATGGATGTGTCAAGCCGGCACAACCACTACAGCACAATCACATCACACCAAATGGAATATTTAGTACTCATTTATTAATAATTTATTACCCCAAAATTGAATTTAATGCTCTGGCCGTTTATGAAATAAATGTAGTTGTGCTGGCGTGACTGTAGAGCTGCTACAGCCAAAATTAAAACTAGTGGTGCTAAAGAATGGCACAGACTTTCCCATATTAGTTTTCTATATCCTTTGGTCTCGGCTAGCTATTCGAACGTGCCATATACTCTTGCCGCTGCCATCTATCGCCGCCCAAATTTCGTTTTGTAACATATCGTCCTAAATGGCAATTTTCTTTGAAAAACTTGGAGTCGCTTTTAAGAGAATGAAGTTTAAGCGCAACTGCAAATGGGAAATTTGAAGCTCTTTTTCACTGACATCTTTTCTTTTCGAAAAACTTTATTTGAACTCATTTGAAGCGCATTAACTCACAAATCCAATAGTGTGTACAAACTGTGGGAAACGATTAAAAGCGTATTAACGAAGTGAGAGATCTTTCAGAAAATTACATTTGTGTAATTTTTTTAAAAGAACAACAACAAATACATACCCCAAAATGAACATTACATCATATTAATGAGAGCAATTAGCATTACCCGTTCGAAGAGTTTGAAAAAAAATTGGAGACATTTATGAGAAAATGGCGTTTTAGCGTTTCTGAAAATGCAGTATTTTGAGCTACTTTTCACAGAAAATGGTTGAGTTTCGAAGAAACATTACCTTTACCCATTACCCCATTATTTAAAGCACATGTACTCATAAATATAACAATGTGAACTAATTGCCGCTAATGTAAATATTAACAACATGAGAGACAAGTAAAAAATATTTTTTGTAATTTGTGAAAAAAACAACAGAATAGAGCAATATGGCGTTTATGTCATCTCATTAGACACTATCCCTACCGAAAGTTTAAAGAAAAAATTTGGAGCCGTTTTTCGAGGAAATCTTGTTATTGTAATTTTTAAAAATTGCACATATTGCATGCAATATTTCACGAAACCTAATAAAATTTTCAAAAAAATGTACATAACCTTAATGAAAGAAATCACTTTGGAGAACAAATTTTATTTGAAGGAAAAATTTCTGTCTGCAATTTTGTAGTTGAAAGAAGACGCCGAATAAAATTGAAACTTTTACAATTTTCGAAAATTCAGAGTTAACCGTGAAAATCGGGCCTAAGCCACCTTGATAAGTGTATTTTACTCTATTCTTACAGGAAATTTAAAGAAAAAATTTGGAAACGTTTTTGAGAAAAGTTTGAAAATGTCCGTGGGTTTCAGGTAAAAGTACCCCCAAATTTTATAGATTGTTTTTCAAAATCTCAAAGTTACGACTAGAATCAGATGGGCAGGAGTTTCTTGCATTTGGAAAGAATCCTGCGAGTGGTTTAGGCGCAAGTGGTGTTCACAGACGGACAGGGACGTTTTCCTTTCAATTGGTTTTCCGGTATCACGATCCCACAAAAAAGGGATTCTGGTTACACCACGTGTTAGGGGATTTTGTTTCTTTAATTTAGTAACAGGTTTTATCCACTTCTTCGTTATCTGGGCGCCGCAATGAATTTTTTCTGCCGAAAATTCGCCGTTTTTTCGGGCAGCATTACATAACTTCCCCTATACTACGTATATTACTCCGTATACACGTACGTATACGGGAAAGTAAAAATGAACACAATCGATCCAATGTAATACGAATATTTAGTACTCTTTTTTCGCCCGCGAATAGGCCGACTTGGACCACGCATGCATGCAGTCTGCATTTACCGTGTCTGAATATCATTATTTCGGTAGCAGGTGCATGTAATTTTATCATGGGATCAGTATTTAGCTTGATCTGATTTTTATCACCCAGGGTTGTTAGCCTTAGTGGTAAGGAAATGAAATGATGATAACAATAGAGAACAAAACTTTTTTTCATACCTCCAGGATGAATGTAGGCGATTTCAAAGGAAACGATGACGCTGATTTCGAAAATCATTATATAAAGGTTCTATCCCGCAAGTTATGAACATATTTAATATTTGAAATAAGCAAAATCCAATACTAATTTCCACATTGTCACTCAGGTTATATTACTACAAAAGTTCATGAACACGCTTCTTTCGAGGTAAGAACAAGTTAAAAATCGAATAACTATATTCGTTCAATAATACGCAGACATTAAAATGGTTTGTTGGTATTTACCACAATATTGGTAGAGCGAATGACTGATTTGAGTTTTCCATATAACCACAACCTAAGAATTGTTGTAGAGGTGTCACAACACCGGTGAGCAGCCCGTAATTTGTGCTGATCACAAACACGACAGCCGAAGAATAAAGAATACGGCTTTTTTTTTAAATTTCATATATTTTTTTCCTTTGAAATTTTGAGGTAAACACAAATGTAACATTAGTTGCCGCGTTGATTCGCAGATTTTCGATGTGAAATGACGATTTGCATTTTATTAAACCGATTCAATTATACAGATCATGTGGCGAATTTTACTTTATAAAAACACAGAACTAATGTAATAATGTATTTGCGGCACACGCAAACCAGACACGAATTTCAAGTGCACTGCGGGTACAGTACCGCATGACACTGACTGACTCAGAATCTGCAACCCCAACAGTTGGATAATTGTATACTTGCGAGAACGTAAGGGGCTAACAATTTATTTCGATGACTGAGGCGAAATATGAAACATGAGAGTGCACGTGACCTGTTTTCAAAACATCCACTAAGACCTACTATAAAACCACTAAGACCTACTCGTAATTGTGCGCGACTACCAGACTCGAGAATAAAGACGGCAATCTTCGAATATAGCAGGTATAAAAAGAACAAAAAACGAATGAGTAATTTTGTTGATATCTCATGAAAGTGGCATAGATGAACTGAACAAATATTTAATTTTGAAATGGATTTTATGTATATTGATACTTTATATATTACAGGTGTAATTTAAATGTATTTGCTTAATAGTAAAATACGGTATGATACGATATAAAGATACGGTATATTTAAATACTGTGACGTAATATGACGTTTTTATTGTGATATTCGTAATCTACAAATAAAATTGAGTATGTTGCGCACTCTATCTTCCTGGAGGTAAAAATCTTGTTCCCTGGTGTTATGAGGGGTGAAAGAACGACACACACACATACAGGCATGCACAAACACACCCATGCCCCATGCAGGACTCTGACTCGCGATCCTTCCGTCCGGGATCGCCACGGCATTGTCTTAGCGATCTCAGCTATCGAGACCGGCTTAGTACTCATTTATTACTTATTTATTACCCCAAAATGAAATTTATTACAGTTGCCGTATATTAAATATTGTTAAAACGGCTTTGCAACCTTTCCAGACCTTCGAGTGGGATAATAGAGTACGAACGGACACAACCAAATAAAACCAAATAGATAATTAAATACAAATTAAATGCTAATTTATCACACAAAACATAAATTTATTACTGTTGCCGTTCATTAAATAAATATTGTTAAAAACTCAATCATTGTTAACTAACCATGTTCCATGTAATGATTCCATGTCCCATGTAATTCCATGTCCAAACATAATTAACCATTCGAATCTGATATTGGAGAGTACAAACGGGCATAATCAAATAAAGCCAAATAAATAATTAAACACACATTCAATACTAATTTATTACACGAAAATGAAATGTTCCCGTTGCCGTTTAGTAAATAAATATTCTTAAAAAGTGAATAATAGTTATGCAACCATGCCAGACACAGTTGATAATGGAGAGTACAACCGGAAGGTGCTGTCCATTGTCTTCCAAAATATCAATTTTCATTTTCACATTATTAATTACCTACTTTTCATTTTTTCAAATAAATGTAAACTGATTCTCAAGGCGCCGTATTTAATTGTACACAACTTTATTTGATGTAAATTACGTAAAGAACATGTTGAGCTAGAGAGGTTAAATGGAGTGCCGTTTTCACAGTAATATCCTGGCATATTTTACATTCTAACGGCGATACCATTGATAATAGAAGAACACTTTTTAGATAAAATGTAGGCACCAGTACTCTCTTTCATTTCATGTCAGGCTGATTTTTTTATTATATTGAAATAAAGGAGGATAATTCCCTTTTTGTGTACGGCTTTTGTGTTTACCACCAAATTTTCCGGCTCTGTCACTGCTAAACTGTTAATTGGAGAAAAATCTAAATAACATTAAATGTAGGTAATTTTATCTTCTTTTATTTAATATAGGATCATTTATTACGAAAAATTCACGACTTTTGAGTTATTTTGAAAAAGCTGAAAAAAGGCGTGATTTGTACTAATTTTTCCCTTAAAAACGTATTTCTGGGCAAGATTTTTGACAAACCTGATATTCCCGTTCAGCGAACCCAAAAAACATAGGAAAAAATATCAAAACTACACCAATACTTTCTTTTATTTTCTACCATTTGACTGGACTATACATAAAACGTATACTATAATAAATGAACTGAATGAAGTAGTAATGTGAATTACGTAAAGTAGTAATGAAAAGTAAGTTACTTTTTGAATGAATATTACGGTAATTAATTACTAACAGATACACTCACTGTTTTCCCCTCAGTCATTTTCTTGGCCTTTTCAGAACGTACTACCAATGAGATACACCTTAACAAAACTACTGTGGTGGGAAGTAATTTTGACATTCTACAAATTGAAAATAAACTTTTCCAAATTGTCTATTAGATTTTATTTGATTGTTCCCTTTCGTACTGTATTACAATACTCGTATATCTGGCATGGTTGCTTATCTATGATTCAGTTTTTAACAATAGTTCACAAACGTCAACAGTAAATACATTACTTTTGGGTAATAAATTAAAATTGAATGTTTATTTAATCATCTATTTGGCTTTACTTGATTGTGCCCGCTTGTTCTATTATCACCCTAGAATGTCTGGCATGGTTGTATATGTCGTTTTTAATAATATTTATTTAATACTGTCAAATAATAACAGTAATAAATTTCATTTTTGGGTAATAAATGTATTAGTTTGAATAGATTGTGCCCATTTTTTAAATTTGGTTATGCCAGCTTGACAGTCACGCCATCACGACCACATTTATTTCATAAATGACAAGAGTAATAAATTTAATTTTTGGGTAATAAATGAGTACTAAATATTCCATTTGATTTAATGAGATTGTTCTATAGTGGTAGTGCCAGCTTGACACATCCGTAAACGATAATCCGGAATATGATTTTGAGGAGGAACCTAACACTCCTTTTTAAAGCCAACTTCTTTACTAATGTTTAATTATTGTCCTTTCGAATCATTGCATTGCCAATACAAATCATACTTTCTGTACTATAAAGAGTTTTTTAATAACGTTTTCTTTCGAAGTTAAGCAGATTTTCAAAATGACTATGAGAAAATAAGTACCGCTTGTTTTCATTTCATATTGATATTCAGAATTATTACTTAAGCGTTTCTTCAAAAGCTGTCATTATTTATGAATCTACGTAATTCAGGATGTTAACAACGTATTATTTTATGTTCCGAGTTATATAATAACCCAATCTCTTTAAAATCAAATATTGCAGGAAAGAGCAAGTCCATGATCAATTTGCATAAATGGAACGACTTCAAAATATTTTTTCAAGCGCAAATCTGAATATTTCTCCTTTAACAAACTATTAGTTTTTTTCAGTAACCACTACTTACCAGTTATTGTGACTTGTCTTCGTTACTAGAGAACACAATTTCTAAACAAATTATTGCACTTTTAAGAGCCAGAACCTATTTAATTTGTTCACTGTTACATATTTTCATATCTCACGATCGGACATCACAGCGATAACTTTTCGGAAACAAAGTTATATTGCATAATTCTCATCGATTCCATTTTCACCCCTCACATCGATTTCTGGAACGACTATTCCAAACTGCTTAGTTAACAGGATTAAATAACAGCGACTCATCAGACGTGATTTCATCTATGAGAAGACTTCTTATACCGTCGGGCCAGGAAAGGAAATCAATATCCCTTTCGAATCTTGAATATGTATGACCAGTCAATACGATTTCTCAAAGCTCTTCCTTTCTTGAATGGCATATAATAGTGACGTCCTCAGCACTGTAATGCATATTGAAAATCGTCAACGGATGCTTTTTGTCTGAAGCGTAATTTATAATTTACAAGGTTAAAAAGAGAATCTAAAGGAACTCCAGAGAAAAGTTTCAGAGTGATAACGGTGAGAATCAAGTTATATTTAACATTGATAAAAGTTACATATTCGATAAATCGAGATTTTCAGGGATATCGAAGACCGAGGAAAGGCAGGTTGAGTCTGCTGCTTCTTAATTTTTAAATTTTGTTTTGCTGCCCCTATTTGGAAAGTGACTATTCGAGAGATTTATGAAACTGATGTCCTGCCACGATTGCAACTAATGTATAGATTGTAAGAGACCAGTTAACGGTTCAAAAATTCCATACGTTTTTCTGGTACTGAAGTGTGATGACGATGAGTGATCAATTCCAATTTTTAGTTGTCTATATTCCTTGTGGAAGGATTATCAAAATTAAATAATTAAACATTTATTTTGTTTATGAATAAGAGTAAATTGGAAACGAAATCGGTTGTCTTATACATACTACAAAGTTCATGGACTCTGTATGCTTTGTTTGGAGTTTGAGAAATAATAAAACAGATGTTTTTAGGAGTAATAATGTTATTTTCTTCAAATACAAAGTATTGTTAGTTCATATTTTCAATTAATATAAATAAGGAATGTAATGATTTACGGGTTTTACATGAGTGTGCGACAAACTCATTTACAATATAAACCTCGTGAAATGTTAAAAATATGAATACATGGAAACAATGTTTTCGTAAATCGCACAAAATATTCAGGGGGAGCACAAACGTTACTACCACAGCACAAGAGCAAGTTTTGCATGATAACGAATACATAAGCCAAAGGTTACAAAATATACATGATAGCCCAAACACTCCTTCTTCAATGAACTGAAAGTACTTGGGAAGTAAGTCAGGTGCCTGTTGTTAAGTCATGATGATTAATCGATAAAGGCCTCTCGTTTTACACTCGGAATACAAGTCACAAATTCAGCACAGGTATCAAAGACAAAGTTTGTAGTTTGTTCACCAACACAGATAGAGATTTTTCGCTCTCATCGTCACTATCGTTAGGAATAAATTATACTCGTACTGAAACTAGCTTAGCATTGCGCCTCCGGCAGATACTTTCGTGTTAAAAAGTATTGATTTGTGATATGCAAGTTCATAATAAAAGCATTTTAAACACAATAGAGTTGGCTAGGTTCATTCCAGCGATACAGAAAATTACAAGAAAAAGTATCCAGAGAAATACATTTTAAACCTTTTTACATCAAATGACATCGCTGGTCTGGGATGGTCGGCCGCAAGAGGTCTATCCGTAAACTAGAGGTGCTGAAACACGTACTTTCTCGCCCGTACTTTCACGCAAAAGTACTCAAATTTTCGAAAAATTGTAATGACCTTATTTCAAAATCTATTATTAAGGAACAGATTTCATTAAGGGAAAGAATTTTTATCTACATGATTGTAATTGTATAAAATGCCGAAAAAGTTTTGAATTTTTGGCATTTTTGAAAAATCAGAGTTTTCAACGAAAATGAGATCTCCACCATTCTCTTAAACGTCCTTCACACTATCCAACAACACAATTTTATCAAAAACGATGGAGCCATTTTTTAGAAATTTTGAAAATGTCCCAGAGGCTCAATGAAAAGTACTCCCCCAAATTAAAATATCTGTTTCAAATTCAAGGGGCTGCGACATCAGCCAGATTTATTGAGGAATATCAATTTTGGAGAAAAAAGGCTGAACGGTTTAGCCGCTAGTGTTGTTCACCGATGTACGGACGGAGTGACGGACGTTTTGCCTTCATTCGATTTTTCGGTATCAAGGTCCTCAAAACATGGATTCTGGGTACACCACGTATTAAAAGATTTTCCTCCTAAATTTAGCAACTGGATTCATCACATTTTTCCTTACTAGGGCCTTGCAATAAGAGTTTTTCGGCCACAAATTCCCCGTTTTTTCTTGCAGCATTATGTAACTTTGTCTACTGCGCAAGCGATAGTGAGAAAGAAATAACAAACGGAGGAACGGGCACAATAAGACGATAGTGAACGAACGATACTCTACAACTGGGCTCATCACGTTTTCGCTTCGTAGAGCCACGGCCGATTGCTCCCGTATCTCAACGGGCGCCTGGGGCCCAGCGGGAGCACTTGAGTAATTCAAGTGTCAAACGCCGGGGTTTGAGAAATTCAACGGTGGCGCTTAGCGCTCCACACTAAGGTTATTTTGTCCACAGGCGCCCGTGTTCTGTCTACAAATGCAAATACCAAACGCCATTACGTTTGTCTGCAGATAGTTATTGTCACCTCCACAAACATTAGATAACAAAAATTAAAGAAATAATTCGGGCAAGGAAAGAATTTCAGCAAATACCCTTGAGAAAATCTGTAAAAGTAATAATTACTGAATGTTGATGAACACAAATTTTAATAGTAAAATATTCTTGCTGAGAACTCTATTCGTTTTTGTTAAAAGATTCACTCCGTAGGTAAACATACAAAATTACCATTACAATAATTAAACATTATTGAAACACTTACCGAATTCAAAACTTTCATCTTCTCGTTCTCTCACAACATCAAACACTATATCATCCAAGGAAAGATCTGGATATTTCATCTCCAAGTCTCTAAATGTTTTTGTAAGGTTGCCAGGCACAGGGGATGGCTCACTCTCCTTAACGATTACTAGGACAAAAGAAATCGCACTTATCAAAAAAAAATCGGACTTTATTACATGCAATCCAAGCCTGGGAAAGATATTTATCGTACTTACGAAATTTAACTTTTGTTTTCGCAGCATCGTCACTCCCCGTTGGCCACGAAACACAAATGAAGACGATAAACGATAGCCACATGTCCTCAGTTTCTCCGCAGAACCGAAGGCCTCAACCTATGGAGAAATATAATAATAATAATAATAATAATAATAATAATAATAATAATAATAATAATAAAAATAATAATAATCCTTTATTAAGTGGTGAGACTCAGACCATAAAGGCTGCTCTTCCGCTGACCACCTAATTTAACACTCCCATACTAATTTTTAAAATTAACTAGCATTGTCATACAAACTAACGATAATATTCTAATATTATCCTACTGATATTGATATACTGAACATTGAAGAACTAATATTGACATAGGCATAACACTGACGTACAATCTTTGACACAATAACATTACTATATTAACAATGATATACAACTATTGATCAAGTAACATTGACGTACTAACGTTTACACTTTCGTCGTACTACTATTTATACGTACGTACTAACCTTAAGATACTAAAATTAACTTACTAACACTAAGTGGAAGAGCAGTATCTTGACGAAATAAGTGCGGGTCCGCCCACAAAACTTTTATCCAGGCCGTCATTATAAAAGTGCATAACAAACACTAATAGTGTTAGTACCTTTAATAATAAAAAATATCCCCTAAAAATGGGCCTTCTTTTACCTGGGCCCACACGCATTGCGAGCCCAAACGTTACGCCACTGTGGGAGAGACAAGAAATTTACAATATCTTCTGGGAATACAAACAAGAGACCATCTTGCTATTCGCCTTAAGCAATGGGTATTATGGTTTGGGCAAGCGCTCAACAAACAAAATGATTTTATCTTTATTTCGGTTATCCTACTTCGAGACACAAAACTTTGTAGATTCTTGGGGGACTCGCAGTTTGTCAGCTTCATCCCGGATCTCCAACGATTGCCTTAAAAACCATTTAATAAACCTTACAGCGATCATTTAGCTTTCGACTTTAAGTAATAACAGTAATAATAATAATAATAATAATAATAATAATAATAATAATAATAATAATAAAAAATTAGTTGGACTCGAGCGCACATTCCGCACTTGGTATATCATTGAATTAAAAGCCAATTTTAATGGATTCACATCGGAACCCAACTTCAAATGGCTAGGCCTTGAACTGTGCGTTTGCGATACATCAAGTAGGCCTGGTACTGGGAGTGGGGGAACATTCTGATGCACAGTAGGTTTTTGTGACTGGCCGCGTGCATCATATACGATCACGCCCAGTACCGGGACACATAATTGGAGAGTGGTCTTGGCCAGAATCAAAAGTTCACAAAATATCCTCTAGCAGTCAAAGTGTTGTGAAGAGTTCAACGGAAAGACAGGTTCGTTCAACTGTGCAGAATATCAAATAGTAAATTTAATTTTTCATAGAACCCGCTTCCGTTACATTTTAATAATTCTGGATGTTAAACAAACCTCTTGAGATTAGCAACTAGATAGAGGGTTGGTTTAATTTCCCTACACCATTGGAAAATAATGGCAATAAATACTTGCCTGGTTCGCAGGCCAAAACTCAAGTTGGCCGTTCAACTGGTTAGCAACGGCAATTATTTGAACAAGAGCTGTTGGATTGGTAGGGATCAACACGCATATTCGTATTACTCATTACTGCAAGTAGTTGTATTTTGCGCGCACGTTTTCTTGAACCCCGGAATATCAAAACCCAATCCTTTACTAACTTTAGTTGAATTATGAATAACTGATAGCAACGAATATTGTTGACAAAAAATGAGAACCAGAAATCTTCGCTCCCGAGTAGTATAAACCATTTTGCATAGAAAACGAGCTACAGATGTGATCTAATTTTCTTGTCATTGAAATATCCATCCCTCTACCCGTGCATCTACCGAAATGAAGGCTCAAGAAAATGTGTGCAGATAATACTCTGTCACTGAATTTGACAGTCGCCAGCCATGTAAAGTCACTTACTGCCAAATTTCAGTTCCTTGGCAGTTATTTTTATCGTCAGACACAATACCAGTGTTGATAAATAAATACGTTTAGAGGGAGAGGAAAATTCTGCACAAACGTTTGGTATATATTTACTCCATCATCGTTGTCCCGTTCTACACTTGAGTGTTCTAAATAGTGAAACAGGATGTAACAGAAATATTCGATCTGTTCACAAACAAGTTCCACAGACGTCATTCCCATTACCCATAGCAAACACTTGGGTAAACTCCAACACCAATCTTTGCGCGAGAAGAATATTGTATTGTTCAAAGTGTGTACTATAAACATCTAATCAGGTGGCGCTCTCGCAGCTAAGCGGTTGATTCTAGAATAACCGTAAAAACTGTAAAATGTAGATATATTTAATCTCTTTCATTTCATGTCAGGTCAATACTTGGACGTTATTTTGAGACAAAGTACAATAATTCTCGTTAAAAGATTTCTACTTAGAACAGCAAATTTTGCGGGGTTTTCTTGGCTGAACTATTGGTAGGACAAAAAGCTTAATAAAGTTAAATGCAGGTAATGTTATCTTCTTTTATTTCATTATTGGGCAGTATTTCTGGAAAATCGATGGCTTTTTAGTTATTTTAATCCAGTCAAATGAGGAAAATCAAGTGAAAAAATCCAAGATTGTTGAAACTTGGAATAACTATTTGTTGGTTCCTTACCGCACATTTTGCTAAACATCATGAAGTGGGGGGGGGGGTTAGTCAGGAAAGGTGAAGTCCTTTAAATGTGTTTTTCTTCGTTAAACATATCTCCATAACTATCAACCCTACCAAACAGTATGCTCTTAATAAAATTGAAGTAGTTAAAATTTCCTTAAGTTCATATAAGATTTTGTTGTAAAATTAACCCTTTAAAAGTTATAAACGTGAAAATTTTTGGTTTTTATTAACGGCAAGACCCTTTCATACTAGATATCTCCCTTATGAAAATGATGTTATGATAGGTTCAGAAGACGAAAGTAATTTAATTTCTGTTCAAAATTTATCAACAGTATGTACTTGCATATTTTGCGCAAAAAGCATGAACATTTTACCTTTTATCATATCTGATTTTGTACGTTCATGAGAGTATACGAGGTCATTGGGCTAGACATCTCGTATATCAGTTTTCGTACATCTGGTACGAAAACTGATAATCCATAGTTCGGTTGATAAGGATAAGGAAGCAAATAGTTGGTAAAGGTTTGTGTACACTGCCAAAATATAAATTACATAAAACAATATACAAGTACAAGTATCGTTTATGGAATAATCACGTTTATCGCGTACGTAGAGGGGTAACTAAAACTAAGAGTGCCAATGACGAAGGACAAACACAATGACTGACGAGGGGATCCAATGATTAGGGAATCTTGACAGGTCTGTCGAGTGTGTGTAGTGATAGTGTAGTGTATGTAAGTGTGTGTGTAGGTAAGGGGTGAAGATAAGGGGAAAAGGAAGGAAAGATCATGCGCGGTTAGTTGCCCGTTTGTTAGGATACTGCTCCGGCATTCGCCTGATGTTGATCGGGGAAACCATGGAAAACTACCGATCAGAGCAGCCGACCGATACAATTCTCCTCCAGAGAGCGACTGAATTTGACCAAACTATGTAGTTAGTGTTGAAAATCCTGCCACGGTCGGGACTCGAACCCTAGAACCTTCCAATCAGAAGCACTGCAGAGACAGTAGATGATGCAGTGAGCCTCGTTAAGGCGTAATTCCTTTGAAACAAATTCATTATTTGTATTGAAATTTAAGGATAATGGAAGGAGAATCATAAACATTATGAAGTGAGAAACATAAACATATTGGAAAGAGAAAGCAAATGTTGCCAGCTAGTGAATTACTCTATGAAATGTCTCCACATACGTTTCACAATGGGCTTTCTGAAATTACTGAAACTACTTTCTGAGATTACACGAGCTCGAGGCTTCTATCTTGATCTTTTGTGACAACAAAACGGGAGAGATATTTTATCATGACAACGTATTTTGAACGAAAGTATTTCATTTCATCCTTGCTAAATGAAATGCCTCCTTGCTCAAGCAAACAAAATAAAAACTAAATTTTTCAGTTGCACAAAAGGAAATGGAATTGAGCACGGTAAATCCAAAGAGATGCAACTTATATTCAAACGAATCTCTTAGTCCACTCGAGAAATCTGATCGAAAGTTCGCCGAATAATAGGAATTAAAATTGACATATTTTATGTCTGAAGAGAATCCCTCACTTGTTATTAAAATTAAGTACTACGACACAGTTTCATTATTTAATTTAAAATTACCACGGCGCGCCAGGAAAGTCTCTCCACAGTGACACCTTGGTGCTTGCAACAAAAATTGTTGGAAGCATCGAGTAAGAAAAGAAAACGTAAATACTGCATTCACCTCAATCATAACAAATGCCGGAAGTGTTGTCCCTTCCACTTGCTTCCCAGCGATCTGTTTGCAACCAGTATAAATGCTATTATCAATAGGAGACCGTGACTCGGCCCAGTGCGGAGAGACATTACTGGCACACTATATTAGATTCTTCTCTACCAACTTTTAATATTGTTTCAACCAACTAAAGATTCTTTAGATGCAATTTTTTCAAAGTAGGGAAAGGCGATTGCTCTTCGCCGTCGGTCAGTGTCGAAGGTTGAAACCTTAACTCCCCACAACCGCTCCTTGAGGAATATGCCGTCAAGAAAAAGCGCGCAGATAGTATTCATAAGATTTTTTAAGGTATGTTCCAGGTACAACAGTCAAAGAGTATCAAATGGATTTAACTACCAATCAATACTGCATTCGAAAGAAGACCAAGAAAAAATAATCTATTTATTTATTTATTTATTTACGTCAAAAACAGTTAAAAACTGCGTATGACGAGCTATGGGGAGAAGTGAATTTTGTGCATGTTTTCATAATTCTGTGGTCTCTATCCTAAACCATATTCTAGTCGAATTTTGAATACAGAAAAGAGAGTTTTTTTCGAGTTTTGTTGACAAAATATTCGCTCCTATATAATAAAATATATTTTCAAAGGTAAATTAGCTATAAATTTCTGCCCTGAACCCTCATGTTCTTCATGAAAGAATAATACTTTTTGCCGCGATAATATGAAAAACGATAATTTGAATAACTATATTTCCCACTGAAATTCAGAAGACGTGCACAAATAATGAAGTTACATTTATGTCCAGAAGCAAAACAAGGGACCATCTCAGCATTTGCTCAAGGATCAGGGAAACTGGACGAAAAACCTGATCGAGATGGGGGCCATCAACCCAGAAACTGTGGTACAATACTTGTTACAGGTTCTTTAGAATTATACAGTCCAAATGATAAATAATTACATTAACTATCGTTGTTAAAATTAATTCTACTTTCCTTTTTGATGCTCGGTATAGTCTCGAATTGTATAGAAACAGTTATGCAGCAGAAAAGATTTTACTTGGGACTTAAACTTTTCTATTGAATTTAATCGTTTAATGTCTTCTGGCAAAGTGTTGTAGAGTAATGTACATGAATTGTATGTGAATTTTTTGTAGTGAGCTGTTGATACTGCCACCTGGTGAATATGATTACTACGTCGTGTGTTATACTTATAGACATCGGCGTTTGCTGAAAATATATTCCCGTCCTTAAGTAAGTCATTTTTGACAAAAACTACTGATTCGTAAATCAGGAGACAAGGTAATGGTAAAATTCCTAGATTAATAAAGAGTGACTTACAAGAATCACGTGGGTTGGATTTGCTTATTATTCGTACAATTCTTTTTTGTAATCTGAAAGTCTGTGAACTATAAGATGTGTTTCCCCAAAATATTATGCCATATCTCAGGCGGGAGTGAACATTGGCAAAATATACACAACGAGCTGTATGAAGGCTGACGGAATTTGAAAGAATTCTGAACGCGTAGCATAATGAGCTTAATTTTGTGTTCAATTCATTTAAGTGGGCATTCCATTTGAGGTTTGACTGAATTGATAGACCTAAAAATTTTGTTACATTAACATCAGTCAATGGCACACCGTTCATTTTCAATGGAGTACAGAATTTTTTATTTGATATGGAAAACTGCATTGAAACTGTTTTATTTTCATTTACTTTTAATTTGTTATTACGGAACCAATTTGAAACGTCTGATATTGTACTATTTACGGTTTCTTTGTTGCAAAGAATATTTGTATCATCCGCAAAGAGAACTGTTCTTCCGTTTCGAATCGCTAAGGGCATGTCATTTACGTATAATAGGAAGAGAATAGGGCCTAAAATCGATCCTTGCGGGACTCCACGTACAATTGGCAAAGAACCGGAAAGGTGTGTACATAAAGTTCCATCATTCCAGTAAGGTATTTCTACTCTCTGAGATCGTTGTTTAAGGTACGAACATAGCCAATCAAATGTTGTTTAGCCATTAACATATTTATGGACATTTAAAGCCAATAGATTCATGTAAACTGTAACTGTTGTCCCTGAATTGTTATTACTATTGTATACTACTACTGCTGTATTGTAACTGTAACTGCATTATAATTATATTGTCACTGTATTATAACTATAACAGGAAGTCACTAATAACCACGATGTTAATACGACTAAAAATAAAATAATTTAAAAAAAGATTTTTCATATTTCTCTTTATATCATCATTCTTCAAACATAAAATATAAATTGAAACATTTTCCAACATTATTTTTACAATTTTGAAACATTGCCACTTTTATCCTATTGGCACTTCATCTTCCTCAGAGAATAGTCTACGAAGCTCGAGGGACTTAAAAAAACACTAAATGGGTTCTAACGTTCGAGCGAGGACAAAAATCCCGAGAGTTTTTTGTCGCCGGATATTAATAGAGCCAATTAACACCAGTGGTAAATACCAAGATTTCAATTTTTATCTAATTTAAATGATTCAGATTTACTTATTCACTAACTAGATGTTAACTTGACTCGGTTTGTATTTTCATACATACTCTCTAATAATTCATTTTCCTAATTTCCTGCATATGAGAACATGCAGCATCATTTAACTCATTGTCTTCATATTCTCCTCGTAACCACGATCCTCTCAGGCAAGTTATGCTGTGTATATCGATCTCCGTGTCGAAGGCAATAACGTATCAGTAAACATTGACTTTAATATCTGATACTTTGAAAATTCAAAAGTTGTGATGAAAATGACACTCTGCAACTGAATTCTGTGTTCTATGCTCTGTACAAAATCAAGAAAAATGTATTGCACTGGTTAGGATTTGAACTGGATATTAAAGCGCTTGAAGAAAACGTTCTATCAATTGAGCTATGGAGTCGTACTCCAGGACATTACTTCCTCTGTGTACTGCTCTGAACGTTCGGTTCGTTTTGACACGAAAATTTGCTCGAAGAAAACACGAAAACGCATATTTTGAAAAAAAAAAATACATTATACATTACATTAGATTGCATTACATTACATTCGATTGCAATAACAAATCTCTCACTTCAAAATCGTTTGTGTATAGCAGTTTAGAAAATGGAAATTTTATCCAGCCACAACACAAAATTATGCGAATCTACTAATATTTTGAAATTAGTGGTGCTACAGGAGAGCAAAGACTTTCCCGTATTAGTTTTCTATTTCCTTTGGTCTCGGCTAGCTATTCGGACATGCCACATACCTTTGCCAGCTGCCATCTATCGCCGCCCAAAGTACATTTTTGGACATAATATTAATTTGCCAGTTGAAATGCTAACATATGGATAGATAAGTGACCTTTCGTTCAGTGAATATATGTATGTTCTAAGCATCGCAACAGGAACAAAAATAATGATTATCAAATAGGCTTTGAATAATTTCTAAAAGTCTAATTTGTAAACACAAACTCTACTAAATAAAACATCTTTTTCTACTCCCATTGTATAATTCTGTCATTTGATGGTTGCAACCCGTTGCATAATGATATTCATTACGATACAGTTTTCATTATGATACAGGTTCTTGACCAATCACAGAGAAGCTTACAAACCAAGTATTGCCACTTCATCATCCAAAATCATGCCAAATCATTGAGAATTTTTATAGTAAGTGTTTCGTTTGTGTACATTAAAATTGTATTTAATATTATATTCTGATTTCCCATTTTAATTTATTTTATTATTAGTAATTTTTAACGCGAAATATTATTAAAAATGAATTAAATCGTAATTTCACTTTGTTCCTATTTGACTAGCGGAGTGGTAGTTATGGGGCAGAACATTTGACTAAGGAGACGATTGATTAAAATCTGAACGCAAGTCATTTTGGGTTATACGTTGCTGCCGTGGGATTCTCCGCGAAGAAAAGTCTAGTTTAAAATGTCTAGTGGATCAAAGGTGGACTTGAAAAAACTAAAGAAAACAACTGAAAATTAACTTTACGTCATATTAAAAAGTGCAATTTGCACTATGCATATGAAAAGTTTGAAGAAACAATTTGGAGCCATTTATGAGAAAATGGCTTTTGAGCGTTTCTGAAAATGCGGAATTTTGGACTAGTTTTCACAGAAAACGGTTGAATTTTCGACAAACATTATTTGAAATTATTTAAAGCACATGTGCTCATAAATATAAAAATGTGAACAAATCGCCGCTAACGTAAATATTAACGACGTCAGACAAGTAAAAAAAATACATTTTTGTAATTTAAAAAAAAAACAAAGGCATAGAACAGTATGGCCTTTGTGTCATCTCATAGAGTACATTAGGCACTATACTTACCCAAAGTTTAAAGAAAAAATTTGGAGCCGTTTTTGAGAAGATCTTGTTTCTGTATTTTTTTTAATTGCAAATATTTCGCGCAATATTGCTAGAAAACTAGTACAATTTTCAAGAAAATGTACAGGAGAACAAATTTTATTTGAAGGAAAAATCTCTATCTTCAATTTTGTAGTTGTAGGAAGACGCCGAAAAAATTTCAAAATTTTGCAATTATCGAAAATTCAGAGTTAACCTTGAAAATCGAACGTATGCCACCTGCATAAGTGTATTTTACTATATTATTTCAAGAAATTTAAAGAACAAATTTGGAGCCGTTTTCAAGAATATTTTGAAAATGTCCAGGGGCTTCATGTAAAGTACTCCCAAATTTCGAAGAATGTTTTTCCAAATTGCTGCGCCTCGAGTGGAACCAGATCGGTCTGGGAATATTCATTTTGGAAGAAATCGTACTTATGGTTTCGGCGCTACGGTTGTACGGTCAGACGGATGGACGGATTAAAGACCGTCTTCAATAAGGCAAAGCATTTCCCCTATTCGGGCAAAAAACAGAAGGAAAAATGAAGCTATTATTACTTTCTTGTTACTATCGTTCCTTTAAATTATATTAAAAGTATGAAGCTATTAGTACTACCGTTACTACTGCCTACTCAGTAGAGAGAAAGTTATGTAATGTTGCGCAAAAGAACGGCGGTTTTTCTGCAGAAAAATTCTTTATTACAGAGCCCTAGAAATGAAAAAGTGGACAAATCCAGTTGCTAAATTACGAAGAAAATCCTCTGCCACGTGATGTACCTAGAATCCGTGTTTTGTGAGTCCTTGATTCCGGAAAATCGAATGACGGCAAACTGTCCGTCCGACTGTGGAGAACGCTAGCGGCTAAACCGTTGAGCCTATTTTCTCCAAAATTGATATTCGAACAATGGATATGGCTCATGTCGCGGTCCGTTGAATTCGAAATTGATAATTTAATTTTAGCTGCTTTAATTTTAGCTACTTTACATGAAGCTCCTGGAACATTTTCAAAATTTAAAAAAAATGCTCCTTCGTTTTTTTATTAAATTCTGTTGTTGTACAGTGTGAAGAGAATGGTGCAGGTATCATTTCCGTTAAAAACTCTGATTCTTCGAAAACTGCGGAAATTCAAAATTTTTTCGGCGTCTTCCTACAACTACAATTATAAGGAGAGGTTTTTGCTTAAATTTGCGTGAAAATACGGGCGAGAAAGTACGTACTGTTTTAGCACCACTAGTTTTATTTCGAATATGTCCTATGGTCCGATTAAAATACGTTGGTGATTGACAGTTATGAATGGAAGGGAGCGACGTTGACAGTTTACTTACCACTGAGCGCGTGCTCCCGGAACAAGAAAATAAACACTTGAAATAAATACTTTTTAAAGTAACCAAATCATTCACTCATATTGTACAAAGTTACAGCTTCAGAAGCACAACTGTCAATCACCAACTTATTTTAATCGGACCATAGGAGTGTCATGTACAATATCCAAAACATTCAAAAAAAACTTTCAAATTTGTGGCCCCACGATATCAGCCACACAGATCAAGAAATATTTGTTTGAAAGAAAATTCTGAGTATGTGTTCAGGGCTAGTGTTGTTTACGACGAATGGGCGGGTGGACGGACGGACGAACGGACAGATGATCTTTAGAAATTGTTAACATACTAAAATAAACTTGATATCTTACACTTAGACACAGAGAAAAATCCATCTGATGAAAATTTTACACCGATCAAAAAACGTTTCATCCACACAGCGGAAACATCCAAATATGGAACTTTATAAAACTACTTTTATTAAAAAAAGAAAGAAAAAAGAAACCTTTGGTGTATAAAATTATTTATAAAGAATTATTGCATGTACCTTTGAATCACCACATACTTATACGTTGGGATCTCTGCGTTTCTTACCATTAATTTACTCATATGACTACTTATCTACCGTGCGCAGCACTCGAAAAGACGGCCGATTGCCGGACAGTACACAAGCGAACTCATATCAGGCCAGCCGTTCAACAAACGAAGGATAAGACTAAAAATACGAGCAGTAAATCGCCCACCGTTGCATGCCTTCCGCGATTCAGCAGTGTGCCGCGCACAGGCCGAGCATGTTCTGACATGCTCCGCTGTGACTGCATCGCTGCTCCCAACCGCGCCTCATCACAGCGCCGCGGTGCAAACGGAGTAGCTGCGTGAGGTTGCGCGCTCGGCGACGCTCTGACACAGGCTACGGAACTTTCGGCTTCTCAAGGACATGACATTGGTGAGTTCTCGAATCGTATTGTATTTAGTGAATGGTATGCGGAGCTCTCTAAACTAAGTTTACAGAGATCATGTTTAACAAAAAACACCCACAAACCGTCCGAGTGTGTTTTGCTTGTTACGACGCGATGAAATCGTGCTCAGTTTGAACTTGTCAAGTGACAGAACATTCGAAACAATTATCTTCACATTTTTATGATTTTTGAAAGAATTTCATCGTGCTATTACCTGTTGGAGTGTTTACAACCATGTTGCAATCTTAAGTTCGAATTACGAGATAGTCGTCAATGAATAACATTACAAATTAAAGTTAATAATATTACAAATTATATTTATTTATAGAACAAGTCTGGAGGTTTTGAAATACGAGTAATTATGATTTTTTTAACTTTGTCTGTTGGTGAATATGTAGTAGGTAATGTTATTGAAAACATTACGGAAAAAATATGTGAAACGAAGTAATTTTTACATTCCCGTATAGTACGTATATACGGAGTATAGGGAATATTATGTAACGCTGCGGAAAATCGAACGACTTGCCTCTCACGTCGTTAATATTTACATTAGCGGCGATTTGTTCACATTATTATATTTATGAGTACATGTGCTTTAAATAATGTCAAATAAAGTTTCACGAAAATTGAATAGTTTTCTGTGAAAACTAGCTCAAAATTCCGCGTTTTCAGAAACGCTCAAACGCCATTTTCTCAAAAATGGGTCCAAATTTTTTCTTCAAAATTTTCGAACGGATAGTGCTATTTGCACTCTTTAATACGGCGTAATGTTCGTTTTTGCGGTATTTTTTGTTCGAAAATTATACAAATGTAATTTTTTTTGTAAAGTTTTTTCATACCGTTAATATCACATTTCCAGCAATTTGTAAACACTATTGAATTTGTGCGTGTAAGTGCTTCAAATGAAGTTTTTCGAAAACTCTAAAATTGTCTGTGAAAAAGAGCTTCAAATTTCGCATTCACAGTAGCGCTTAAACGCCATTTTTTTAAAAATGGTTCCAAATTTGTCAACGAAAATTGTCATTTAGGACAAAGTTTTACTGTTTTTTAATATTCTTAAAATGATATTTCTGTTGTACTATTAGGAAACCCAAAAATTAAGAAAATGTCAAAAAAATGCACTTTAGGTGGCAGCTGTCAAAAGCATTGGCAAGTCCGAATAGCTAGTCGAAACGAAACGAAAAAGAAAACTAATACGGGAAAGGCTGTGCCATTCTGTAGCACCACTAGTTTAAGTATTAACTTTGTTTTTAACTTTGTTCGTGGAATATCCCTATTAAATACCACTTGTGCTTTAGAAATTCTCGGATAAATCCCCTCCTCGCTTCGCCAGTCGGAGATTTATCGTCAATTTCCAAAAGCACTCGTGGTATTACCTGTGAAAAAATTGTGAATACAACAAAAGAAAACAAAATACTTTCCTATGAACACATCAACTACTACTGACTCTAATGTAACATTGTAATTTGTGTGCTCGAAATAAAAGTAATTTCAATAAGGTTGTCTGAAAAATAGTGTGACACATGGTGAAAGTGATTTTATTTTGTTCGTAGGATTGTGCTACTCGGCCGATAGTCCTCGGGTCGCAACATAAATCGCAAAATAAAATGCGACCTTTCCCACAGATAAATCATAAATACTACATATATCATAAATATCACACAAGTATTATAAATATTCACATTATTGCTATTTAAGGAGCACTGTATTTGAGAATGAAATCTGTTGTATCACACTGTCATCGTTAACTCCAACTTCTGAAAATAATAATAATAATAATAATAATAATAATAATAATAATAATAATAATAATAATAATAAAAGGAATAAAATATCAGCAATAGGTAGTTTGGCGGTGCCTGTAGCCGAATACAGTTTCGGACTAGTAAACTGGACTGAACAGGAAATTCGCATCATGGATCGAAAAATCAGAAAACTGCTTACAATGCATAATGTTGCCCACCCCCGGGCTGATGTACATAGACTTTATGTGTCACGTAAGGAAGGAGGAAGAGGCCTGAGACAAATTGAAGCCTCCTGGCACAATGCAATAACTGAGATGGGAAAGTAGGTAGTTAGCCATCAAGATGGCCAGTTCTAAAAATAATTATTGCGAGTACTGCTGGAACCTGCGCCAAAACTGACATTTTCAATGCTATTCGTGGCCAACTGTTTCCATTGCGTAAGTTAAAATATGTTTCATTGTAGTCGCAAATAAAAGTCAAAATTTGCTGCCCATTATGATTAACTTTTTACTTTCCGTATACCTAAGTATACACGGAGTGATATACATAGTATAGGGAAAGTTATGTAATCCTGCGCGAAAAAATGGCCAATTTTCGGCGGAAAAAATTAATTGCTGGGTCGTGAAAACGAACAAGTGGATAAAACCAGTTGCTAAATTAAGGGGAAAAAATCCCCTAACACGTGGTGTAGCCAGAAATCCTTTTTTCTAGGTCCTTGATACCGAAAACCCAATTGAAAGGAAAACGACCGTCTGTCCGTCCGTCTGTCCTTCCGTCTGTCCGTCCGTCTGTCCGTCCGTCTGTCCGTCCGTCTGTCCGTCTGTCCGTCTGTCCGTCCGTCTGTCCGTCCGTCTGTCCGTCCGTCTGTCCGTCCGCCTGTCCGTCCGTCTGTCTGTCCGTCTGTGAACACTGCTAGCGCCTAAACCATACGTACGATTTCTTCCAGAATGGATATTCGCCAGTCGACCTGATTCTAGTCGAAGCTTTGAGATTTTGAAAAAATTCTTCAAAATTTGGGGGTACTTTATATGAAGCCCCCCGGGGATTTTCAACATTTTCTCAAAAACGGCTTCAAATTTTTTCTTTAAATTTCTTGTATGAATAGAGTAAAATACACTTATTAACATGGCATAGGTCCGATTTTCACGGATAATTCTCAATTTTCGAAAATTTTGAAAGTTTGAATTTTTTTCGGCGTCTTTCTCCAACTATAAAATTGAAGATAGAGATTTTTTTCTTCATATAAAATTTGTTCTGCATATTGAGTTCTTTCATAAAGGTCATGTAAATGTTTCTCAAAATTTTAGTAGTTTTCGTGCAATATTGCGTGCAATATGTGCAACATTAAAAAATTAAAAAAAAGATGTTCTCAAAAACGGCTCCAAATTTTTTCTTTAAACTTTTCGTAGGGATAGTAGTAAATTTACTCTATCAGGTGACATAAAAGCCATATTGGTCTATCGGTTGGTTTTTTCAAAAATTACAAAAATGTAAATTATTTTACTTGTCTCTCACGTTGTTAATATTTACATTATCGGCGATTTTTTCACATTATTATATTTATGAGTATATATGCTTTAAATAATGTCAAGTTACGCTTCTCGACAACACAACCGTTTTTCTGTGAAAAGTAGCTCAAATTTCGGCATTTTCAGAAATGCTCAAACGCCATTTTCTTATATATGGCTGCAAATTTTTTCTTCAAACTTTTGTTCCGGATAGTGCGAATTACACTCTTTAGTATAGCGTAAAGTTTATTTTGAGTTATTTTTTTGTTTTTTCAAAAATTACATAATTGTAATATTTTTGAAAGATTTCTCACATCTTTAATATGCACATTACCAGCAATTTGTAAAGATTATTATATTTGTGAGTGTAAGTGCTTCAAATAACTTCAAATAAAGTATTTTGAAAACTCAAAACTTTTCTGTGAAAATGAGCTTCAAATTTCGCATTTTTAGTAGTGCTAAAACGCCATTTTCTCTTAAACGGCATATAATTTTTAAAAGAAAATTGCCATTTACGGCTTGGTTTTTGTGTTCTTTAATATTCTATAGTTAATGTTTCCGTTCTACCAATAGGAAACCGAAAAATTAAGAAAATGACAAAAAATGTACTTTTGGCGGTGATAGATGAGAGCTGGCAAGAAAGAGTTTGTGGCAAATCCGAATAGCTACAGAAGACCCAAGGAAATAGAAAACTATTACGGGAAAGTCTGTGCCATTCTGTAGCACCACTAGTTGATCTTATAATTGTACCTCTTTAGCCCTTTCAATCTCAAATTTTTTATTACGGAGAAACAAAATATTTAGGATATAAAATTAATAAAGGGAATCACCAAAAAACTTAAAAACAAGATTTTAACACTTTCCTCACGTTAGTTAATTTTTTACGAAATGTCATATGACTACAGTGGGCACTTACGGAGTTTAATGCATTATATTATTCGAGAAATAAATACAGTAAAACAAAGCTTTTTGCCAAGTCAATTATAAAATCAGTTCTTTGAGTTTGTAATACATATCCTCACACAATACCTTAAACATTTTATCCTTGAAAAGCCGTCTGGCAATGTTTACTTTGACATGTTGCTAATATTTATTGTAACAAGAATTGTTTGAACTGCTTCCAGTGCGACTGGAGACGTTATTTTCTTTATCAACAAACGGCTTTCAGACAAAATTCCATTTCTGTATTTTTACGTTCTCTTTCGTCAGGTCGAAAATAGATATAAACAAATTATCAACCTTTGAATTTATGTATCGTAGTTGTGATCTGAAATATGATGTACTTTTCCTAATTTGTTTACATAATGTTTCCCTCGATTATGTAGTTTGTTTTTGTGCATTTCGAGATTCTCATTATTTTCATTCCAAATCTGTTCAGAATTCAACAATATTTCTCTAATAACGACAGCCTTATCATCTTGACCGGAGAACAGATCACCGATATAATTCTCGTTGTTATGTCAAAGAGACCAAGTTATTAGGTTATCAGATTTGTTTGCCAGTTATACATTTATTCAAACCTCTATTATAATAAAAAAAATCGACGTTCTCCGGCGCACGATTACATAACTTTCTCTTCTTACGAAGTATTCGTAAGGCAAGAAAGTAAACATTTTTGCTTAGAAATAGGTATATATCATTACCTAAATGCAGTTACGACCGATATAATAGACCCTCCATTTGTAGGTTATGTATGCTCTATTTTCCAGTTGTAGCCATACGGAAACAACACTTTTCTTATTCAAATATCTCACAAGATTTTACATAACTCCATACAGTGTAATAATCTGTAAACAAACCCTATACTTCTAAATAGAAAATATATTTATCTTCAAAATTCACTATCACTGAGAAAATTTAAAAATAATTAGAACCCTCAGTGTCGTGATTAAAATTTGAACGCGCGCCAAAGAAAAAACAACTCCAGAATTCCACAGAACAAACTTGGATCCTGTAATCTATTTGTTAAATGACTCAAATAAGTCACAAAAATGCATAGAAATCGCAGTTATTGGTTAAAATTATATTCAAGCGGTATTATCAGGCCAAGAAAGTGATGTAGCCATATGGCTACTGTGGGACTGAAGGGCCTAGTGTGCATCGTCTTTACATCCTTTCTGTGCATTCATATTATGAATGTCGCGTAAAACGCGTTATGTGAATGACGCCTAAAACTAGAAACTTCCTACCCGAGTAAGCAAGTTCTTTAAATTCCGCGAAACAAATATCATACACATTCTTCCAAGGAAGCTTCCAAATATTTACGCAACTCCACGTAATATATAACCCCTCATTAAATATCATCTTCCCGATCAGTCGCGCACGACAGCGAAGGCCACGAGCGAGGGGCGTCCGCAAGCGCACTCACCGAATCCACCGGGGCCCGCCCCCCAGCGAGTGTATTCCGCGGTAAATAATCCACCGCGGAGGAAGCAGCGAGCGCGCGTTATTCCGTCTGAACCGGATAACTAATGGGCACGGGCGGTCGCCTTCGGTAACGGAGTACGGCGCTTCTCATCATCAATTATTCAGGTCGGCGGCGGGAGCTTTCCCGCTCAGGCCGCGTCGCCAGGCAACGCGCGCGGCCAGGGCGAAAGGCGCCCGTCAACAAACCGCCCGCGCCTGCCCCCACCCGCTCGAACGCCCGCCCGCTTGCACCCGCTTGAACTCCCACCCGCTCCCACCCGCTCGAACGCCCACTCGTCCGCACCCGCCCGTCTCCACCCGCCCCCGTCCGCTCGCAACCCGCATATCCGCGTCCGCCCGCCCGTCTGTACCCGCCCGTGCCCACCCTTCCTCCAGCTCTCCCGTCTGCCCCTCCGCGCCCGTCCGCCCGTCCGCCCGTCCGCCCGTCCGCCCGTCCGCCCGTCCGCCCGTCCGCCCGTCCGCCCGTCCGCCCGTCCGCCCGTCCGCCCGTTCGCCCGACCGGCGGGCCCGCCGCCGCCTACCAGCCCGCTCGCCCCCGCCCTCGCTCGAGCGCCCATCGCTCATTCCTCTCCCACCGGTCGATCCACAGGAACCGCCTTCCCTCTCGGGCGCTCGTGCCGCGCCGGGCGGCGGGAAAAAATGATTTACCTACAGGTGCACGCTGTGATTGGGTCAGCGACGTAACCGCTAAACCAAGGTCGGGGTGTCGAGCGGTCACACGCAGGTTGACATGCAGCCTTGTAATATTTGTGGTTGAAGGTTCCCGAGAAAAGGGTCAGTCTGGTAATGAATGAATTTGCGTGCGGAGATTTTTTTCGTGTTATTGATGGGTGGAAATCGGAGGAAGAAAATAGATAAACTCACCAGGAGTAACCGGGACAGCTCAAGCGAAACTGTAAGCTCTCTTTATTGAAGAGTATTGGATTCGAATTCCACCGCGGTTGTTTGATAGTGTATTTATACTAAAACTCTCAATCACTATTTAACGGTCAGAATGGTTAAGTCCATTCCTGCAGCCATTTTCCTCCTGTTTCACGGGAGTATTTTGTTTGTTGTTCTTGAACACAGTGCCTGCTACGTTTGGAAAACCATTTTGTGCGGTTCTGCTCAGCAGCCATTTTTGCTGTTGCAGGTCGCTAGTAATTATATTCCATTATAATTTATATAAAAATGTACGCCATGAATTGTGCCAAGCTTAATGAATCCGTATCCCGAATAATATTCAGAAACGGCCTATTGGGTCCCTTGACAATAAGTCGCTTGAGAAGAAAATAATTTGATAACCTGTTAATGAATTTTCGTCTGTGATCTTAAACTAATAATTCATTGAAAGAATTTCATGCGGATGTTTTTTTACTTCAAAAAAAAATACCTGCAAATAAGGCGAACCGTCAACTGGGCTTGTAAATTACGTTAAAAATTTTAAGTAATTCAGACAAACGGCAATTTTCCCCATGCGGTACTAGGGTACGGTAGAAGGCGTCGGAATTTTGCAGGTGGTTCTAGAACAAAATGGATTTGTAAATTTTCACAAGCAAATGTAACGGGAAGAAAAATTCGTATGATCTGAAGTTCTCACGTGCATAGTCATTTTCTTCAGCCTATTATTAATATATTTTTGGAGAAAAAAATATTTTTCAGGTTTTTATTCACCTTTTATCACTTGAACTCTAATATTTCTTCTTTCTTTATAACCGTTCTTCTCATTGTACAAGAACTTATCGATACTTCCATTGTATGCATCTCATTGTGGCTTACAATGTGTGGTCATTAGAGAAGGCTAATGCATTATTTCCCAACAAAAAAGCTCGCTATATGTGGCGACATTACTGAATGGAGTCAGTGGCAATAATTATAATTTATGCTATGTCAAATACAATAAGTAAACTAGATCAACAAAATTGTTCTTAAAGTAGATATACTTTTTCGCTAAGATCCTTAAAAAAGAGCAAATTGAATATATGTCCTTTACTCATCCTTTATTTAGTCGGAAAAACTTCTAAACAAAAACACATTGGACAAAATCGATAGAATTTTTGGCAAAAAGCTGCATCCGATTTATCTTTGTATCTTGTCACAGCGCGACAAGCAAGATTCATTCGAATGAAATTCAGGCCTTCCAAACATCTAGGCCAAAGGTTACCAACGGGGTCGGAGTCAACCCCCTAAGGGTCGATGAAATTTGAAAGGGTGTCGGTGACGATTGAGGTGTTCCATTGGGAGTCGATTAATTGTCTTGAAGCGTCAAAGCATCAAATAATAAAGTTCAAATTCAAAATTGTACTTCATTTCTGTTAATGAAAAACGAACTATTGTGCAATTTGTATATGTCATTTTGTTTCAGAAAATTTATTTTTATCCGTAAAAACTGAAAAAGAAAATGGAGTAAAGATAATAAAACACACTTTTCAGTGTTTTCAACATAACTAAAAAACCATCCACTTTTCGTAAATAAAGGTCATACATAAAATTAAAGAAGACAAAATTACCTACATTTTATGTCTGAAGGATTTTTTTTCCCACGTACCATTTAGCCGCTAGAGCAACGTGAATTGTGGTGTTTTTATGAAGAAAATTGTGAAAATGGGATTCATCCCATTTTGTCGCAATGTAGCTCAGAAACTACGCATTTTTCGTAAATATTGACTCTATATGAAATGAAAGATCATACAATTTTCTACATTTTAGGACTTAGAGGTTTTTCGTCTGATAAACAGTTACGCCGCTACTGCGCGTCGAACCCAAAGGCAAAAAGTACTTGGATGTTACTATGAGAATGGCACCTCGTTTACCCTCGCTCACTAACTCTCTAACTCCTATAAGTAATTATAATTAGTTGCAAGCAATGTAGTTGCCTGCTACTTAATATGACGGCTGTTGAATCGCTCCAACTGAAAAAAGAAAAGTTGGTCATTAATAAGGTAAAACGAAAATTAAATATTTTCGAACCCGATGCACAACACCTTCATCGACGCATCTTTTTGTTTGACGGCCCTGGCTTTTCATCGTCATCTGTTACATAGAAATAGAGAAATGGAATTTTATTACTCTCGGCATTGTGTATTGTATTATGGTTTTCCTCTGCTTCGTCTTATTTTCTAACGAGCTAAAATATCGGATGTAGTCTGGGCATTTATTAATCACAATCGTTCATTACAGGAAAAGAAATTAATAATTAATTTATAGTGCATCACCGCCTTATCCTGCCTTGCCCTGTTCTCCCTCGAACCTTCGTATCGTCAAACGTGGCTCGCGGCATCAACTGATGTCACTGTAGTGCCTATGACTGGGAGGTCCCAGGTTCGAGGTGCCAGGAATTTCGCCACTATCTTAAGAGCTAGGTCGATTTCAGACACTGTCTGGAGGAGAATTCTAGCAGCCGGCCTCTCTGATCGGTAGTTTTCCGTGGTTTCGCCGTTCAACAACAGGCGAATGCTGTAGCATTACCCTAACCAAGGGGCCATGGACCGCGTGCGATCTTTCCTTCCACTTCCTTGTCCTATCCTCACGCCTTACTTACACTAATACACATGACGGGAGACCAGTGGGAGCTCAGAGCTCGTCCCGGCTGGGGCGGTGCCCCTTGATGGGAGATACCTGCTTGAGGAAAATCCCCGCAAGCCGATATAGGTCGTCGGCACCGGATCTCGTCAGCCAGCGGGAGATGACCACCGCCCCCTCCCGCGGTACAAATCATTCATTACTTACGGGACTAATGACCTTAGCAGTTTACTCGCCGGGAATTGTACTATTCCAATCTATCCTGTCCCGCCCGGACTCACCCCGCCCGCTCCATCCTATCTCTTTGCACCCAGCGTTGCCCCACCTCGCTCTGCGTCACTTGTTCCATCTTTCTCCGACTCTGCCACGTTTACTACGATTGTCGTTGCATCATCGCTTCTATGGGTCGCTGTAAACACATATATTGTGTACTCCCGGTAAAATCAGGAAAATGAAGACCTTCAATTACTCCAAGCTTAATTGGGCTCTCAAAATAAACCAAAATGCATTTTGTTGGAAATTTTATGGGCTTTAAGAAATTTTTTGTTCACTTTCGTCAATTTACTCATAGTTTTCAACATATTTGCAAAAAACAAAGGCCGCAAATTAAAATTTAGCTTTAGAAGATAGAAAAGGGGGATAGGTGTAATTTTTACGAAATCTCATGTAGATCAACTTTTCTCTTGTTTTGATGCTCACGTGTTTCATTATGATGGGAATAAAACTTTAAATTTCGTTTGTACACAATCAACCACTACTCTTTAAGAGGAAATAGTAAGTTGAAAAAAGAAGCCTAAGTGATGAAAAAACGCTCTACTTTTCTGTGAAAACCGCATCGAAATCTGTTCAGCCATTCCAGGGATTACGTAAGACAAACAGACCGACAAAAATAATTTAAATGGATTTTTTACCACTTAAATAAGCATTTGGGAGTACAAAAAGGAAATTATTTTGAAACAACAGACACATCAATTTTATTTATATTCCTCATTCATATTTATATTATATGATTCAAATTGGAGTAACCCGCGCAAATTCTGAACCAATGGTCGGCGCTGGAAGAATTCATAGTTGGACAAGTTCATCGCATTTTCTTTCCCGTTTGGATTTGTCTCGTGTATCTAACTGACCACATTACACATCCACCCATCCTCCACAAGATGTGATTAGTTTCTTTGCGTCACTTCCCAGAAACGCAATTTTTGCCTATAAAAGTGTACGAGTCAATTGAATTCATATATTCATATGTTCAATATATTGAAAAATCCTACATCAGAAATTGGAATTATTTACCTTTCGGGTTAAGAGGGCTATGAAGTGTTCTCTGTGCAGCAACTACTGCATTAATTGAAAGGTGTGATACGGTTTTACTTTCTCGTAATAGGAGTAGTAGGCGCACATAATGGATTTTTCTGACAAAAATTGGTATTTTCTTATTGCAGGATTACATCTCTTGTTACGCAGAAACTTTCTCTTACTCTAATCTCTCACGCCGTTAATATTTATATTACCAGCAATTTGTATAAATTATTGCATTTGTGAGTACAAGGCTTCAAATGATTTCCAAAGAAGTTTCTCGAAAACTCAAAAGTTTCCTGCGAAAAAGTGCTTCAAATTTCGCATTTACGGAAAGACTTTTTCTCAAAATTGGCTCCATATTTTTCAATTAAATTTTCTGTAAAGGACGAGGTTTTACTTTTCTGTAATATTCTTAAAGTAATATTTCAGTTCCGCCTTCAGTAGACTGAAAAATTGAGAAAAAGTGAAAAAAAAAAATGTAGTTTGAGCGGCTATAGATGGCAGCTGGGAAGAGGTTGGGGCAAGTTCTAAAAAGTAGAACAACCAAAGAAATTAGAAAATTAACTAGTACGAGAAAGTTCATAGCCTCTGTAGCACCACTAGTTCTTTGTTTAAAAATTAATGAGATAATACATTATTCTGAGTATTGCGCGCCGCAAATCTTTATCATTAAATCATTGTAACTTTGAAAATAATTTTGCTACTCCATCGTAAGCAGCAATATTATTTATATACAGATACCTCAGGCAATACAATTTGGAAAAAATCAGAAACTGTAACGGTTGAAACCGTTGTTGATTTGGTGTAGAATGTTCCTAAATAATACCCAAACAACACAGAAATGTTCGTTTACGTGTGAATTTTGTATATGAATGGATTTTAAAATTATCTTTCTTTCTCTAGTCCCCTTATATGGGTTGCTCGAGCTACTATTTAGCTTACGGTGCACTTCTGTCACAACACGGCATCTGGGTTCGCGTGTTTTATATACCGGAACCGCGCCCGTCCATTCCAGACCAGAAGTTAGGATTGCGTGCAACTTCCTTTTAACTCTACTGCGCTTAGCAAAGGATGGTAAAATACACCAAGATTACGAAAGTGATGATTTGTTTTCAACATAGACAATATCTACATATTTTTCTTCCTTTTATTTTTCCCGTATACGTACGTTATATAAGTGGTATAGGGAAAGTTATGTAATGCTGCGCGAAAAAATGGCGAATTTTCGGCAGAAAAAAATTCGTTGCCGGGCCGTGATAACTAAAAAGGGAAATAAGAAATTGCTGAATTAAGAAAAAACCTAAAACGTGGTCTAGCCTCAACCCCTCTTTTGTCTTTCATACCGAAAAACCAATTGAAAGCAAAACGTCCGTCCATGGTATATTACTTGGGTACGTACTCTATTTAAATAATTTTAATGCTCAATCAGATTATGTACTTCCTTGTATGATGTAGTTATTCATGTGCTAATTTGTTAATTCAGTTTTAATATTGCAGAGCCACTGATGATGGGGAAAAAATTCCCGAAACGTGTATGGTTGAATTTTCTGTTATATTAAAAATATTAAATTTATATAGCCTACTAATTTTGGTTGATACCTCTGATATCCTGAAACTTTAATTTGAAATTTGTGTACACATGCGAAAGACGGTATCAAAATTTGGAAATAACGTGTTAAGAAGTTCTTCGAATAACTAGAAGCAAATCCTGCGGCGAATTTTCTTTCAAAGTTTTAACATAAAACAGCGAAAAACTGGATTTAAAAATATTATATTTTAAATTTAACATTCAATAAACATCATTATTCGAACAAAGTTGCACCGAACATTTTCAGCCCCTCGACAACTTGTCGCCCTAGGCACTTAATTAGTTTTGCCTATTAATAAATCCGCCACTGCAAATATTAGTATAATTTATTTAATTACTGTAGCGGGACAAGATAGAAAACTCTTTTCGAATGCGCATGCGCGAGGAGGGGTGACTCCCACCATCAACCTCTCACTTCCTCTGAAAATATCGCCTCCCTCTGCGCGCCCGCCGGTGGGGCCGCCAGAAGTTTAAAGCCGAATTCTTTTACTTGTCCGGATATTTTTATTTTTTTTATCTTATTCATCTATTCAGACAAGAAGAGGAATGCATTCCATCTATTGTATATCCTCTCCCTAGTATGGCCTGCCGTGGCCTGATCTGCCCTGATCTTCCCTAGCCTACCATTGCCTGCTCAAAGCCACCCTGCTCCTCGCCCTGTGCGGTTCTTGCCTGACCCTAATACTACCCGCCTTACCGCCAGGTTGTGCGTGACATAAAAAAACTAAAAATGTCGACATAAAAAATCATATTAATATTTATATAAAATACACAGAAATGTAAACTACACATGCCGACATCGAGAACTTCTAGCTTTCAGTGACACCTTATTTGCTGCGATTGACAGAGTAGTTCATCGGGGAACGAATGTTTACATAACACGTTATAGAAATATTATATATGTAGAAATAATTTTGTTTCAGTTCGCTAGATTTAAAAACAATTGACAGTGATGTCAGTGTAACTGACTGAATGCGCGCAGAAGCGGGGGAAGGTATTTTCGGCGGCTTAAGTTGATAAGCACTTAAATCAAGACTTATGTCAACAAGTACTTACTGAAATTCATATCGTGTGTTGGAATAGTGGCACAACTCCAAAATTTAGATGTTGAGGCAAATGAATTTGAAGTTTCATTTTGTATTTAAATGCATCATTCTTGCATTCACACTGCTATAATTTGTTTCTGGAATACTATACTGTATGATATACTGCTCTTGATGCTGGGAGGTTGATCAATTTGCAATTCTGGAGAGTGCATTAACTCTAACTTTGTGATTTTACTTTCCCGTATACATATGTCTCTACGGAGTAATATACGTAGTATAGGGAAAGTTATTTAATGCTGCGCGAAAAAAACGGCGGATTTTCGGCAGAAAAAAAATTATTGCCGGACCCTAATATAACGAAAGAGTTGATAAATCCAGTTGCTAAATTTATGTCACTATAATCCCTGTTTTGTGGGTCCTTGATACCGAAAAATCAGTTTACAGCAAAACGTCCGTCCTTTCGTCCGTCCTTCCGTCTGCCCGGTGTCTGTGAACAACAGCGCATAAACCATACATTCGATATTTTCCAAAATGGATATTCCCCGATCGATCTGGCTCTCAATGCGCTGCGATTTTGAAAAACTTTCTTTTAAAATTTAGGGGTACTTTACGTGAAGCCCCCCGGACATTTTCAAAATTTTCTCAAAAACCGCTCCAAATTTTTTCTTTAAACGTTTGGAAAGGATAGTGCAAAATGTGCTCTGTAAGAAGACAAACTCCATATTGCTCTATTATTTTGTTTTTTCAAAAATTTACAAAAATCTAATTTTTCTACTTGTTTCTCTCGTCGTTAATACAATATTTACATTAGCGGGGATTTGTTCACATTACTGCACATATGTACATGTCCTTTAAATAATGTCCTACAAAGTTACTCGAGAACTCAATAGTTTTATGTGAAAACTAGCTCAAAATTCCGCATTTCCAGAAACGCTCAAACGCCATTTTTTCATAAATGACTCCAAATTATTTCTTCAATTTTTTCGCAGGTATAGTGGTATTTGAACTCTTTAATATGACGTAAAGTTCATCATGGGGTATTTTTTTCTTCAAAAATTACACAAATGTAATTTTTTTACGCCCTTAATATACGCATTTCCAGCAATTTGTAAGCACTATTGTATTTGTGAGTTAAAGTGCTTCAAATGAAGTTTTTCTAAATCACAAAAGATTACTGTGAAAAAGATATTCAATTTTCGCATTTCGTAGCGATTAAACGCCTTTTTTTAAAGACGGCTCCAAATTTTTTAAAGAAAATTGCCATTTACGACGAGGTTTCACTGTTCTTTAATATTCTAAAAATAATATTTCCGTTCTACTATTAAGAAACCGAAAAATTAAGAAATATTTTAAAAAATGTACTTTGGGCGGCGATAGATAGCAGCTAGCAAGAGTATGTGGCAAGTCCGAATAGCTAGCCGAGAGCAAAGGAAATACAAACTAATACGGGAATGCCTGTTCCACTCTGTAGCACCACTAGTCTGAATTGTGCCACTATTGTAGCCCACGAGCTATATTGTGTTGGAAACACTCTTCTTCCTCCCCATCTGTTTAAATACCTTTGGAAAAATCCGTGCTGCAGTCCGAATTCGCGTAGTAGTATAGGGAACATTTGCAGCTTAAGTTGACGAGCTCTCAATTCAAGGCGGATGTCAACAAAAAGTAGACTTAAATTGAGAAATAAATCGTACTACGATTATTTCTGCTTAACATGTAGCTTAAAAAGCTTAACAAGCTGCGTAAACAAGCTTGCTTAAAACGCATCTTGCAAGCTTGTTTAAAAAGCATTTAGCATTGATATCAGTGTTGCAGTTCGAATTTGCGCTGTTACGTTTGTGTTATGGGAACATTTTCGTCAAAAGTTGACGAGCACTTAATTCGTGGTCAACGTCATCAAATAGTACATAATCAAATAGTACAATACAAATAGTAGAAAGTTTTAATTTTTTCGTGCAATGTGCGTATTATGTTACATAGAACCTTGTTCCTGTGTATTAGTATAAAAAAAATGATTTGGCGAAATTTACTCTAAGATCCGAGATCTCAATGTTTTTTTAAAATTTTTTTAAATAGTAAATATTTATAAAAATTAATTAATTAGCATTTTTGTAAGCTTATAATTAGCCTACAATTATTGCATAAGGGTTTTTGTTTAGATTTATTTCTCAATTTTGTTTCAGCCAGCTTAATGATAATACTGACTGAAAATTGATTTTTGATAAAACTACAAGAGTTTAAAATTTCGTAATGAAGCATTTAATTAGCCAAACGTTAGGCTAAAATTATGATATATCTTTCTTTGTTTTCAGGTGTTGTTTCAACCAGCTTTATGGGCGTAAGAAAAAAAAACTCGCTTACGGTTCGCACATTTTCTCTCTTAGAAATGCAAACCACGACGACCACTAAAACCTTCTCCTGGTGACCGACTTAGGACGACATGGTCAAATACTTACTCTGTCAGGCGCATTGGAAAGTGCTCCTCCCACTTGCACGGCCCAGTGATCGGGGCATCCCTCCCACCCTTCTTTCTTCGATTTTCCTATCCGCGCGCCTCCCAGAAAGTCGGACAGGCTGCCCTTGCGCCACCTCCGACCGCGCATCCTGGGCTTGCCCGTAGCTTCTCGCCTCCATTAAAGGAAAATAAACTTCGACTGATCGGTGAACACCTGCTCGGCTGCCTGATGGCTTATCCCCTTCGTCAAAGAAGTTATTCGTTGATTGCGTGTAAAATTGAAAACTATTTCTCCAATATTAGCAAGCATGAAATAGGTACGAGAAGATTTGGCGGAGAATTTGGCTACGCTTACGCTTAAATTTTACGCTTTACTTTTAATATAGATCGATCCACTGGGAACCGTATATCAAACCATCGTTCACGTCACATATTTTTGATCCTGGATTCGCTTTCCGAGTAAACAAAAGAATGTATGAAACGACATAAGACAGACAAGTACTGTAGGAGGGAATCCCTTACCACGAGCCAGCAATGGTTTTGAAAAAATACAATTGAATTTTGAGTGTGACGTGGTGATATCACAATTACTTTCACTTGTAACTCGATTTTTGATACACAATTATTCTGAAAGTAGTTATTTAACATAATGAATTTAGTGATAACAAAATTTTCAAAGCTTTTTTTCTTCCAAATGCTAAACGAACTAAATCAACTGAGCATTACGATTCCATTATAGATAATACGAGAAAGAAGCTTTTTTGAAAAACAGGTCTATTTGTAGTTTTCTAGTAAATTGTGTCCGCGGTGAACTCACGCCAGGTCGCAATACGATAATAGGAACGCCGACGCGACATAGCAGTTTGAACTTCACAGAATTGACTTCTTAATTTTAGGTAATTATGTTTCCCTCTCTACGTATCGGAGTTTCAAATTGTGTGAAATTGTTTGAATTTGTATTGATGTACTGGCATTAAAATAATTCGTTTTCGCATCTCACGCGCTACGATTGATAATGAGTTTTAAAAGTGAAGGCTCAGATGTGTGTGAGTAGGAGAGATATCAAAGTATATAAACCAGACGTAAGCGCCTAAACCATACGTATGATTTCTTCCAAAATGGATATTCCCCGGTCGATCTGATTCTAGACAAAGCTTTGAGATTTCGAAAAAGATTCTTCAAAATTTGGGGGTACTTTATATCAAGCCCCCCGGGATTTTCAAAATTTTCTCAAAAATGGCTCCAAATTTTTTCCAATTTTCACGGATAACTCTGAATTTTCGAAAATTTTGAAAGTTTTAATTTTTTCGGCATCTTTCTTCAACTACAAAATTGAAGATAGAGATTTTTTCTTCAAATAAAATTTGTTCTGCATATTGAGTTCTTTCATAAAGGTCATGTAAATGTTTTTCAAAATTTTAGTAGTTTTCGTGCAATATTGCGTGCAATATGTGCAATTTTAAAAAGTTACAAAATCAAGATTATCTCAAAAACGGCTCCAATTTTTTTCTTTAAACTTTTGGTAGGGATAGTGGTAAATGTACTCTATCAGATGACATAAAAGCCATATTGCTCTATAGGTTGGTTTTTTCAAAAATTACAAAAATGTAAATTTTTTCACGTTTCTCACGTCGATAATATTTACATTAGCGGCGATTTTTTCACATTATTGTATTTAGGAGTACATGTGCTTTAAATAATGTCAAGTAAAGTTTCTCGAAAACACAACGGTTTACTGTGAAAAATAGCTCAAAATGTCGCATTTTCAGAAATGCTCAAACGCCATTTTCTTATATATGGCTGCACATTTTTCTTCAATTTTTTGTAACGGATAGTGCTAATTACACTCTTTAATATGACGTAAAGTTTATTTTCAATAATTTATTTGTTTTTTCAAAAATTACACAAATGTAATTTTTTTTAAAGATCTCTCACATCTTTAATATGCACATTACCAGCAATTTGTAAACATTATTATATTTGTGAGTGTAAGTGCTTTAAATAACTTTAAATAAAGTATTTTGAAAACTCAAAACATTTCTGTGAAAATTAGCTTCAAATTTCGCACTTTTAGTAGCGCAAAAAGCCATTTTCTCTTAAACGGCACATAATTTTTAAAAGAAAATTGCCATTTATGACTAGGTTTTTGTGTTCTTTAATATTCTAAAATTAATGTTTCCGTTCTACCAATAGGAAACCGAAAAATTAAGAAAATGACAAAAAAAATGTACTTTTGGCGGTGATAGATGACAGCTGGCAAGAACGAGTTTGTGGCAATTCCGAATAGCTAGCGAAGATCCAAGGAAATAGAAAACTAATACGGGAAAGTCTGTGCCATTCTGTAGCACCACTAGTTTAACATGTCAACATCTGGCATTCACGAATGAAAAAGACTTGCTTATATCTTTTGTTTAGGATGTTTACATCTGTTGATGAAATAAAATTCGCAATTATATTACACAATGTCAAGCAACAATGAAAAAGATGTGAGATCCCCAATTAGGGATCATGGTACTTAATGGGTTAAGGTATCTTCAGTCGCCTAGCCTTGTATCTCGCACTACGATCTTTTCAATGAAAATGTGCATATACGACCAGAATTTACCCTTCTGTAATATTCTTGAAGTCATATTTCCATTCTACTCTTAGTATCCGAAAACGTGAAGAAATGAAAAAAGAGTCAATATATGGCTGCTAAGAAGAGAGTGGGTCGAAACCGAATAGACAGTCCAGACCGAAGGGATAGAGACCAAATAGAGCGAGAAAGTCTGTGCCATTTTGTGGCATCATTATTTTATCTTTTATTTATATTACTCGTAAACTGAACGGGATCTTTTATTATACTTGTACTAAACTAGAACGAGAAAGTCTGTGTTATTCCTTAGTATCATTGATTTACCTTCTGCGCTTACCCCCTAATTAATTTTCATAATCATATTGTAGTTTGTTAATATATTATTTACAAGGTAGTATCGAAAAATAAGCGAAGTGGTTTTGTCACTAGGGGAGAGTGGAGGAATAACGAATCTGCGTAGATGTTAGGGAATTGGAAACATATCGAACATGGATGACAAGACTTGGGTGGGCACGAGCCGAAAATCGTTTAACTCATGCAAATGTAAGCTCAGTGTGACACGTTAAGCAATAAAAGTTGAAAGAAATATCTTTAAAACAGAAGAAAGGTCTCGAGGGAGAGCCTTCGGAGGCATCGTATGGTTTTGCGCCACTTAAAAGCGCGGAGTTTTAACTTTGATGAAAGTCAGTTTGCTCATGGATGTCGTCTAAGAAAATATACATCCTGAATTATCTACGAACCTATGGATCATCACACGCTATCCACTGCTTAAAACGACAGCTTCCCTAGGTAAGAAAGCCACTCTATGACACAGAAAATGTATATTTGATTTCATGCCTACTACGATGGTTGGCTCGAAGTACAAAGTTAGGTGATCCAAGGTGTACCTTAGGTTACTTCACATATTTTGTTCAAATTAATCTTTTTAGACTAAAATTTTAAACGACAAATTAGGCAATTGTTACCAAGATAAAAAATAGATGGCGTTTTCCTTAGAGCACAAAGAGTAGGCAATTTTCCTACAACAAAGTAAGGTATCAAGCCAATAAAAACTAGTAGTACTGCGACAGGACGTGTAGTTGGGCAACAGAACAAGGAAAAGAGACCAAATCAAATTCGCCGAAAAGGTGCTTACCATTATGTTCCCCCGAATAGCACAAATATGAAATTACATATTTGAAATGATAAATGATAAAATGAAAATTGTGTTGAGCTTTTTTTGCTAGTTATATTAGGAGCAGAACCGGAGGATGTGTGCTGTTTTGTTAGCACTCAAATCTGTAGTTCTTTTATCAATGCAAATAAGTTTTCTAATTCTCGAGAGCGAAAAACTTTAGTTTTCAAAGGTTTCTAACGATGCATTGTTGCTTTATTCATCATTCAACTATTAACAGTAAGAGAGTGGGGATAGGGGTTCTGGAGTTTAAGAAAATGTGCGCAAAATAGGCTTTTCCGTCACAGGTCACATGCAGTTTTTACAGGCCTTTTTATTTATTTATTTTTTTGACGAAAATATATCAAATGTTTGAAACATTTGCGTGATCATATCGTTTTGTTGTTATTATTATTATTATTATTATTATTATTATTATTATTATTATTATTCGAAAGGCCACTGTGGCCCACATTTATTTCAACTGGTCCTTCCTGCCTTCCTTCCTTCCAATTTCTTCTTCCTCCAAAATTCTTCCATCCTCTCCCGATGTTTTTCTTTTCTCTCTTCTGTCCAGGTGGCTCCGGTTGGTTACCACCTGGAGTAGTGTTCCTTTTCTGACTTTCCATCATGCTTTTCCAGTTGATAAAAGGGGGTATTTTTCAGCTAAACCAGAATACAACCAAGACTGTGAGTTGTTATTGTTGTTGTTGTTGTTATTATTATTATTATTATTAATAATCCATTTCTGCAAGAACGCTCCCCCAACTCACAGAAAATTCACAGAGGGCCAAAAATCGTTTGGCAATCGCTGGCGTTTTAACTTTATGCACATATCGGACCATAGAACATGCGCTGATCCTCCTGATGCGCCATAGATCCCGCGCTGTAGAAAACAGTTACGTCATAAATAAGTCAGAAGTCATCATTGCAGTAGCGCTTTCCTTCCCAGCAAGACAAGGCTTCAAACGAAGCGCTTCCAAGAAACGTTTGAAGTTTATTTCGTTGTATGAAAAGGAGACCTTTATTCCCATTAATCTGTTATTATCTTGTCTTTCACTTATACACTCGTTCAGAATTATAATTCGAGTAGCATAGATCTTTTAAATGTTCTAAATATTTGATATTAAATACCTGGGCATTAATATTTTGAACTTTATTCTATTTTTAGAATAGGGTAATTGCCTCATTCATTAAGTTATGTCTTTGTGCCTGTGCAGCATTCGCCTTCACACTTAAGCCGAATTTTCGTCGACGTACGAACCATTTCGTAACTTGTTTACTTGCATACAAATTCATAATAAGACCTTCAATGACATACATGCCTGCCCAGTTTGGAGAAATGCTGCAAAATCACATCTAAATATATTGCAAGCAATGAATAAATACCTAAATAAATAAAGGGAAAAAAAGGTCCTGAGAAACACAGAGCACCGTTATTTACTCCAAATTTTCTCATATATAAAGTACTTCAAACGCCTACAGTAGCACATTTCACGAAAACACACAAAATTTCTTTTCTGCACTTCTTTCATTCCCTCGCTCTCTTGTCTTTAGTTCAGAAGAAACAGGAGAATAAAATTTACATATCAGGTCACGCTTTCTCAAAGACAAATTCAGACTACCTTGATATAAATTTAATTACCGCCCTTTAAATTAATACAATCACTTATACATTGTTGACAAAAAGATTCTTATCACACAAAATAAACGAAAAAAATATAGTTCTGACCTCTCTGCACTGCACTGCATTCTAAATTTTATAAAAATTATGTTTACGGCCCCTGAAAAGTATGTGCACTGAACAGGAAAAAAATACATTAAAAAAGCAAAACACGCAATCGAACATTCAACGAGCCCGTTTCAACAGCAAATGTGTGCTACTGAGTGTCTGGCCTGAGCGGTGCCGTGGGCGGTCTCACATGGAGCCTTCACACGAAGCCACTCGGTGGTGCCGCCACTGACCGCCACTGACCGTGAGAGAGGAAGTTTTCGTCAGTCACTCCGCTGTGGGTTCAGAAGGACGAAAGGCAGACAGTGGGTAATAGACGGTTCTGGGGCGTCTGGTGTGAAGGCTGCCATTTAGAAATGGGTTTCTACTCGCGGTGGCGCGAACGCACGTCTGAGCTGGTGGTGGTGGTGGGAGTTCACCGCGACCAATATTACATACTATTACTGACCGCCTGAAGTGTACTGCGCTCTCGTGCACAAACGAGCAACTTTGCTCATTAGACTCTCTTCGCAGTGAAAACTTTCGCATGCTAGCGTAAAGCAGTTTTCTCTGGGCCAGGGGTGAAGAGGGGAGAGGGGAACCTCGTCATCTGAGCATGCGTCATTGTTCGTCGCAATCTCGCTGCAGACGCTACATTAGACCTGCACAACGCCTGCTCCCGCGGGCATTCTGCACTTGCGAGACGATCGTCTGCCCGTGGCAGCGCCGAAAGTGTAAGTAGTGGGGAGTAGGAAGCTTTGCGGGGAGGGGAGAAGTCTGACGTAGCACGACGCGGCGCGTAGATTGAATGCCTGGGCGTCTAATAATAATCCATGATTCAAAATTAAATGCATATTTTTTTAAATGGATTATGTCTAGTATTTCAAGTTACCAGGGTCATAATTCACTGTTTACCTTCTGTGCACTACTGTATATCCACCTCTGTATCCATCACTGTATGTATTTTCATTTTCTAATTTTTTTTAAAGAAAATATCATGCTCATTGTGACTCTTAAGCATTATGTTAAAGCAATAGCTTTAAAATGTATGTTTATATATAAGAAAAAAATATTATTTAATTCTATCTAACATAAAATTGCAATTTAATAATTGATTGTTCACCAAGAATGTTATAATCTCCAAATCATAGAAAAATGAACAAAATCATGACAGCAATCTCTCACATCAAGATTGACATAAAAATAGAATATGTGGTTATTCCAAGGAGGGTAATAGCACATTTGTGAGCATTTTCCCCCATTATGAAACTGAATAAAAGAGATCAACGAGCAAACATCTATGACGATATTTTACGGACAATCATAAGATAATCATGGGTATTGGTTAAATAGAATGCAAAGGGCTTTATATTTTTATACGTTCTCGTAAACGACTCTACATTCTTGTCAGAAATTAGAACAGAAAATAATCATGATTTTTTTAATAACAATATGTTTTCGCTTTGAGAGAACAGTCTTATTCAATTAAATATAGTTAATAAAAATAGTTTATTGCTGCCATCATCAAACAAAAACAATTCAGTATCAAATTTCATGTTTAGCACAACACTAAATTTGTGATTACATCGTAGCAAAGCGAATTACATTATAAGCCCTGCAAGCAATTATAATACAATTACATTAATAGTACATTAATAGCAATTATAATTGGTATCGAAATCTAATATGTATAATTCGTTGTAGTTTCATATTTCGCCCTGTCATATACCGAGAACAAACATTTGCAATATAATACAAAAGACAATATTACTTGAACTGTATATGACCGTCATGTTCTTGCCGATTGCTCTTTAAATTTACGCGCTATCTTTAGAAATGCGCATTCTGATTGGTGGTCCCCACTCCGAGATTGGGTCTCATCCCCACCCTTCATCGATTTTCTCATTTGCACCCGAGTTGCCCGCACGCAGCTCCTGAGGTCAGTGAAAGTGCAAAATGCTGCGCAGGTCTGCGCTAC
>JAHLJT010009436.1:207527374-207643503 GCA_031308135.1 Acheta domesticus | reverse complement strand
GGTCCCCATTCCAACAGTAAGTCTCATCCCCACCCTTCATCGATTTTCGCATTTGCCCCCGAGCTGCTCGCGCGCAGCTCCTGACGTCAGTGAAAGTGCAAAATGATGTGCAGGCCTAATCTAGAGCGTTACGTAGATATTTATCCCCCGATGACGACTTCGAAACACGAGGGCCTGTGGCCCGAGGGGTTGGAAGTGGCTTGCGCATCTATTAATGCCCGTAAGTGCATACAAAACTTTGTGGTTTACTGGATCATTGATGAATCAAACTAGAATTCGAAACATTTTGTAACTTTTCTAGCGTCTGAAGTGAAATGACGCATTGTAATAGTCATTTGTGAATATGACGTCACGTAAACAAAAGAGGATATGTATGTAATTAATAATAGAAACGCGTACAAATTGTACAAAGAAATTATAGCTTAGTTTTTACAGAGTTTAATAATTGGTATGTCTCTTTTTCTGCACTGAGTTATATGATACCGGTCACAAGGTTGATAGCACAGTTCACATACGCAGTTTTCATCAGGTTGATGGTACGTCTTTGTTGAACAGATTTTGTGGTGATATCCATGAGTCGCTAGGGAATTGACGAAGTGTCGAAGGTCTTGGTTGGCTTCCGTCCAGGATCGGTCCACCATGGCTTCCGTGGAGTAGAAGTCTATCCATATCTCCTTTCGTTTCTCCACTCTTTCTAGCAGTACCCTTGTATAGCAACTGGTCGATGGCAGGTTATGTTCTAGGCGCAAGTCCTCTAGTAGGAAGGATTCCTTTGCAAGTTCATATACAAGTCTGGATTTCGTATTTTTGGAAACCCCGAGGACAGTTTTTAGGAAGCGGGATTTTACTGCTTCTATAGTGCGAAGGTCGTTTGTGGTTAGCTTCTCCCATGTCAGCTCGATTCCATATGTGAGGATGGGAACTATTTTGGCTTTGAATAGCTTTACTGCTGATTGTAGGGATAACCTGTTCAATGATTTAATGTCGTATATGGCTTTAGTGGCTGCCGCAGCTCTTGACTTTGTATGCAGTTTAAAGGACTTCATTGTTGTTTGGAGCGTTACACCGAGGTATTTGAAAGAGTGTACTATTTGTAGTGGGGCTCCGTCCATTGTTACTCTATCATCGGTTGCTATTCTTCCACCTTTCCTAAAGATCATTTTGCACCGTCTTGCTGGTGTTGATTTTTAACTTATTTTCCTTTGTCCATAGTTTCAAAAGCATCAATTGCTCTCTGAAGTTCAGTTCTGCTATGTGTTCCTATGACCATGTCGTCTGCGTATATGTAAATCCTTACTGTCTCTGCCTCTTGTCTTAATCTCTGGACCACGTCGTAAGTGGCAATGTTAAATAACAGAGGGCTTAAAGGGTCTCCTTGGAGCACACCGTTAGTTTGGATTATTTCCTTCGACATTGTTATATTATCTGAGATTTTTACGGTGTTAACTCTGAGTATGTTGTGAATCAGGGTCACTAGTTCCTTATTTTCTTCTATGATTGACTCTAGCTTTGTTGACAAGATGGTTCTGTCAAGCGTGTCGAATGCCTTTGCATAATCGATGAAGACTGCATGGAATTTTCCAGAAGTAGGTCTCAGTGCATCTTCTATATCTCCAATCAAGTTTTGTACTGCTTGGAGTGTGTTTCTCCCTGTTCTAAATCCGAACCGTTCTTCCGGGATTTTAAGAGTGGCTTCCCTGTTTAGTCTGCTTGCAATTAGTTTAGTAAGGATCTTGAGGAAGTTGTTTTCTAGGGCGATACCTCTGTATAGGTTGGGATCACTTGGGTCACCCTTCCCTTTATACAGTACTTTCACTATGGAGCCTCTCCATCCAGTTGGTATATTTCCCAATTTCAAGCATAAGTTCATTAGGTCTGTGATCTCTGGGAGTAGTATATCTAATGATCCTTTTAGATGTTCGTTGAATATCCCATCTGGTCCAGCTGCTTTGTTGTTTTTCAGTCTTTTTATTGTATCTTCAACTTCGTTTTTTGAGAAAGGCCCTTATGTATGGTTTGTCTGTCTCCGTGGGCTTCAGCGCATATGCAGACGTGGTTCCTTCCTGATTTAGTATGTTGGTGAAGTGTTCTTCCCATGTGGTCATACTTATTTTTCTGACCATCTGTGTTCTTCGAGGTTTTAGTGCCAGGTAAGGGTCATTTTTGGCAGCTTCTATCATTTTTGCTGTCTCGTATTCCAGGTGTTCCTTTCTTCTCTTTTCTCAGGAGGTTTTTGTATCTTTGTCTGGAGCTACTGTATTTCTTGAGGTCTTCTTGATTTTTAGTAGTTTTCGCGACGTGTAATAACTGTAAAACCGCTTTTCGTTCCTGATAGCATTCCTTGTTGAACCAAGCTTGTGCTCTTCGTGTTTTTTGGGGAATAATGGTAGGTTTAATAATCTTTTCTGAAGTTGCGGCTGCGGCATCTAGGTCCAGGTTCTTCAGATTGTGTTTAAGTTCTTGCAATTTACTCTCGTTCTGATTGAGTATGTTCGTATTTATTTTTCTTGATGGGGGCTTGGTAGATCCTGTATTGAATTCACGCATGAGTCCGATTGTGGTGAAGATTGTTAAAATAGGGCAGTGTTTTCTAAGCGGCGTTTCAGCTTCTGTGTAACATACTTTATGTTTTATCATTCTTATGTCAGAGCCTTTATAGAAGATGAGGTCAATGGTACTGCTGCCATTTGGTGCAAAGTATGTTTTGGATTCTCTCTTGTTGGCAAGTTCAAATCCTTCCTCTTCCATCAGTTTTAACAGTTCGTTACTTTTATGGTTCCTGATGTCAATTCTGCAGTTCATATCCCCGGCTAGAATTATATTGTGACCTGGGATAGATTTTGTAGTTGCGCTCATGATGGTCTCTATTACATTTTCTATTGAGGAGGTGGGTTCCGCATAGAGTCCTATAATGGATGTATTTTCAAAATTTATTATTATTGCGTCTTCATCGCAGTGGGTGGATGCTACTCTTCCCATTTTAGGTTTATAATAGCATGAAATACCTCTCATTGGTCTTCCTTTCGGACCTTGGACGGCTGGGATGTGTGAAGAGTAGAATCCCTCCATTTCTATGCTGTTGACTGCTAGTGTTTCAGTTAGTACGATTACGTCTTGGCTTTTCAGTAGGTCTGGTGGTGCGAGTTTGAGGGTATTTTTCAGCCCTTCGACGTTCCATAGGAGGACTTTTATCTGTTCGTATTTTTCATTCGAGCGATATTCCCTTGTTATGGTAAGTCCTGCGAAAGCGAAATCTTCTGATTATAATTCCTTCCGGCCAGAACCCGGGGTCTTCTATTTCCTCTAGATATCTGAAGGGGATTCCAAGCTTGAAAGCCTTTGTTCTTCCTTTAGTCTCAACTTCTTCACATTCTATTACTTCCTTTATGTTGTTTTTCTGTAAGTATTTTATTATGCTATCTGGGGATGTGTCTTCTTTTAGTCTTCCTATGAAGAGCCAGGCAGTCTTTTGTGCGGCTTGGATGTCATCGCCAGTGTTAGTCTTTGTTCCCACCACTTGCTTATTTCTTTGTGGTGTTCTGTTTCTCCTTGCTACTTGGGGCCATTTTCCTTCGTTGTAAGATTGTTTTTCTCTGTCGATGCTGTTCACACTGTCGTTTTGTGCTGTGTTTTCTGATGATCTTTCACATGTGGTATTTTGTTTATCTTCTATTAGCTGGCACTTGTCTTTTTCGTTCTCTGGTTTTTCCCCGTTCCCCTGGATGACGCTTTTCCTTTGTTGCTTAGGCGGTGGGTTATCCTGTCGGGGGGTACTGTCGTCTAGGCGTGTTAGATAGTCTGCCTGTTGAAGTTGCGCTTCTAAAATGAGCGACATCTTTTGTATTAGAGTCTGGCTCATTTCATCAAGTTTCTGTTGTATTTCGTCGCATGTGGTCTTGTTCTTCGTTACTGCTTGTTTGATTTCCTTCTTCATCTCTTTGTCTTCATCATACGATTTGTTCACGCCAAAAGTATCCAGTTGATACCGACATTTGCTGCACATCCATAATAGGTTTCCTTTCTTGCTTTTCAATGCAAAAACAATTCTTGGATAACACAAGGGATTAGAACATCATGTAAAAACAAACGAATTCTATCTTTCATTTCTAAGCATCATAACGTATCTCAAGATTTCCTCCTGTACTTTAAAAAATACAAATCATTGTTAAGAAAAGTCATAAGGCAGGCTAAAATCATGAAACACGATCAGGATATTTTGAACTCAAATAACAAAACAAAATCAATGTGGGATATAGTAAAAATGCGACCAAACCAACTAGAAACCTTATAGAGAATGTTGTTTTAAAAGATAACGATAGAGATGTGAACGATCCGGCAACAGTGGCTAGTCTCTTTAACCAATACTTTTCGAGAATTGCTGTCGATCTCACTAAGGGTTTTCAGCCACAAAATTCAACATCTGACGTTTCCCTAAAAGTCTTAGACACTATGTTCGTTTCCGAAACCTCTTCCTATGAAATTCTCAAAATAATCGGTAAATTAAAAAATAAATATTCGGCCGGTTTAGATGAATTTCCGGATTGTTTGTTAAAGACGTGCGCGCCAGCCATTATACACCCGTTAACTCACATATTTAATGCATCCTTATGCACCGGAATTTTTCCAGATATTTTTAAAACAGCTAAGATTAAGCCGCTCTTCAAAAAGGCAACAAAAATGAAGTTCAAAATTATCGGCCAATTTCTCTTTTGTCAGTTTTTTCAAAAATATTAGAGAGACTTTTTTATGTGCGAATGGAAACCTTTCTGAATAAACACGACGCGTTTTCAAATTGCCAACATGGATTCCGGAAATCAAAATCTACGGAAACAGCCATTTTTTCTTTTCTTAAGGATGTTGCCTCATCATTGGATCAAAACGAAGCAACTATTGGAATATTTTTAGATCTTTCAAAAGCTTTTGACGTCATTGATCATAACATTTTACTTTCAAAATTACCTTCGTATGGAATCCGTGGTATTGCTCTAGATTGGCTATGTTCGTACCTTAAACAACGATCTCAGAGAGTAGAAATACCTTACTGGAATGATGGAACTTTATGTACACACCTTTCCGGTTCTTTGCCAATTGTACGTGGAGTCCCGCAAGGATCGATTTTAGGCCCTATTCTCTTCCTATTATACGTAAATGACATGCCCTTAGCGATTCAAAACGGAAGAACAGTTCTCTTTGCGGATGATACAAATATTCTTTGCAACAAAGAAACCGTAAATAGTACAATATCAGACGTTTCAAATTGGTTCCGTAATAACAAATTAAAAGTAAATGAAAATAAAACAGTTTCAATGCAGTTTTCCATATCAAATAAAAAATTCTGTACTCCATTGAAAATGAACGGTGTGACATTGACTGATGTTAATGTAACAAAATTTTTAGGTCTATCAATTCAGTCAAACCTCAAATGGAATGCCCACTTAAATGAATTGAACACAAAATTAAGCTCATTATGCTACGCGTTCAGAATTCTTTCAAATTCCGTCAGCCTTCATACAGCTCGTTGTGTATATTTTGCCAATGTTCACTCCCGCCTGAGATATGGCATAATATTTTGGGGAAACACATCTTATAGTTCACAGACTTTCAGATTACAAAAAAGAATTGTACGAATAATAAGCAAATCCAACCCACGTGATTCTTGTAAGTCACTCTTTATTAATCTAGGAATTTTACCATTACCTTGTCTCCTGATTTACGAATCAGTAGTTTTTGTCAAAAATGACTTACTTAAGGACGGGAATATATTTTCAGCAAACGCCGATGTCTATAAGTATAACACACGACGTAGTAATCATATTCACCAGGTGGCAGTATCAACAGCTCACTACAAAAAATTCACATACAATTCATGTACATTACTCTACAACACTTTGCCAGAAGACATTAACGATTAAATTCCATAGAAAAGTTTAAGTCCCAAGTAAAATCTTTTCTGCTGCATAACTGTTTCTATACAATTCGAGACTATACCGAGCATCAAAAAGGAAAGTAGAATTAATTTTAACAATGATAGTTAATGTAATTATTTATCATTTGGACTGTATAATTCTAAAGAACCTGTAACAAGTATTGTACCACAGTTTCTGGGTTGATGGCCCCCATCTCGATCAGGTTTTTCGTCCAGTTTCCCTGATCCTTGAGCAAATGCTGAGATGGTCCCTTGTTTTGCTTCTGGACATAAATGTAACTTCATTATTTGTGCACGTCTTCTGAATTTCAGTGGGAAATATAGTTATTCAAATTATCGTTTTTCATATTATCGCGGCAAAAAGTATTATTCTTTCATGAAGAACATGAGGGTTCAGGGCAGAAATTTATAGCTAATTTACCTTTGAAAATATATTTTATTATATAGGAGCGAATATTTTGTCAACAAAACTCGAAAAAAACTCTCTTTTCTGTATTCAAATTCGACTAGAATATGGTTTAGGATAGAGACCACAGAATTATGAAAACGTGCACAAAATTCACTTCTCCCCATAGCTCGTCATACGCAGTTTTTAACTGTTTTTGACGTAAATAAATAAAATAAATAAAAAAAAAAAATGCATTGAATTCCGTCGCTGTTAGTGTTGTACAGTCTTTGTGGTACCATTGTTTACAGTTTCCGTCACATCCTACTGCGCCACTGTCGTTTTCAAAGGTGTTCGTACATTGTGGGCATTTCTGAGGGGTTTCATCATTACTTAGTGTAGTTTTGTGGGTGGTAGTCATGTTGTCAATTTGCTTTTTATTCTTTGCTGGAGCGTCACTTCCGGTTCTTTGTACGCGGTCAAGATGGCTGCCTCCGTGGTGTTGTGAGGCGTGGGCTTTATTGTACGCTCTATAAGGCACCTCTGCAGTGCCGCGCTTTACCTTTATTACTGCAGTCCTCTCGGCGTTTTACCTTTGTATTGCCGTCGCTCTTTACCTTCCTGCTTCATTCACACCTTTGAAGTTTCGCACTTTTCCAGGAGTCCTTTGCACGCACTTCCACCAGGCAGTCAGATTTCAACACGAAATTCAGATTTCAACACGAAATATGTATGTAATTACTACTGCATAATCGTTGTTGGACTGACTTGTTCGTACAAAATGAAAGAATATTGTGAAGACCCTGCGGAAATTCTCAGAAGCAAACAAAGCTACGGACAGTAGTTGCCAGTAAAATCTGTAGAAATATATCAAAATGATTATAGTGTTTTTGAGTTATATGAAAAATAACAGTGTGAATTGCGCTGATGGATCTGTACTTTTAGGTTATTCGCCTCTACCGCCGAAAGCTATTTAGAATATTTCATAACTTCAAAAGATAATATTTCGAGGATGTTAGACAATGCATCTTTCTTACTACTACTAGTATAGTAGTACTGCTTCTCAAGAAGCACATACTTTATCTCTAACAAAAAGGTAATCCGTAACAGTGAAATATAAGTGACTGATGGCAATTACAGATTCACGGGAACATTCCAAAATTGCAATTTTCATTTCAGTTAAGCAAAATATGGTTTATAACGAGTTATTTTACTTATTTGAGCGTTATGTCATTTATTTCTCGTATTTGCTTGTATCTTAATTTTAATAAATTTTGTTGGTATTAAAGTGAGCCATAAAGTATTCAAAAGGCCCAAGGGCATAAAGAATCTGAAAGAACCGCAAGGGTATTAACAATACCATTACATGTTTTGTTTGAGGTCCGTAACACACAGCAATGAACTAGTAACTAACAACAATGAACATATTTTAGCGGACTTTCAGGTTTAGATTTTACAAGTGCTCATAAATTATTGGATAAATATGTGGTTGCCACAAAACCGAACTTTTGGGGATAAATGTAAATTAAACGTATTTTTAAAATTGTTTTGGAATGATATACTAAAGTTTCAATTTTTGAACATTCAACTGAATATAATGCAATTTGAAGCACTGACATTTATCAGCGTTAGTATAACAAGAAATCCATTCGGAAATTTTTGTCCCCTTGTCCTTTTTGTCCCATTTGTTCCACTTGCACTCATTTATCCCTTTTGCCCCACTTGCCCCCTTGGGTCATTTTATCCTCTTGTCCTATTTTGTCTCGACGTCCAACTTGTTCCATTTTGCCCACTTTTCCCCCATTTTTCACCTGGTCCCTTTCTGCCCCTTTTCCAATTTTGGCCCCCTTGTCCCATTTTGTCCCCTCCCCTTTTCCAATTTTATTAATTTTGTCCCCATTGTCCCATTTTCTCCCCAAGCCCACTTCGTCCTCCTTTCTCCGCTTTGTCCCGTCTTTTTTATCCTTCTGCGCATTGTGATTGTTATTTAAAAACTGGACCAAAACAATGTACCAATAACCCTTGCTACAGAACATCGACAGTAATGACAATTGTTAACTCGTGAAATGTGACGTATTTATTTTCAATAACTAGAAATAACAAAAAACATTGCATGTATTATGACCTCTATTAGTCTTTAAGGACTCGGCCGGAAAGTCAACTGCGAGGCGAAGCGAATTTTGCTTGGTTAATTTTTTGTTTGCAAATCTCGAAAATACAGAGTGCGCCGAAAATCAGACTAGCATAATTTTATTTACCATATTTTGCTCCATACAAGAAAAAAAGTGTTGTTTTTTTAGAAAAAAAATTAAAAGCGCTTATATTTCACACAAAATTACGCAATAAATACTCGCATTTTCCAAAAATTGAAAATGACCTAATTTAATGATGTTTCTGATGAACACTTTTTATCTAAGCAAAAAACCTTTATCTTCAATATTTCACTTGTAGAAAAACGCTGGGAAAATTAACTTTTGCAATTTTCGAGAAATCAGAGTTTTCAACGAAAATGACACCTGCTCCATTCTCTTAAACGTCCTTCACACTATCAAAACAATTAAATGAAAAACGACGGAGCCATTTTTACTTTGCCGTATACGTGCGTTTAACGGAGTAATATAGGGGAAGTTATGTAATGCTTCGGAAAATCGATTTCGAGATTTTCGTACGTATCTACAATACGTACGTATAGTATAGGGAAAGTGATGTAATGCTGCGCAAAAAAACGGCGGATTGTCTGCAGAAAACTCTTATTACAGGGCCCTGGTAAGGAAAAAGTGGATAAATCCAGTTGCTCAATGAAGAAAAAATCTAACACGTGGTGCAGCCAGAATCCGTTTTGGCGATTGTTGATGATGATGATGATGATAATAATAATAATAATAATAATAATAATAATAATAATAATAATAATAATAATTTATTGAGTCACATATACAATTACAATCGTGTATGACGAGTCAATGTATATTGGGTGGAGAGAGGGAAGTTACATTTACTGTCCAGAAGCAAAGCAAGGGGCCATCTCAGCATTTGCTCAAAGGACCAGGGAAACTGGACAGAAAAACCTGATCGAGATGGAGTCATTGCCCTAAGAGTTATACTACAATACTTTTTACAGGTAGATTAAGATATTATACAGTATACAATTATTTTTAGTAGCAAAATATTTAACATTTTAGAATTGTAGTTTTATGTTTAATGTAAAATTAAAATTTACTTGTTACTGTCATTCTACTGCTACTATAATATAATAATAGTAATAGTAATAATAGTAAAAATAACACATAAAATAGTACATAATATTAATTATCATAACAGCTACATATAAGTAATAATGTTAGCATATAATTGTCCAATCTTGAAATGGTAAGGAGCAGGAGGCAGGTTTTGGCCAGGTTTTTTCTATTCCTACACCTAGTCCTACTGCAGCACCTGAAATCAGTTTGTACATATTAGTTACTGATGTATTCCTGAACATTATAAAAAAGTTTTTGGCCAAGGAAGTGTTTAAGTTTATTCTTGAAGTTGTGTATTCCTGTTATGTTTCTCAGATATATAGGTAATTTATTGAAGAATTGTATTCCTGTAGAGAATGTACCCTTTTGGCATAGTGTACTTGTGCACAATGGTTGATGAAGGTTATATGCTTGTCTTGTGTTGTATGAGTGTAAGTTTTGAGTTAAATTTGTAAGGTGTGTTGTTGTTTATTAGATTTTTCTTTACAAACATGAGAACTTCGTAAATGTATATACAAGGCAGTGGAAGTATGTTAAGTTTCTTGAATTGAGGTCTACAGGACTCTGTTCTTTTTGTATTTGTTATTGTTCGGATGATTCTCTTTTGTAATTTGAATGTCTGCTTAGCCTCTGGTGCTTGGCCCCACATTATTATTCCATATTTGAGAACAGAGTGCACATTCGCAAAGTACACTGTTCGGGCTGTTTCGATGGTGCTGTTTCTAGTTATTATTCTAAGAGCATAATTAAGTTTGCTCAATTTTAAATTAATATCTTGTAGGTGTGAATTCCATTTGAGGTTGGATTGTATGGTGATTCCAAGAAATTTTGTATTCTGTGCTTGTGTTATGCTGTTGCCCTCTAACATTAAATTTGGTGAGTATTGTTGGGAGTGAGTGTTGCGGAAATGCATTGTGATTGTTTGTCTTTGTTTAGTACTAGTTTGTTTTGGTGGATCCATTGAGTTAGTTTGTCAATGGCAGAATTGGCTTTGTCTTGTAGGGATATTGTTGTTCTTTCTTTGAATATTATATTCGTGTCATCAGCGAAAAGTACTGTTTTGTTGTTTTCCATTATTAATGGCAGGTCATTTACAAATATGAGAAATAAAATTGGGCCTAGTGTAGATCCTTGCGGGACCCCATAGGTCACATCTCTTGGTTCTGAGTGATGATTGTTTATTTTGTTATCTTTTAGGTAAGGTAACACTACTATTTGTTTTCTGTCTGTTAAATACGATTTTATCCAGTTATAAGCAATTCCCCGGATTCCATAAGATTCTAATTTTGACAATAGAATTTTATGGTCTATTGTGTCAAAAGCTTTTGACAAGTCAAGGAAAAGACCAACAGGAATTTCTTTTTTTTCTAGTGCCATAAGGATTTCATTAATAAAGGCGAATATAGCAGTTTCAGTTGATCGATTTTCCCTGAATCCATGTTGTGAGTCAGTGATAATGTTACAGTGTATCAGGTAGCTTTTTAATCTTTCATAGAAGAGTTTTTCTAATATTTTTGAAAATCCTGACAAGAGTGAAATTGGTCTATAATTCATTACATCTTGTTTGTTACCTTTCTTGTGAATAGGTTTAATTACTGCAGTTTTGAATATGTTTGGGAAGGAGCCCTGAGTTAGTGATTGGTTGTATAAATATGTTAGTGGTTTGATGATGTATGGAGCAATCTTTTTTATTAAGGAATCTGGAATGTTGTCTATCCCAGCAGATTGTTTATTTTGCATTTTATTTATAATTTGAAGTATTTCCTTTTCTGTTGTTTCTGTGATATACATACTAGAAATCGAGTTTTTTAAAGAAAGGTGGTGATTGTTGAGATGTAGTTTTTGGTTTGCTTGTTTGCAGAAGTTTGCCAGCTATTTCAGAGAAATGTTTATTGAATATATTTGCTGTTTCATTAGGGTTTGTTATTCTTTTGTGTTCATGAACTAGTTCAATATTTTGTGTTGTTTTGTCATTTGCTGTTAAGGTTTTTTTTACAATGTTCCACATGGCTTTTGTTTTATTTTTAGATTTTTTTATGTACTCATCATTTGACAGTTGTTTGGCCTTTATTATAACTTTTTTAAGTATGGCTGAGTATCGCTTATAGTAGCTGACTATTTGTTGATTGCAAGTGTTGTTTTGTGAGTGTATGAAGCTCTCTTTTTCTTTCACAAGAAATTTTTATACCTTTGGTTATCCATGCTTTACTGTTTTGTGTATTGTTTGTTTTGTGATACTGTAGTGGATGTGAGATGTTGAAATGATGTTTGATTGTATTAAAGAAGGTGTTGAACTTTAGATTGATGTCAGATATTTCATATATCCCTGACCATGATTCATTAGTTAACATCGTGATGAGTTTGTTCAAGTTTTTTGCATTAAATTTCCTAGTCTCCTTTATTGGGTTTACTTTTATTGAGGTGGAATTTATTTGAAGAGCGAGTATTTGTGCATTATGGTCACTGAGCCCCGTATCATTAGTGGTGATTGTATATGTGTGTTTTGTGTTGTCTAAGAAGATTTGGTCTATTGCTGTTTGCGTGTTCTTGGATTGCCTGGTTGGTGTGTCAATTATTGCATCAAGATTATAGGAGCGTACTAAGTTTATTAGTTTGTTTCTGTCCTTTTCATGAATGTTGTAAGCTGTAGATAGGAAGTTTATGTTTATATCACCACAGATTATGATAGAGTAATGTGTCCGCTTTGATAATTTATCCAAGATTATTTCTAAGTTTTTTAAGAATATATGCAGATCTCCATTAGGAGCTCGGTAGATGCTTATGAGGAAGATGTTTAGATTTGGAATTTCTACAATTGAACATTCCATGTCAGAGTCGCATGTTATCTGTTTGAATTCAGTTACTTCTTTAGAATTTATGTTATTGGCCAGGTATATGCATGTGCCTCCATACGTATGACTACTGTTGGTGTGTTTGACCTTACGACAGAAGTAACCAGCTAAATAGAACCCTGGAATTTGTGTCATTTTTATTTGATCCTCCGTAAGCCAGTGTTCAGTTATACAGAGTGCACTTGTGTGTTTGGAGTGGTATTTTAACATAATTTCTATTTCAGCTATTTTGTTTTTTAAAGATCGAATGTTCTGATGTAGAATCTTAAAGGTGCTGTTTTTTTCAGTGACTGGTGTAGGAGTGGTTGTTTGCTACAGGTTCAGGTGCTGGATAGGTTTTGGACCAGCCCGTAGGTTGTAGGATGTGGATCGAGAGGGTTTTGTGGGAGAGTTTTGGGAGATTACAGGAGTAGCTGCTACAATAGCATAGGTGGGAGTGGGAGTTACAGGAATAGGGGATGAGTCTGAGTTTGGGGGAGTAGGAGAAGGGGCTGGTGAGGAGGGAGCAGGGGTTGATGAAGGCGTGGAGAGGGGAGGAGATGGTGCTAAGGGAGAAGATGAAGGAAGCCTCTAAGATGTGTGTAGCTAACTTACATCCTAGTGCTTGTTTGCCAGCTTGTCTCAGGTGTTGGCGAATGGCGATTTGTTTACACTGTTATAGTGATGAGTACACACATTTCAAATAATGTCATATAAAGTTTCTCGGGAACTCAAACGTTTTCTGTGAAAACTAGTTCGAAATTCTGCATTTTCAGGAACACTCAAACGCCATTTTCTCATAAATCGCTCCAAATTTTTTCTTCAAACTTTTGGAACGAATAGTGCTAATTGCACTCTTTAATATGACGTAAAGTTTATTTTGAGTTTTTTAAAAAATTACACAAATGTAATTTTTTGAAAGATCTCTCACATCTTTAATATGCACATTACCAGCAATTAGTAAATATATTTGTGAGAGTAAGTTCTTCAAATGACATCAAAGTTTAAAGCTATTTGAAAACTCAAAAATTTTGTGAGAAAGAGCTTCGAATTTCATATTTTTAGTAGTGCTTAAACTTCATTTTCTTAAAAAGGCTGCAAATTTTGCAAAGAAAATTGCCATTTAGGACGAGTTTTTACTGTTAATATTGTAAAACTAATATTTCTGTTCTATTAGGAAACCGAAATATTGAGAAAATGTAAAAAAAAAAAAAAAAAATTACTTTGGGCGGCGATAGATGGCAGCTGGTTTTCTCAATGAAACGTATTAATCAAAACCACATCTTCAAATAAGATCATGCTTAATTTTTTTTGAAAATACGAGTTTTTCTATAATTTCGTGACAAACATAATAGCCCGCTGCAAATGTACTGCCCTTCGGACAACCAGATGCGTCGTAAATTAGATTTTGCAATTTTGTATGTTATTTCTTTGTTCTTTTTTACATTCGACCTTCTGTTATACATTTACACATTAATCTTTAAAGAAAGTATTTATCATCTCCTGTATTATTTCAGTAGTATACCTTTCCATTGCGGCTCTCATACGCAACCAATATTTATTAATACGGTCTCTTAAAGAAAGAGAATTTCACGGAGACTTGGCAAATTGCACTTTGACTTTAAAAATACGGAGGATTTGTTTTTAAAAAACGCATGGAAATATTCATAAAAATGCAACCCGCATTGCATGCCAAACTATATCTGCAAATAACTCCTTAACAAAGCGTTTTGGGGCCTTAAAAAGTAAAATTTTGAGGCCAAAGGCGTCAAAGAAACCTTATTCACATTATAATCTACAAGATGAGATGAAATTCTTGGACATTCAATTAAATTTTCGGTTCGTCGCTTCAAATCCACCAATGCCATCTAAATATTTCAACCCTTATTGCTGGTAGCTATTTTTAGTGACAACATACTTAGAAAGCTTAGATTCCTCAATCTTATATTTACGCTTTCTGTAGACACCGTGGTTTGTGCAGTCTGACGAGGTTTATTTGCATAATCATTAATTCAAGATTTGCTCTCCAGCAACAACTAGAAATGCTAATATAGTTGTTTGATACCTATAAAGATCGTTTCTTATGCGTGTAGTGAAACCATTCAATTAACGTTTTGCCGTGATCAGTAAGTGTTGGGTACATAATTATGGAGGGATGTGGATTTACGGTGAAGAGTGAAGACTGTTGTGTTTTACCTGTACCAGTTATTTTCGTTATCATTCAATGGAATTTTCAAATCAGCGGGTTCAGACACGTAGCTTTCTTAAAATAAAAAAGATAATATTTTTTGTGACTATCACGAAAAGCTAAATGTCAAAGAATATTGAATAATTACTTCAAATATTATCTTAAGGAAGTGTTGTGAATTGTTCCAAGAAATCTCCCCATAATTCTGAATAAATCTTTATTGAAAATTTATTTTAAACATCAATTGCTTTTATTATCAATTCAATATATTCAATTGATCTGTTAAATATCATTGTTTTAATTTTTATTTTTATTTGATATTATGTTAGTTCATTGCAAGTGACCTTTATATATTTTTAAAAAAACACATTTCGTTAACTACTTTTCCTCTTGGAATGGAAATAGACGGATAGGGACGAGTGTAGGGTCTAACACGCGAGTTTTCGCACGGGTTTGCGGAGGTAGTGAGGAAAAACTTGTACTATGGCACAACACAAAGAACAAACTTTTTAAATTATCTATAGTAAAATAGCTTGAAATAAATGAAAAACAAAAATCAAACTGCACTACCCTACAATACTATGTAAATTAATTTAAAAAAGCAACTAAATTTAAATTATAGAAAGAATAGCGCAAGTCACACGACAACAGCCCACGATCGCAGTCCAAACACACGATTTAAATGTTTGTGTTATCTGGAAGTATGTACATCATCGCCCAGCTGCAAACTCATATTGTAAATAATACACCGTTTGATATTAAACTCAAGGTGTCGGTTAGTTAACATATTCAATATGCAAACATCAGCAACATTCCCATGTACCGAAGTGGTGTCTAAGCCTACTAAATTGTTTCTAACTGTAACAAATGACATTTAATTCTCAAAGGTGAAAATATTAGTTTGATTATTTTTGGACTCGAATTTGTTTTTCTTCAGGTAAGTAAGAACGCAGAAAGTAATCCAATGCTTTTTAGTATACAAATAATTTTTCAATTTTCGCACCCTAGCAAGCTGGCACCCTGACTCTCCAAAAGCCCCTCTGTTCCTCATAACAAATCAAGGAAAGTCAAATAATATTGCAAAGAGTAGGGTAGTACTTGCCCGATCTGGTATTTTCGCAATAATTTATTTTTGCTTTCTGAAGGGTAAAAACCTTTTCTATTACTTTTGTAACTATCAAGGAATGTCAAAAGCCAACTCTCAAGTGAGACTGAATAATTTCTTCAAGTGTTGTTTTTTAAAAAGTATGAATTATTCCAAGAACATCTCTCTATAATGCTGAATAAACCTTTATTGAAAATTTGTTTCCACCATCAATTGCATTGTTATTTTTGTTTGATATTCAATAAGCACATTAGAAGTTACACTTACACATTTTTTAAACAAATAGACACGTTCCATTGACAACTTTCCTTCTTAATGGAAAAGATATACAAATGGATAGGAAAAGGGTGAGGTTTAACATGCAAGTTCTCGCACGGGTACACTAGTTTTTAAATATTTGAAATAAAAATTGCTAGCTCTTTTATGGGAGTAACGACAATTGAGGGAATGCAACAATGGAATTCCGTTTCGAGGTCGCGAATTTCTGTGAATTATGTGTCATTGTTGTGACTTAATATCGCTGTATGGTATCAGGCTTCTTTTTCCAATACAAGTTTACAAACCTTTTGTATTATATTTTTATGCCGTTGTAGAATTCACATAGTTTTGACAACACTGCGATGGAAACTGAGTTGTTCTTGATTGAATTGAACGTTTTCAAATAATAGCTGAGATATTAGTAACGCAGAAAGTGCTGTATTTCAATCCTACATAGCTGTCTTCAATAACACGGGAAATGTGTTGTAGCACCACTAGTTTCTTAAATCTTTTGGAACGGATAGTGCTAATTGCACTCTTTAATATGACGAAGTTATTTTGGGGTACTTTGTTATTTTTTCTAAAATTTCACAAATGTAATTTTTTTGCAATATCTCTCACACCGTTAATATGCACATTTTCAGCAATTTGTATGTTGAAGTTATGTAGATGTATGTTTTAGTTAAAGTGCTTCAAATGACTCTTAACGAAGTTTTACGAAATCACAAAAGATTCCTGGGAATAGAGCTTCAAATTTCGCTCTTACAGTAGCGCTTAAATGCCATTTTCTTAAAAACGGCTCCAAATTTTTCAAAGACAATTGCAATTTAGGATGAGGTTTTACTGTTCTTTAACGTTCTTGAAATATTTCCATTCTATTACTAGGAAACCGAAAAAATAATAAAATGTCGAAAAAAATGTCCTTTGGGCGGTGATAGATGGGAGCTGGCAAGAATATGTGCAAATAGCTAGCCGAGATCGAAGGAAATAGAAAACTATTACGGGAAATTCTGTGCCATTCTGTAGCACCACTATTTGTTAACTAAAATGTTGAATTAATTACCAGTCAGCTTAACTCCTACCATTGGCTATCTAATTATACTGCATTCAATACTCTACAGGAATTAAACTATCTTTCCAAAATACTTTTACCATCTTCAAATCATCATCTTCGCACTTTTCTTCTTTTGACATTCTTTGTCAGCCTAGCTGTTATTTCAAAAGGAATATTTGATTTGTTCTGGTGTCTAATCATATTTTCTAGAAATTACTGAATCGATTGCTTTATTGAAATGTATTCCACATTATTCTGTCTGTCACTTTTGTTGGGAGAAAAAGGCAAAATATTAATTAGGTAAAAAAGCCAGGAACTTTCTCATTGATCACACGAGAGGAGTCTGATTTAATTGTGCGATCGTAGGAAGGATACAAGGAGGATCAGTCGACTTCCCTTCTTTCCCTTTCTATTCTCCTGAGCTCAGCTATTGTGTTCGGCGCATATGCGCTCACCGCAGCCCAGTTGGTTTCAGAGGCAAGCATGCACCCAAACATTGCTTCGGGTGTCAGCGGGTCGATCCCGAGTATACTCATGACATGCCGTCGCTGCAGATGGAATCGCGGGCATTGGAAGAACACATGCTCGGCGTCTTCGACAGCAGGTTCACATAGTGGACAGAAGGGGGTATCCTCCAACTTGAACCTGTGGAGGTATGCCTGAAAGCATCCATGTCCAACAGCTGAGTCAGGCAGAAATTTACTTCACCGTGTTTACGGTTGATCCATGGTGCAATGGAGGGAATCATGCAGGTAAGTCCATCTTCCTTTAATGGATCCCTGTGATCCTGCCATTCGAGCAGTGTTGTCGAGATGTCTAGGTCCTCCTCTTCTTCGTGATATTGCCTCCGTCTCGCCTGTGCCAATTCTCAATAAATTATCTGACATGAATGTCAGATCCACAACATATCCCATGCCCCCTCTGTGGAAAGTGTATGTGTCTCCTGTGTTGGCGAGTTCTACATGAGAGAGGGAAAGAGAAAGAGAGAGAGGGAAAGAGAAAGAGAGAGAGAAAGAGAGAGGGAAAGAGAAAGGGAGAGAGGGAAAGAGAAAGAGAGAGAGAGAGAAAGAGAGAGAGAGAAAGAGAGAGAGAGAGAGAAAGAGAGAGCATCTATATACACACACAAGATGGGGTGGAAGAGAGGAAAACTACTATTGTGCGAGTATATTTATATTGAGAAAATACTTTGCTTTCTGCAAAACTTTTAATGAACTTTGTTTTCTTACATTGTATATAGTAAGGCAATATAATTTAAAGTATCAAAAGAAAGTTTCTCCAGAAAATGGAGGAAAATACATTAAATGATTGTTGAAGAAACATAATGTAAAAAATGGTCATGAAGTGGTAAATAAAGACAAAAAACATTTTCAAGGAAGAATGCTCAGTGAATCTAATACATTGAACATCATGAAGAGCTGAAATATTATTTTTCAGAGCTTTTAAAAAATGTTCTATTCACAGATTATAGATATACTAACATAATTTATGTTGCTAATAATAACTTCTTACCAGTATTCTCAAAAACATGTAAAAATATATGAAATGTAGGTTTCCAAACCCAAAATAAACTACAAGAACAGTATCCTACACTACCTGTCAAAACAACATTTACAAGTTACTCTGACTGCAGGATATACAAAAAGTTCATTCACAAACAAAAGAAGACTAAAATTAGAATTACTAAATACATAAGTATACAAAGAACATTTTATTTTAATAACAATATAGCACCGTACTGCAATTTTTTTTAACAGTACTTTTCATTTGTACTTACGATGCAACTTCCTCCAATGATAATTTGCTCTCTTATTACTGATTTTATGAATGAAAGGGTTTGTTTAATCCAGCTGAAGAACTGAAATGCACAACATGCAGATCACACTATCTTCACCTAAGAATTAATAGTACTTCAATATCTTTCCTGAGATGTTTTTTCAGTATATATGTATAAAAACACTACCTAATCTACAGGAAAATTATTTTTCAAAATGTATTTAAACAAATTTCACTCTCTTTAAACACAAACGCTGATCCTTATGAAGCATCCAAACGTTGTCTTCTTCGTGGAGGTTCGTTTTCATCGCCACTGTTCATCAATAGATTTGTAGCTCTGAGTCTTCGTTCTAAATCTCTGTCCTGTTGGCAAAACAAATATTATGCCCAACTGAGCAAGCTGTAAGTCATCATAAAAACATCAGGAAAATAAAAATGTTTACCTGAAACCAGGATTGAGAGAGAATCATATTCACTGTAATTCTTAACTTGGGATTGACAGTCATCATTCTTTTCACTAAATCAATTGCATTCATGCTCACCCCTTTCCAATAACGTTGGGGGAATGAATAGGAACCTGAACAAATTTGTTCACCTAGGGTCATATCTTGTCTCTCTGAACTGAATGGCAAACTGCCACTCAGACTGGAAAAAAAAAAGAAAGAAAAGAAAAGAAAAGACAGTAATGAATACAATCCCCGAACAATATTTTCATCCTACATTTAACATATGAATAATTCACTCCACTTCTGCAAATTTGACACAACATGAAACACTTAAAAGAATGGCACATGTCTCATTTTTGTTAAACACTGAATTTTCAAAAGGACAAATTTAGAAACAATGAGAGGCAGTATGTGTTGTTGTAGCCCTAGTTTCTTTCTTGTATACATACATACATTCAGAATAATATACACAGAATTGAGAAAGATTTGTAATGCTGCGGAAAATCTAATTTGAGATTTCAATGGAAGTACATGTATTAGGTCGGTCACATAGTCCTGCGGCTTCCAAGAAAATGTTTGGTACTGGCACACTACTTGCACCTCCAAGCAACTAGCAAGTTGCTATAAATTACTAACACAGGTATAGAGTTTGTTACATGCAGGTTGCATGGATTTAAGTTGTCAGGAACCTGTGTTTTATTGTTCAGGTCTCTTCTATGGGTCATTCCATGTCAAATCGGCCAAAATTTCCCGACCATCTTCTGATTCGACTGAAACTTTTTAAATCATTTTAGAACGACGAGAAAACACTGAATATCAACTTTTTGGCATTAAATTTTACTTCCTTTTGAAAATTTTGAAATGTGATATTTTGCATGAGTTTCAGAGGGTATTTTCTAAAAACTAGTAAAATATCTTCAAATTTGATTTTACTTTGCAACTTGCTTTATATTTCTAATGAGTACATCCCATGCTAAAGGTTTGATATGACAAACCTAATTTTAACGGCATTAATAAGACCGAATTAAAGCCAAAGTAAATAATTACGATTTTTTTTTCAAAATTCATTTTCTAAAATACTCCATCTCGGATTTTCTTCTTTTTGTCGTCAAATTGAAGCGGAGACATTGAAGTTTATAGTAGTAAAAAAATTTCAATGGTATATTGGAATTTACGAAAGTTATTACCAGTTAAAGTTACATTTTTATTTTTGCTTTTTATGGACTTAGAACTATACCTACATAACTCGCTTATCATTTGTAAATCTTATTTTCGTTATTTAATGATTAATTCTCGTATATTTTAAATGTATCTGAAGCATATTTTCGCAGGCAGAAACTTCTATTTATACCGGGTGACCCACCAATTGTAAGCCACCGTCATATCTTCTTAACGGTTCACAACATCGAAAACCAGTTTTCGCTCATCAATGCGGAATCATGGGACAAGTAATATGCTTTAGAGATATTGTTTGTAATATTTTTAGTTTTGTGCAGTTGAAGTAGCTGACTTTCCAGAGAACTATGCATTCGCAGTTCAAGGCAGTGTACAAAAAGTACATTGAAACAATGCTCAAGCTATACATGCTCTTTTCGGCCAAGTGAAGAAGCCATTGTTTCAATCAATTTTGTCATAACACGATTTTAAAATCACAACACGGCAGTGTGTATTATTTCCAAATAAAGCTAATTATTCTTAAAAAATAAAATTTCAAACCTTTGTACATGAAACCCCAGCACAAGAGGATGAATTAAATGTGTATGTATCTAAGCGAGGACTTGCTTCCTCCTGATGCAAATGTACTACCTTCCTGGAAAAACAAAGTGATTCTCCCCAATTTAAGAAAAAGTGCTGTACCTGTGCATTCCACCAGCTACAGGGTTTTCGAAGAGACTTTTTGATACAGCTGGATTGATATGTGACAAAAAAAGAACTCAGGAAGCATTAGGATGTTAGTTTTCCTTAATACGGCTCTTTAAAAACTTAAAAAAATGTATGTTCATCTCAATAGTTTTTAAATATTAAAATAGTAAATGCATGTATGTATGAAGAACAAAATACATCCTTCCAATTCTGATCGAACCACTTTTATTGTTGAAACTTTAAAGTAGTATGGTATCAAGTGTTAAGTATCAAAGCTCTCAGACAGGTAAAAGTATTGAGTAACAAGAAATTCAGGTATGGGCACATCACTATTAACAGTTCTTATACTGAAATAAACCACACCCCGAATGAATCTTCTTCTTTTAACTAATATTTGATATTTATATTTAGCTTTTCGCTACTCCCTAATATTTTAATGATATCAATGGGTGGCTAGCTCAATTGGATATCATTTATCAAATATATATATATGCAATGCATATATATATATGCATTGGGCGGTGATAGATTGCAGCTAGCAAGAGGATGGGGCAAGACCGAAAAGCTAAACCAAAGAAATTAGAAAACTAACAAGTACAAGAAAGTCTATGCCATTCTGTAGCACCACTAGTTTTTTACTGGATGGCTTATAAGTTATTTTGAAAAATCTGAGAAAAAGTTTTTTTCTTTTTTATATTTTTCCCTTTAAAACATGTTTTCAGGCAAAGTTATTGTTGACAAACCACAACACTTTCTTTAAAGCAATCAAATCACAATAACAAATACGCAATTCAGTGTCCAAGTTCAATATGCCATCAATGACATGTTATATCTCAAGTGTGTTTTGACACGGATCAAACCATGACAATGTTGAATGTGTCAAACTATAAATCACAAGCTGATCTACTTAAACTTTATGGTTACCCAAAAGTGCTAAGTGAAGTAAAATGTCTAAAAAAATTGTGTATATAGCACTGGGTAACACGATTCATACAATGCGATGTCCAAAGAAAATAATTTGCTAACACAAATAATAAAAGACTGTTAACAGCAATGTTACATGATGGGTACATGGTTCGATGCTATTTCATACTACAATAATCCCTCAACATTCGCGAAGTTAGGTTTCCAAAAAACATTGAATGTTAAATCCGTAAATGTTGAGTCTATCTTTTAATGAAAAAAGGTGGTTTAGGTTCCCGGATATAGAAAAACCGTTTCAAAAAGAAAGAAAAAATATCTGACAATCAATTGCAGTAGAACAGAGTAAGTGCTACTACAAATAGAATTCATATTAACATCCTAAAATGAAATAAAAGAATGTTTGAAACTTATTTCAAAGTTGAAAACGATTGGATATAGGATTTGGTTGTTTTTGTTTCATCACCCTCATCGTTGTTGTAATATCTAAATATGGAAGAGTTCTATTTCTCTTTTAAATTTCGAAGTTATTTCCATGTTTGGATCACATTTGAATAGCCTTTCCACCAGAGCTTGTTGAAGTTTTAGAATGCCATTAACCGTTTTGACATTGAAGTTGCTCCAAGAGGCGGTTTCGCTTGTTTTACTTCCTCATTACCCTCGAGGAGGTTTTCTTCACTCCCCAAAGCTTCTCTTCAATGAGGCCATTATAGTGAAAGTTACACTGATCCTGAAAGGCTTTTCTGTTTATGTAGCTCCAACCCTTACCTCGAATTTGACGCAAATGAATTAAATTTACAACCGTGTTATTCTGTAAACGTGAATTGACATTTCAGCTTTGAAATCTTTGCAGAAAGTGATTCTTTGAGATCCAACATCTGCCCAGGTTATTTTCTAGATGATGCTGATAAAGGAAATGGAATGTGCTCACTTTCCAAAAACATCAAATACAACCAAAAGATGCAAATGTTGAAGTCGCAAATGTTAAAACCGGTAGCATTTCTCTAATCGTGAATATTCGAAACTCACGAATAGCGAATTTGCGGATGTCGAGGGATTACCGTACAGTCAAAATTTTGTCTCTTTGGTGCAAGTGATTGAGATATTTAGTGATGGAAGTCGTGCATCCATCCAAGTAGTAAAAGAATTAATAGTTTCTCATTAAAAGAAAATTTGAGCTACATTTCTTCCAATTTTATAATTTTAACAAAAAAATTACTCGGATACTGGAAAGACATATTTTATAATTGGAGGGGAGAATATGCAGCAAGAGCACACTTAATACTTGACGATGCAGCGGGTTGCGTAGAGATTCTTATCAAGGGCACTTGAGTCATCATAAACACATAAATAATGAACAATGCCCCAACAGGTCTGATTTAATTCAATCCACTCTTTAAATACTCCCATATTATTAAGAACAAATAGTGAAAATTTCAGCAAAATCTGTCGAGTAGTTTTTGCATCTGTGTGACAGACTTACACATTCCCTTTTATTTGTATATAAATCTGTGGTCACAGGGTAAAAGTTCTTAAGTCAAAAATCTTAGTTTGGAGAAAAGTTTATTGAACCAACACTTTTTCCTATGCTCAAAGTTATTTCCCAACACTTTTGCTCATTAAGGAGGCAACATTTGAATTCGGTCGTTTTACTAAAACAAAATATAGATATGCATAACTTTTAGTTTCAGTACTTAACCCAAAGTACTTATGAACATTTTACCATCTGACCACAGACATAACAAAATCAACTTACCACACATAAAGAATGACACCCATACTCCACACATCTACTTGATTAGAATAAACACCACATCCCTTGGTTTCCAGAATCTCAGGAGCAACATAAGATGGTGTACCACAAACAGTTTGCATAACCATTTGGGAATTAAAAAATCGAGACAGTCCAAAATCTGTTATTTTTATAATGGGATTGTCTCCATCAGAAGAAAGCAAGATGTTTTCTGGCTGTGGAAGAATATGAACATAGATTGTCAACATTTATACAAATTATGATCTCTAGGCACACACTTATTTTTTATAACACACATTACATTAAAATTAAATACTTCATACAAATACAAACATTCATATACTTATTTTCATAAAATATGTTCTCTCAATGGAATTAGGGCAAAATTAGAACTTCTGAAATAAACTGGTGATGCTTCAAATCACTTACTTTCTCATTAGCTGAATACGTAACAGTTAAGTAACATTTATATTATAGCAAACTGTGTCCCACTGATTCTTCAGTCATTTCTTGAAAAGTTCTTCAGCAAAAGAAGCATGCATTCAAATTACCGAATTTTATCTTCAATTTTGTAGTTGGAGAAAGACGCCGAAAAAAGTCAAACTTTCACAATTTCGAAAATTCAGAGCTGTACGTGAAAATCGGACCTATGCCATGTTAAAAAGTGTATTTTCCTCTATTCATACAAGAAATTTAAAGAAAAAATTTGGAGCCGTTTTTGAGAAAATGTTGAAAATCCCCGGGGGGCTTCATATAAAGTACCCCCAAATTTTAAAGAATCTTTTTCAAAATCACAAAGCTTCGACTAGAATCAGATCGACTGCGGAATATCAATTTTGAAGAAAATAGACCGAACGGTTTAGGCGCTAGCGTTGACCACAGACGGACAGACGGACGGAATGCCGTCAATCGATTTTTAAGTATAACGAAGCAACAAATCATGGATTTTGACCACACCACGAGATAGAGGATTTTTTTTCTTAATTTAGCAACTGGTTTTATCCACTTATTCGTTTTCACGGCCCGGCAATTAATTTTTTTCCGCCGAAAATTGGCCATTTTTTCGCGCAGCATTACATAACTTTCCCTATACTACGTATATCACTCCGTGTATACGTACGTATACGGGAAATGTAAAACATTACTGTATATATTAACACACACATTGTTAAAAAAATCACCAAGATATATTTTTGAAAATTCGAAAGTTTTATTGAAAATTGTACCTATTCATTATTTATAAGTGCACATTGATTTACTTGAGGAAAAAGTTTATGAGAAAAACTTTTGAGCTATTTAGGAGGAAATGCTGTTCAGGCATTGATGGATAGTTCTTATAATTTGTGTAAGAATTACAATACATACTAATAATATTTTGAAAAACTATGCATTACATTTCTTAAATGCAATCTCAAACTTTGTCCTAATTGACAAAAACTTTTAAAGAACAAAATTTGAACAGTTTCAGAGAAAAGTATTCAAAACAATATGTTAATGTCTGTCACATACAATCAATGGTTTATTATCTGACCATATTTCTTAGAAACTCTTTCTGCATAAGAAACCATTTTTATGAATTTCAATGTTTAAGACTTTCAATGAATCTTTTTCTAAAAATATTTAAAAGTAGTAACAACTGTTTCAAGTACATTAAACAAATTTAAAGCAACAGAATTTAATAAGTTCATCATAACAGTGTCCCATAGTGTAGAGGTTATCCTAATCACCATGGATCACCTTCAATACCCTATTCTTGCCCAGACCTCTTCCTGCTCAAAGGGTATAAGAGCAAAGGATGAAAAAGACTGTCCCCCTGCAGGGAGAAACAGCTCCTTCTTAATGGGCTAAGCTGCTATATGGGCACAACCTGGCTGCCACCAAACCTTCCTAGTCGTATGGTTCAAGCACCGCCAGAGGCTTAAGAATCACTAGAGGCAGGAGACTGTTCTCTCATCCACAATAAGCTTACTAGTCAGGTACTCCAGGATGTAAGGAAGACAATGGTAATAACCGAGGGACAGAGAGCATCAACTGATAACCAAAAGGTTAAGTTGATGTAAAAATGCTACCACCACAAAATCTTAATGTGATAAACATGTAGATTATAAAGCCTACAGAAGGTTTGGTTTTGACAACAGAATTTTCCAATCCTTTGGTTTTCAGAATTTCTTCTCTCTCATTGTTCAGACCAATACTATTATAGTCTTCACACACACAATCTTCTATAACAAATATGTTAAAAAACTGAAACTATTCAGCATTACTTTTTCATCTATGTAAGCTTTAAGCTTAATTTTTTATCTCCAAGATTTAGGCACAATAAGTTTTGGATTGCTTCTACACTTAATATTTTACCATTGAAACTGGTCCAAAACTTTAAAGATTGCATAGTTTTTTATTCATCTTTTAAATGAAATTGATGACAGCACAGAATATCCTGGAGAATTCCAAATCAGAATTTTAAAACTATTATTGTCCCTTTAATTTCCATTAACAAAAAATAATTTATTTTGAAATGAATTGTTATTGCAAAATAGTACATATTTAAATTCAAATTCACTGAGGGTGGAGTTTACCTTCTCCTTACCACTATCATGGTAGGGTACCATGTTAATGCTGCAAGAAAAAACTGAGCATTTTCAGCAGAAATCTCTTACTACACGGCCCTGGCAACAAAAAAAGTGGACGAATCCAGATATTTAATTAAAAAAAATCCTCTAGCATGTGGTGTAGCCAGAATCCATGTGTTGTGGGTCCTTGATACCGAAAAATTGATTGCCGGCAAAACATACGGACATCCATCCGTCAACAACGCTAGCTGCTACTAGCACTGTCAATTTTCTCCAAAACTGATATTCCCCTTCAATATGGTTGATGTTGCAAACCCTTGAATTTGAAACCGATATTTTAATTTTGGGGGGTACTTTACATGAAGCCCCTGAGACATTTTCAAAATTTTTAAAAACAATGCCAAAATTTTTGATTAATCTTTATTACTGGATAGTGTGAATGACGTTTAAGGGAATGGTGCACATCTAATATTCGTTAAAAACAGACTTTTCGAAAATTGAAAAACTTCAAAAATTTTTTGGTGCCTTCCTACAACTACAAATATGAAGATACACATTTGTTTCTTAATGAAACGTGTTCATGAAAACAGATCAAACTATAAGGTCATGTTCAATTTTTCAAAAACATCAGTACTTTTTGTGTAATTTTGTGTCATTGGCAATTTTCATTTTCTTTAAACCATTTTTTCTTAAAAAAGGCAAACAAGTTTTTGATTAAATTACACCTTAGATAGCGTAAAGTATGCATAAGAGAATGGAGCTGGTCTCATGTTCATCAAAAAGCCCGATTTTTTTTAAAATTTTAAAAATTCCAGTGTCTTCCTATAACTGCAATTGTGATTATACAATTTTTGTTTCTTAATGAAATGTGTTCATCAAAACAGATCTTCAAAGAAGGTCATGTTGAATTTTTTGAAAATATGAGTATTTTTTGAGTAATTTGCGACAAACAGTCGCCCGTTCCGAATTTACTACGTTTCATGAACATAATTCCAGGCAGTTGGATGCTTCATAGGTTTTCTTTGTTTGTTTCTTACATTTGAGCTCAAGTTGTACATTTTAAAATTAATCTTTGAGAAATTATTTAAAACTTATTTTAAATTGCGTCCTTTAATTGAGTTCAATGTGAAAAGGAATAGATGATTTCGCTTTGCTTAATAACATGTGGGAATGAAGAATAATGCATGTAAAAAGCATGTTTGATGAATATAAAAATTTTATATTTAATTATTATATATTTCTATCCATTTTCCTTTTCTAGCTACCAGTAACAATGCTAATTGGCAAAATGTGTATTCCATACGAATTACCAATTTCTTGTTGCAACTCGTAATGCCACACTGATACCAGAAGGTGATAATGATGGAAGCCTTTCTTTCACATTAATATAAACTACAATTTTACTTATGGCTAAAATATGCATTGTGTATCGCCTGTAGAATGTGAATACACTTAATTCAATGGCAGAACGCTATTCTCGTTTAAGCATTTGAATTAAAATAATACACTATTTTTCATGCTTTGTTTGTTTAAGAATTTTTCAAATGGTAGTTTAAAATTGTCATTTAATATTATATAGCCATTAACAATATCATGAGAAACTACATGCTGTTGTAGCACCACTAATTTCTCTATCTTGTAATGAAAAAATAAATTAAAAAAGAAACTGCACAATTAACAACTAAAGGAAAAACAACCCTAATCCTAACCATTCTCTAAATATATTTACAGTCTGTTCGTGTCTCCAAACATACACTTTCTTGCTCATACCAACAAGTCATCAAAACATCATCTGTACTCCTGAATCTCTAAATTTCTCCAACACATATTTTCTGTCGATAATTTAAACATTCAGCTCTTCTTGAAGTTTCAACATATACTCCATCTTATATTGCATAAAGGTTTTCAGTCATCTGCTAGACTATGAACCATTTTCCATTCAGTAAGACATTTACTTTCAATCACCTTGTTGATTTTGCACTTCGGCAGAATTTTGCTTTTACTGTCCGTCACTATGGCGTACCAACTTGCCAACCTGTACCTCCAGTTCAAAGTACACCATGCACATTAACGTCTTCTTGATGTTAAAAGTCTCTGACATCTTGACTCATTACAGTACTGTGAGTCTCCTTTCTATACGGTAAAACCTAAGATGGAAACTGACAGTTCCTTAAAAATATTCCGACTTGACACGTTTCCGTCTTGTAGAAGGTTGCCAAAATTCACCTTAAAACTCATTTACAGTATTTTCGATACAATTTTATTAGTGCAACAAAATAAAGAAAATAAAGCATAATTTATCAATACAAATATTGCAAGAAATAAAAAACCACCAGTGAAACATGGGGAAAGCATAAGCAATTATTCTGCATTTTGTTCTGTAGCGGAAAACTTTTGCACGTAACCTTTGAAGACTTTCTGATACACTAGCACACTTCTTTCTTATACCATACTCCAAGTAACTAAATTGTGTTTTTGTAAGAAGTGTTTACTACACTTGGTCAACTCTGGATACCATGACAGCCTTCCTGGAATTCCATTGCTGACTAAAGAAAACATGGTAACACTTTTGAGAATTGAATGGGGGTGTGGACGACCAACATTAAGGTTTCGGGGTGACAGCTATGAAGATGTGTTTCTTAGGACCTTGAAAATCACACCAAATCATGAGAAAGTCGCAGTCAGTCGTCCAGTTCTCCAATGTTTCCCTGACAGCAGATGCAAGAGGAAAACGTGTTGGTCATTCGATTGCATCAGGGCATGACACTTCGCACTATGCCATTCCAAAGAGTGCCAGAAATTTAAAAATAAATTTCCTTCTTAGTTAAGAAACAATCACTTTGTTCTCTAAAAACATTCAGTTTTTCGTGTTATACTGGTTTCTGGCTAATGGAAGTCATTTTCACATATTAAATTGTGTGGGAGATCTGTGTGCCATCTTTATGTGTGTGTAATTGAGGAACTGGCTACCTACACTCTGAACAATAGTACAACAGGATACAAGATAGGCTAACGGCTACCACTTGCATGTATAAAATTCCAATGTATATAATGGACCACAATGAGTCTAAACATTACCTGGGCTTTATGAATGGGGGAGCACAGGGGAAGCAAGGGAAGCTATAAATACCACAGGAGACCTGTTAGGTCTCTTTAAGTGCTCACAGATTGCTTTAAGGGAGGGGATGAAGCTAAACTGAAAAAGAGATCCCAGACTCAAAAGAAAGGGAAACGAACTTGTACAAGAAAGTCTGTGCCATTTTGTAGCACCATTAGTGTAATAGTTTTCTTGAAGCATTAATGTGAAAGTAATAGTGAAATAAATTTTACGAAACCTGCCTTTCACCTTAGTAAAATTTAGTTTTATAAAAACGTATAGAAAACATAACATGTTCTATTCTTATCTAATAATTTTATTGAACGACCAATCGGCATTCGCCAATGCCATTGAAAGCAACACAACCTGTGAGAGAATAGCAAAGCTCAAACAGCTGCACCGTATTTGTGTTCAGTCGTTAGTTTAATTTAATAAAAAAAGATGGACTAAATAAGCATCAAAGTGATAAAAGGCGTTTTCTGTGAGTGGTCAAGGAAAGCCCGCTTCTAAACGATTATCAGTATTGTCCTCACTTGTGTAGTATCGTAGATGACCCTTTGAAATATAATTTTAATGCGAGACGAGCCCAAAACAGTAATGTTAGTACACAGTACGCATTTCCCACAGGGAGCAGTCTACATGCAATTTTATGAAAAATTTGACTAAGCACAACACACTTATTTTATGAAATGTTTTATAAAACATTATCTACATTTCACAAAACTTGCTTTATAAAAAATTGGACTATGTATAACAGGCATTACATTGAATCCATTACATCTGTAATTAAACAAACTCTGATGAAGCAGGATTATGCCATATAAGTTCATCAAGTATGAACTCATTGATTCACGATTCTTATTTTATCTTTGCCACATTTTCAGTAAGACATTTACATTGATTTTCAATGTTTAAAAATTTTAAAACAATTAAAAATTGGAGCTTTCTTTTACAAATTTTCAAAAGGGCCGTGGACCTTATAATAACAATAAATCTATGGTAATTTATGAAAAAATTGTTTATGGCAAATATTTCCTACCTTCAAGTCTCTATGTGCAATTCCTTGTTTGTGCAGATATTCCACAGCTTTGGATATTTGGTAACTGATCCATTTTGTCTCTGATTCCATCAATTTTCCTCGAGACTTAACTCTTTCGAACAAATCTCCTCCTTCCATGAAATCAAGAAAAATAAAAACCGACTCTGGAGAGTTTACAACATTATGAATCTTGATCACACAGGGCTGAAACAAATGAAAACAAATAGACTGAAGACTTAAGCAAAACTATTTTACTCAAATAGTCTAGGTTAGAAACACATATTTTTAATTATTATCTCTATATATTACACCAAGCGGTAGAGAAGAAATAATATTTGTTATTCACATCTATTTAAAAATATCAATTTGGAATTTAAAACTAACAAAAATCAACAAACATGAACATTTTGTTTCAACTTACATGATCTAGAGATCTTAATATGTTCACTTCATTCATTAAAATATCTTTGGTTGGGTTCAGTGTCCTCTTTTTCACCACCTTCATTGCGAATCTATCAAATGTTCTCTGAGGGAAGAAGAAAAACATTTACAACTACACAAATAGTTGTATGCTGAAAAAATATGAATCCATTAAAAAATGTTGTATGGTTGTATGCTTACAAAATTGTTTCCAAACCTCCCTGTACTTTGAAGCAACTCAAATATAAAAACATTCCCTCTCAAAGAAATGATCCCCCTTGATTCCCCACAGCCCATCCCCCCTTCTAAGTAATATCAAAGTAACTACATTAAAAATAATACAGGAAGTTTTCCCATGATTTTACACAATTTTTAAATGAAAAGAAGATACATTTTCTATTAACTTGAACATTTTTTATAGTTTCATATTAATAATGGAATATAAATTTAAAATGAAGTTCAATTTAATTTTAATAAAATTTACAATTTGTAATGTAAGATAATTTTTACCTAACCCAAAAATCATGATATATTCAATTTCTTTGAAAACATTCATTTTTCATCACTCCTAAATTTTTTGCATTTTTTAGGCCCCTTCCCTAAAAGCTAACATATTGTTTGAAAGGCTCTTTAAGAACAAAATTGGATAATTGAAAATACATTGCAACAACAACAAACATTCCATTAAGGATTAAAGAAGAATAAATAAGACAGGAAGTTAATGTTTTTAAACACTCATCAAATTACATAAATACCTTTTGGAACACCAACATTACTTCACCATATGCTCCTTTTCCCAAACTCCTGGACACTACGAAGTCCTCTTTAACACCATCAGGATAACCTAATTCTTCCATATTAGTAGTGTACACTTTTTTGTCAACAAATACATACACTGTAAAAATGAAAGTCAATTGAGAGCACAAATTAAATATCAGAACCAAGTTGATAACTGTTAAGAGAAATGAACATTCAAGTTATGAATTACACCTAAAATTATTAATTATATTTAAAGAACAACTAAAGAAAAAAAATCCACAGACAGAATAAGATCTCCACAACTAAATTAAGATTCTACTTCATTTTCATACCTATTAATTAATGCAATTGTTTTGCATTCGTATCATGTCTTCTCATTGCACTTTTCTAGCAAAATATAATATTTTCGAACATTAACCAGTACTCACAATTCAACTACTCTCATTTAAAATTTCCAGAACCAATTTGAACTAAAACAACCAAACACTACCTATCGAGTTCATCCTTGATCATAAGAGTAAATACTGAAAACATAACATGCATTACCCTGCTTTAAAAGACGTGATGAACAAATGCGACCAACATGAAATTAATGTCAGAATCTTTTTTAAAAACTAAAAGTGTGCTCTTTAATAAACTTGAAAAATGTTGATGCCCGTTTTCACTCTCAAGACAGAAGCAAGAGAATGTAACGTGGCATAACAGGTGTTAGAATTTCTCCTTTTACATCTCAACTATTCTCTGAATATTTTTTTCATACAGCTGGGTGGGGGTAAAGTGAATTTGCCACTTATTTGGGCGGCAGACATGTGGTCATTTGCTTGTTCTTGCATCAGATCACAATAGTAGCAGCAGACACAAGAAACAAATTGGCATAAGAGCACACAACACTACACAACACAGAATGGAACACACAATGTATAAACAAAGAGATAATGGTGCTGTTCAATTTACAGTTCGAACGTGCATAAGATTTAATTTTTTTCTTAATAAGTGTCGGCATATGTGCAGTGACATCAGCCAAATTTGAAGCCTCTGATTAGATAACACAACACCCTCTGTCCAGTCTGCCACTAGCTGCCACATAGACATAAATATTATTCAAACAATATATACTTCTCCCTGTAATTATAGTTTCTTCTCACTTTCTACAAAACTTGTGTAAACCCAACTGTGTACGTCCAAAGGTGTAAAGAATATTTAAGTCCATTAAATTCAACATATAACATTAAAATTTCAGTCTTATCCAGTTCAAAAACACGTATAATCATTAAAACATTTCAATTTTTTTCACTTACCTTTATAATCGGGATGAGCCAAACTAATTTGATCGTTGCTCTGTAAAATAATTTTTTTCCCCTTTCCAACTAATGTACCATTAATGAATGTACCATTCGAGCTATTATCTTCCAACACCACACAAGCATCCTTCTTGATTTTGAAATGCATTTTGCTAAAAGTAGCAAGAATTTTTTCTTTAACACCCACACGAACTTTCTGAAGGTCTTGTGGTGCTTCAGGAGTTAAACTATCCCTTCCATAAACAGAGTTTTCCTTTGACAAAATTATGTCACATGTTGGGAGACGACCAATTGAATACTCGTTCTTCGTCATTACTGTAACACAAAATGCCCACAGAAAATTCAACTTTTATGCTCAATATTCACCAAATAACCAGTAACTCAAAATTCTATTAAGGCAAAATGTATTTTTTATTATTATGATTATTGTTGTTGTTATTGTTATTAGAAACCTTGGATGAGATGCTATGCCTTCCTTTTAAGAGGTGCTGCTTTCAAAGAATGCTTTCAGGCAATAAAGAAAGGAAGGTGAAAATATCTTAAAAGTCAACCTTCTGCTCACTGCCACATGTTTTAGAGTTCAGCCGTATCCCCCAATCATGTTTCACATGTACACAACCCTTCCTTTCTCAAGAATTAATAAATTCTTAAATATAATTCTTTTAATAAACATGTCATTCTCTAAAATACTAGTTGTGACAATATATATGCATAGCATTCTTTCTTTCACAAGTATGAACATCACACAAATGACAGATCAACATCTGATGAACACTTGGCTCATGAATCTGCAAAATGTTGTAACCAACAAGAACTAAATTTTACGAGACCTTTTTAGACTGGATAGGCTTTTAAAGTTTCATGTTAGACTATGGATTTAAACTAATTTTACGTAGTTCCATAACTTATTATAAATACGAATAGAATTTGATATTTTTAATCGTTTTTATATTACATGACATGCAACAATTCCAGTATGTTGGACGTGTAAAATATACACAAATCAATCTTCACACAATAAGACAGAGAATAATTTACCCAGCGTTTTAAAACCGTCTTTCACGGCATACAGAGTTCCCCAGCTCTCCGTCCATCCCTCCACATCTTGACTATAGAATACACCGTCCAAAGTTTGTGTATCCGGGATTTGTGAACACATGTCGATAATTCATAAAGGAAGCACGTTTAGTATTATTTATTTATTCAACCCATACGTGCAAAATACGCAAAATTACGGCTACGGGTCACCACACAAAAGACTGTCAAATCAAACCTGTTTTCTCAGTCAGTCTTGTAACCTTCGAAACTAACATAACCTGACATAGCCACTGAGAGAGCCAGTGCAGAATCAGTGACAATCACGTGCCATTTTAGCGGGAAAATAGCAGGCCTCCAACGTACCAACAAGAAATACCACGTTCACTTCTAACAAATATTTTGAGATAATTTCACGAATTTCATAAAGTAAGCAGCATTATTATTTTAAATGACTTTTTAAACAATTCTTATGTATTATAAACAATAATGTCGAGAAAGTGAAGATAGATATTTCAATTTATCGGTACGGTATCCTGTCTTCACTTTTGCAATACATATATTAGTGTCCTGTGAAGAGAAAATAAACTTGGTTCAATTCTAATAAGTAATAGAATTCGGCATGTGTCCCTTTTGCCCTGTTTTCTCATTCAAAGAAACATCACAATGCCCAGTCTTTTTGTTTTTGTTTTCTCTGTTACCTTAAGTATACTACATTTACAAAGAAGACCAGTAGCTGTGTAGCCATATTACACACGGACGTATTAGACGCAAATATTGGGGTGTAAATAGTATTAATAATAAATACTATTTATAATGTAAATAGTATTAGAAACGTAGAAATGTTCCAGAAAAAAGGAAATAATAAATATGGGACAAGGGAGATTGCTCGGACAACATGAACGAAGCTGTAATCAGGCGCGGATCCAAGGGGGGGTCACGGGGGTCACAACCCCCCCCCAAATGATGAACCGTCAAAATTTTGTGAGAAACTTCAACATATCTTAAAAAACTCTGAGAAACTGATAACCTTTCCAGTGTCCCTTCAGAATTGGGGCTGGCCGAGACATTTTCAGATATTTTCAAACAATTCTAGAAATTCCTAAAAATTTAGCAGTGCTAAAACTAATGAATTTATACAGAAATTGGAATTTAATTTCTATAAAAATGTACTTCATCAAGATCATACAAGATCCCTTTCAAAATATTTTTAATACAAAAAAATATATCTAAACAAGTAAAAGATCTAAAGTCGGAATCAAATACACTGCGCGTTACTAGTGTTGCTAACTTGATGTGAATATTCGTCACTAATCGAACGAGAGAAATGTGGGAAAAATGGACGTCAACACATGGACTCATCTTAAAAGTCACAATTGTTGTTCAAAGGGAATAGAACTAGCTAAACTTCGTAATACTAATGGTATGTATATAAAATTGGAAACAATCTTGCTTTCAGGTGTTTATTAGAATTACAGTTTCGATGATACAATCCAATTCAGTATCGGAACTCCTATCGAACTCAATGTTTATTTAACCTAAAAATGCTAAATGTTATCTGTAACGGCGAACCTAATTTGATCATTGAAGTCTGATGCCGGTTCTGGTTTTGTAAGAACGTAAGTTAAGGCTATCAACAGGGGTTTAGTGGTAAAGATTAGGCCAAAAGATTTAGAGTTAGAGGATTTTAGTTTGGCTGATGAGAGAAGATCGTGTCTGACGCCTAAAATACAGTGGCGAAGCTAGTCATGTGTAATATACAATATATTTTAAGTAATATACAAGATACAATATATTAAGATACAATAACATTTTTATTATTATTATTATTATTATATTATTATTATTATTATTATTATTATTATTGTCTTAAAATAATTTTTAAGATACATTGTATTTAATTCATAATTATAATATGTAAATTTTAATGTTCCGCCACCAGGTTGCATAAACCTACTTGCGGAAATAATAAATATCTATATCTATCTATACAAAATATTACAGAACAAACGCCGCGCCTTGATCTGGACGGACGGAGCTGTAATATACAAAATATTATAAAACAAACGCCGCGCTTAATCTGGACGGTCGCGGTTACTAGGTAACGAAGGTTGTTGACGGGCGAGAAGGGGGCCCTGGACTGGAGAGTTGGTGGTTGACTGGCATCCTGGTGGTAGCGGCGTATGTAAACTGAATTATTTAAGTTGGACATCGACGTGAATAGGGAGGATAGATTGTGGAACAATAGGGCGAGAAGTGAGTCAGCAAGAAAGAAGCAGACGACTTCGGCGACGACCGGCGCGAAGAGGGATTTTCGGCGCGGAAGTCAAGGGGCTACGAACTGCGGGGCCATCGTTTCACAACGCCAGACAATTCGGTACCGTGAACCTAATGCATGAAATCAAGCAAGATAATTTTTATATTGTTAATCTCAAATTCCATTCTTAATAAACAAAATTATTGTTGTGCCACTTTATATGTGATTCCTTCGGAATATAGATAATTTCAGACTTCCAGGCTTCTCTGTATAGAGAGCATGAGAACCAGAAAACTGAGCTAGCAAAGTAAAGCAAATTAAAGGTAAAATTAATCATTATTATTATTTTATCACACATGTAGTTGGGTATTCTGAAAATCTTATCTTACATTTTTTTGTAAATTAGCTCCATTCATCGTTTTTCTTCAACAAAAACGTGGATAATGTGTTCTTTAAAGCTTTCGTTTCTGCACAGTTATTTTCCCACGGAATTTCTCAGGAATGTCTAAACTCTTTAATGTAATCGTATTCCTTTCACATAATGCTGTATATAAAGGGAAAGTTAGTCTGAGTTGTATCAACCGAACCGTCTCTTGATATTTTTTCTATACCAATTTGTCTAACATAGACTTCAGCAAAAAACTGCAGGCATGCATTTTGCATTATTAATGTAAACATTTGTCAATTCATTTCGAGGCTGCTCACTGTCAAGGAATCGATATTGTTTTTTTAGGAAAGAAAACTTTTCTGAACGAAAGGACGCTTGTAGGTGGAAAACTGCTTTTCGTCCAGAAATGCAATAAAATGAAAGTTGTCAAAATCTTGAAACATGTAGTCCATCTGAATCACTACTGTAGGTATTAATAATTTTAAAAGATACAATTTTGTATCTTTCAAATAATTCTCATCCTGAAAGTTCATTCATAGTCATCTCTACATTGATGCATATTTCAATAGTTTCTTCATATCTAACACGATATATTAGTACGTTTCACTACTATTTCTATCTCTACGGCGTAGTACTCAACTCGTGATTCCGCATTGTTGAGCGAAAAGTGCATTTCGATATCGTGAATCGTTTAGAAGTTATGAGACTGGCGCAAAGTCAGTGGGACATTGTCTGTAACACTATCTTTAGCTTCATTAATTGTTTCGTAAAGAAAACTAACAAAAATCACACAAACGGCACATAAACAACTCAATTTTCCCACAACGTCAGGTGATGAGGTGAATTTGTCTCTGAGACGTGGGTGTGCATCGCTGTACAAGTCCGTGCCTACCAAGAGCCTAGGCTGCAGCTGGGGTCTCTGCCCAGTGAATGCAAGTGAAAGAGAGAGAGAGCGCATACGCTCTCTTTTGCGCATGCGCGGTAGAGCCAGCCGATGTCTATTCACTGGCAGGCTCCTCGCTCAGCTACCGGCCCCAAAATGTATATTTCTGCAGCCCTGCTAATTGCCACGCGCGTAAACGGAAAAAAGGAGTCGAACACATTTAATTTTCTTCAACGATTCAGTAACAAAAATATTGAAAAATGGTACACAACGACAGATTTTAATGAAAAATAATTTGGGTATTATAGGGCTTCCCAGATTACCCTTTAGCTTCGCCACTGCTAAAAGACCTTATTTCAATATTTTGCTGTCGCTGAGTCCGAATCCGGTTAGAGAATTTTAGTTCGGCTATTGAGCGAGGATAGAGTCTGACGGCTAAAATATGTTATTTGAATGTTTTGCAGTCGCTGAGTCCGAATACAGTATCAAAAGTATCTTTGGACAGCACTCATTCTTGATGAACAGTATTGCAATGTTGTTACTTTATTTGGGTTTTAATTATACAAATCACCTAGTCAATGCAAAAGGAATCAGATCAGTTATTTGACAAATATTAACTGTTGCATTAAATTAAATTTATTAGATGTTTGCATGTCTCGGTGTACTTGTCGCCAAAATTATAATGAAATTTACAACATTGTTATAGAAGAATCACCGTTGAAGGAGATTCAAATATGGTGCAAATTTATTAATATACGAAAGAGCAATATAAACGAAAAAATGTAAAAAAAGGAAAAATTAAAATGAGAAAAATAATTGTTATAAAAAATAAAAATATAATTTTATTTATTTATTATGTGCATGTATATATTAATTATAATAATTTATTAATTTGTTTTCATTACACACATTTACATGTTTCTCTCGTATACGTTTCTTCACAAATTGTTTCATATTATATCAAATGAATGTTATTTTTGGTAACTTGAAATTTATTGTTAATAACTTTATATATTTTCATTGTTTAAAAAACAAGTGTACCGAATAAAATTGACATATTTTTGTAGGCAGAATTCGAAATCTGCAACAAAATTGGGGGTTACCAGTTAAAATTGCAAAGTTACCCCCGCCTCACCCCCAGCAGATGGGATGAGGATGGTAACATATTGTAACCTGATTGATACCTGATATGTGATTATTGGTATATTGAATTTCTGATATATTTATAGTATAATAAAGTCAATCTGATATACGTATAACATACGTCAAATTTGTTATTACATTCTGTACCCTCCCCCCCTTTCCGAAATTAATGCATTTGAGTCTTAACCTGGCCCCTCCCAAAAGAGAAGTCTGGATCCGCGACTGGCTGTAATTTGGGACGCGGAAATTTCTAGATTATAACATTTTATTTTGAAAGCGTCCTATAACGAAATACAAAGAATACAGACAGCCAATTATCACAGATTTTATTAAAGACATTAGCCTCGAGTCAAGATAATTGACTATCGTGAAACAAGTTATACAAACATTGACTATCGTGAAACAAGAATAACAAAATTAACAACAAAAATGTGAAAAACGAGTCAAGATTTTGAGAGAAGACATTTGGTCGCCGTTGCGGGCACGTCATAAGATTGATAGTCACTGTCGCGAGCATATGTAAAAGGCAAGCTATATATTAAAAACAAAAAAAAGTGCTACAACAGCACATACTTTCCCGTATTATTGGAAATCCACGTAGGATTGAAATATTGTACTTTCTGCCCTACTAACATCTTGGCTATTATTTGAAAACGTCCAATTAAACCAAGAAGCGAACAACGAATTAATACAATAATGTCAACAAATCTCCGCTAATGTAAATATTACCCATGTGAGAGGCAACTAAAAAAATTAAATTTTTGCAATTTTTGAAGAAAAACAAAACAATAGAGCAATATGGCATTTATGTCATCTAATAGTGTACATTTATCACTATCTCTACCAAAAGTTTATAGAAAAATTTGGACCGGTTTTGAGAAAATCTTGCTTTTGTAATTTTTTAAAATTGCACATATTGCACGCAATATTGCGCGAAAACTACTAAAATTTTCAAAAACATGTACATAACCTTAAAGAAAGAACTCACTTTTAGCTTGTCGCGATGGTCAGATTTTGACTTTTGAGAAAGCTACGCGTCTTAACCCACTGACTTGAAAATTTCAATGAATCACTGCTGATAACGAAAATACTGGTAAAGGCGAAACACAAACAGTCTTCACTCTTCACTACACACACATCCCTCCACGATTAGATACATAGCACTTGCAGACCACGGCAAAACATTAATTGAATGGTTTCATTACACGCATAAGACATCTTCATAGGTATCAAGCAATTGTAATAATGGTTCTAGTTGTTGCTGGAGAGCAAATTTTGAGTTAATGATTATGAAAATAAATCTCGTCAGACTGCACAAACCACGGTGTATACAGAAAACGTAAATATAAGATTGAGAAATCTAAGCCTTCTAAGCGTGTCGTCACAAAAATGGCTACCAGCAAAAAGGGCTGAAATATTTAGGTGGCATTGGTGGTACCGAAGCGACGAACCAAAAATTTAATTGAATGTCCAAGAATGTCACATCTTGTAGATTATGATGTGATAAACGTTTCTTTGAGGACGGAGGCCTCAAAATTTTAGTTTTTAAGGCCCTAGAACGCTTTGTTTAGGAGTTATTTGACGGAATCTTCGGCAAGTGTTGCGGGTTGCGTTTGGCTTGAATATTTAGATGCGTTTTTTTAAACAAATCCTTCATATTGTTAAAGTCAAAGTGCAATTCGTCACGTCTCCGTGAAATTTTCTCTCCTTAGACATCTCACTTATAAATATTGGTTGCGTGTGAGAGCCGCAACGGAAAGGTATACTACTGAAATAATACAGGAGACGATGTGCAAAGAACATAGGAGTCGGGCATCAAAAAATCAGAATTGCAAATATATTTCAGATTGATTTGCACAATGCCGGGGACATGATAATTTCCAGAGATTTTACAGTCGTATCAAATCGGCTATGCCCAGGGTGGTTCAAATTCTATTAAAGATTACATTAATACTATTTATAATGTAATTATGATGTAACTAGTTGAATGTGGCGTCACCGACTCTGTAAATTGTTGTAAAAGTATTTTCATGAGTTGAACATTTAGTTCATACTTCATTTCGTTCATGCATAGCTTTGTTCAAGTATGTTTCTTACAGTATCTGGCATTAGACTTACCAATGAATTGTTGTAGCTGATAATGTTATACTCCCCTTCAACATTTCTAACATCCAATGGCCTTGTATGATTACCTCCATACGGGTTATGAATTGGTAATAGTGACGATTTTTCTAACTTTGCCCCTCAAGGCCAATCAAATCCCATCTTCGCGATGGATTATGTCACGGTATTTCGCATCTTTCTCAATCGTCCCGCTAGATTTCGCATGATCGCGACCGTATTAAGCAGTGCTTGCGATCATGCGACTTCTACCGGCAAGACCGAGAAAGACGCGAAATGCGTTCGTACCATGGAATATGTCACAGTATTTCGCGTATTTCTCAGTCGTGCCACTGGATATCGCATGATCGCGACCATATCAAGCAGTAATTGGGATCATGCGACTTCTAACCGCACGACCGAGCAAGACGCAAAATGCTGTGTGATGTCATGGCCATAGGAGCTTGAGAGGCAGAGTTAGAAAAATCGCACTATAACCTCGACATCGTGCGGCAAGAACGCCGCCCTACTATAACTTTTCAACTTCAGATTGAGACCAAACAAAATCGAGTTGGGACCAAACAATTTCAAATTGGGAATAAACACACTCAAATCGAGACCAGGCACTTCCAAATTGAGACTTACCAGGTTGAAACAGGAAAGTAAATAAAAATCAGGTTACAACCACTGATATCCGTTATGTCTTGTGGAAGGCAGCTCCGAAGTTTGGTGATAAGTTATGTCGCACTTTGTCAAAGGCTTGCACCATGTCGAGATAAATGACAGGTACATCCTGTGTAAGTAACAGATCAACAGAAATCTGCTGAGCCATACAAAGTGCTTGTAAAGAAGCGGAATGTCCCTTCTAAGGTAAACTGTTCATCTCGGATAAGATTCCCCGAGAGAACAGTTGGCTGGATTCGCAAGAGTAAGAGCTTTTAAAATACTTTTCCCATAACAGGAAGAAGACTAATTGGCCTGTGACTCGCAGCGAGTGTGAGATCTTTACCGGGTTTCGGAAACATGGAAACACGTGCGTGTTTCCAGTTTTCCGGAATGTCCCGCTGTGTAATGCAGCTTTAGTAGATTCACTTAAGCTCCGTGCTTATGATCAGTAAGGCCTCCTTTAAAACGGGGACCTATTCGGTCAGGGACTGGCGCTTTACGGCTACGCAAGGATTTAATTGTAGTCTTAACTTCTTCGACTGTACAATGTGTAAGTGTATTGTGTAAGTGAGCTGTCTTTCGTTTCCTCCTCGTCTGCCGCCTGTGTGGTATTGTTAACAATCCTCTCTTGAAGCATGTCAGCAAAGAATTCTGCCTTGGCTTGATCAGAAGAGGTATGTTTGTTTACCCTCCGAGTTAACGTGGCCACGTATGGCGGTTGCGGTTTTAGGTACTGACCTGAGCGCTTTCTGGGTTTTGAAAAGGCCGGTACGAGAGTGATCGGAACCGATCTCTTTCATCCGCCTTTCCCACTCGGCTGCGTGGTGGTTTGCGAGCGTCGTTTTCAGGCGATTTTCGCATTCCCGCAGTTGTTCCTGCAGCGCAGGACACCTAAACTGCTGCCAAAGTCGCTTAGCTTTGCGTTTTTCACACAAGCTCTTCGACATCTGGAGGAAGTGTATGTGAACTCTCTTCGGGCGGGCGCCGAAAACAGGCGTCGCCTTCCTTCGGGCTGTTCGTACGTGTTTTGTGAGTGTATGCTAGTGTTTATAGATTCTGGCGAATCCATTGTTTGTGAGGTTTGTGTTTGTTTGTGTAGTTCTGTGTGTTGCGAAACTCATCCCGGTTAGTTGGTTGTGGGAGCCATTGCCTAGGGCCGCAGAAGGCGCGGATGCTACCATCTGCGAAGGTAATAGGTATACGAAGGTAATAGGAAGAAAGGAATGGGTTTGGGAGTGGTAACTCGAATATTCCCGCATGTGAGTGCCACATCTAGGATTTCGGGTCCGAGAGGAAACGGGTAGGTGTAGAGGGCGGGAGAGTGTTATAATGTTGTGTGACAGCAGGAAACTTACGAGTAAGTTTTCGTTGCCGTTGTTGTGTTACATCCCCATTCCTCGCACTTGGCGTTCAGGTCAGTGTCTTCAATGAGAGGACGATTTAATGATATGTATGTGGGCATCAGTGCAGTTTCGCATTCTGTTGTCTTTACCACAAATTCTGCCGCTTCAAGCCTCGTAAGGCGAGGTAAAGCTGCCGGGCGATGAGGTATCGAGCGACGTACAGCAACCGCTACACCGCCTCCGCGATGACGAGAATCGTAGTCTGCGCGGTAGAAAGCCATGCCATTTAGCTCCAGGTCATCAGCGCTTATGAGTTTTGTTTCCTGCATTTAAGAACATCAATGTGATGTTTATTGCAGAATAACTCGATAAGACGTCAATCTCCATACGACCGGAACATCCGTTGACGTTCCAAGAAGCTACCGCGAGAGGAAGGGTGCTGGTGCCTCTCTGCGTTTGGTGCTCAGCCAGTGTGGGCTGTCACTTCAGCGCAGAGAGTATGTATGATTGTGGTGAGTTTGGCGACCTGCTGTTTCAGTTCGGAGACCTTTCGGAGTTGCTCCGTCTCTGACTTAGCAGCAGGCGTGCTGGAGCAAGGCGGCGGTGGCAAGTCGGCTGGCCCTCTCTTGAATGCCCTTGCGGACATTAGAATTGGTCTGCTCCCTCTCCGCGCGCGCCGTTTGCGCAGGATGTTGTTTAGATGAGTACACTGCTTTTGCAAAGATAGTGCACTTTTCTACCTTGCGTGCAGACTGTGTATTTTGTAGCGTCGGCTTTGCATTTTTGCTCTGCTGACGGATGACATTTGTGCTCTTGGCTGTTTGTTTTTGAAAGCCTAGCGGTCGGCTTAATTGACGGAGTGGTTACCTCCATAGTTGCAGCAGATAGCAGGCTTCCTGTTGCTACAATATTTTGTCAGATGGCTTTCGCCGCAGTGAATGCAGCTTGGGCTCACCTGACGGTAGGTACGCGCATGCGATCACCGGCAATACGGTTTGCAAAACGGTGCGCTGTCAGTGCGCTTCGCGACCTCGATGCCCGCGCGGCAATAACATTGCCTAAAGGCAAAGAGCCATTTGCCGTCGTCGCCAGGTGAAAGGTTGACGAAGTACGCGAAAACGGTATTAATTTCCCGTTTTAGCGCCTCTTAAGCTGGTGAACCGCAGGCGTGGAGTGGCCAGGACATTGCCAAGCAATATCGTCAGCAACTTCGTCCGCTGACAATAAGGGAGGAGGGCCACTCACGTAGAGGTTGAGGCCGCGTTCCTCCTTCTGTGCGTTCGTGAAGTGCGACGCCTGCATGGTCTTCAGCGCAGCAGCGACCATCATGTGGTCGGAGGCGTTCCGCGCCTGAAGAGAAAAGAAATCCCCACAGTGCTTTCTCGTAACCGGGTGTTCGCAGCCGTAACCGGGCGTTCGCAGTACGGTCTCGAACCAGCGACGAAAGCCACCGTCAAAAAAGACAGAGGCGTTCGCGACCATGATGGGCGGGACGCGCTTGGAAGCCTTCTTAGGCTTGGAAATTTCACATGTTTATTATTAAAATGATTTTAAAATATCAATCCCTGTACAGTATTTGAGTAACTCCTGGAGTGTATATTTATCTGCATTGATTTTATTAGATGATTAGAAGTACTTGAAATGATTTTCAGTAAAGTTCCTACACTCTTCAATAGTTTCTTCTGCAACAACACATTCATCAAATTAAAATTCCTGTCTGGGATTCGAACCCGGCATCTTCCGAAGTGAAGCGCTCAGTCCCGACAAGCCTTAACCTCTTCGACCATTGGAGTGAGATGTGGACTTAATGCTTCCATATCAATTAAAAAGTAATTGTATCACCTCTAGCAATAGGAAATTGTCAACATGCGAAAAACAAAAGTCTTTTGGCGACGAAGAAAGGCAGCGATGAAGGGCTTACCCCAAATCCTATATTCGACGAACGATATTAGAAAAATAACTACTGCGAGAAAGTATGTGCCATTCTATATCACCACTATATTTATTTATCATCCCTTATTACTCATGTGGAGAAAATTTAAAGAAAAAAATTGAAGCGGTTTTTGAGAAACCTTTTTTTGTAAATCTTAAGCAAAAATTACGCAAAAACGAGCCGTTTTTCAGAAAATTCTACATAATCTTTTTAAAGAGCTAATTTTGTACAGCAGACTTTGTCGGAGGTGAAAATCTCTATCTACAATTTTGTGGTTTTAAATTAATTTTTCAATTTTGAAAAACAAGGAATTCCCGGAAGTAAGACTAAGACCATGTTTCTATCGTCCCTCATTACATAAGTGAAGAAAATTTAAAGAAAAAATTTGGAGCAGTTTTCGAGATTTTTTTGTAAATTTGAAGCCCAATTTACACAAAAAAATACTCGTTTTTTGAAAAAATTTACATGACCTTATTGCAATGTTGTAGAACTGACTTTGTCTGAGGCAAAAGTCTCTATCTTCAATTTTGCAGTTTTGAAATTATTTTTTGCAAATTTTCGAAAAATTGGGGAAATCAACGAAAATGATACCTACATCATACCCTTAAACGTTCTTCGCACTATTCAACAACAAAATTTAATGAAAAAATTGGAGCCATTTGTTTTTAACTTTGAAAATCTCCGATGGGCCTCATGTAAAGTACCCCCAAAATTCAAATATCGGTTTCAAATTCCAGGAGCCTTGATATCATTGAAAACAATTGGGGAATATCAATTTTGAAGAAAATCTGCTGAACGGTTTAGGCGCTAGCGTTGACCACAGACAGACAGAAAGACGTTTTGCCGTTAATCGACTTTGCAGTATCAAGAAACAACAAAACATGGATTTTGACTACACCACGAGATCGTGGATTTTGTTTCTAAATTTAGCAACAGGTTTTATCTATTTCTTTCTAACCAGACCTCAGCTATAAGAGTTTTTCTGGCGAAAATTCGCCGTTTTCCGGCACACGTTTACATAACTTTCTCTTCTTACGATGTATTCGTAAGGCGAGAAAGTAATAACAGGAGTGTGAACGAAGAGTCGAAAAATCGTCTCATGCGATATTATTTTTTGATTGGTGTTTCCGAGCACATCAACTGCTTTGGTATTAGTCCCGTTAGTGTAATGAAGGTGAATGAGAGCTGTCGGTGTTCCTCGCTCGCTGGGTGGCGAGATCCGGCGCCGACCTACATGTCGCCTTGCTGATTATTTCCTATGTGCGATGACTTGCGTGGTAGTGTAGTGCATGTAAGTGTTGGTGTGAGGGTGAGGGGAGAGGATATCACAATGATTCACCTGATCAGAGAAAACACGGAAAACTTCCGATCAGAGCAGCCGGCCGCTGTTATTCCCTTCAGTCAGAGATTGAATTCGTCCTGGCAAATGTACCTGCAGTCGAAAATCTGCCTCCGTGAGGACTCCAACTCTGGGAATTAACGTTGCTTCCTATCCCTCACAAAGAATTATATAACACTTTAAATTCGTCCTGAATTATGGACGCAATAATTTGGGTGGATAGCTCAGTAATGCATCCACAGACGTTCTCGTGACATTACCATACTAACTCACAGAGTTCTCTTTCTGATACTGTGGGCTGAAAAATACCGCTTATACAAGATTCCGGTTGATAATTGTTATATTTACGAGCATGTATAAAATAAAAAGAATGGGTTTATGAACTATTCTTATTCCAATTAATAATTACAATAGTATTCCTCTGTAGCATCAGCGACAAGAAGTGACGACGGCGTTCTTTATTTAATGATCTCTTTTCAAAATTGTTTAATTTACTTTTTCGTTTTTCCAAAATTCAGATTTTAGTAATTCTTTTGAGATGCCAATCAACTAATTTGGATAACAATTTCTTTCTTAACCTTAAATTTAACTTACATTTACAACATTCTTGGACCTTGAACAACGATATCTGTGACGGATTTAATGTTCTTATTTCCTCGCGATTATACTTCCCTGTGGCAGTGCTGCACTCTTGACCGTCGTCTGCTGCGATCATTTACCATAAATTACCATTTTCGTGTAAGCTGCAAAATCCATTTCTGCTCCATACACACATAAAAAATACGTAATTTAGATATTTCCATTAACCGTTCATGTCGCGTCTGAACATTGTTGGGTCATTCCATGCAAAAAAGTAGGAAATCTGACACTACATCTCAGAATTTAAAAATATATTGCCATCTTACTTATTATGATACCTGAATGAACCAGGTACAATATTTTTGTCTCATCATCCATTGTTTAGCAACAATGGGCACTTGAAATATTAGGTTAGCAGTCTGTAGACATTCCGTTATGATTTTTTTCTGATGATATGCAAACAAGCAAAAAATATGAAAGTGACACTATTTGTAGAAGAAATGTAAATGATAGTTTTACGCTAAAGATATTTTTTTACCGTGAGTCTTTAACAATTAGGAAGTAAACAAATTCTAAAAAATGAAATAAATGGAAATATAATATTTTTAAATTCTTGAATTTTGGAAGAAAAATTGCTGAAACTACTTTCAAGCTACTCTGTAAATTTCATCATGGAATCTTGAATGGTTTTAAAGTTATGAATCTTACTGGCGCTCCATAAACGAACTCGTCTCAGCTGCTAGAGCCGCCGCGCCACAGCGCTCCTCGTCAGCGCTCGGCGTTACAGTTTTCCTCCGCCGCGCGATGGTGGATTTCGCAAAACTACTTCTCTAGGTGTTAATTTTGCCGTAGGAGCTACATGATGAGATACGCCAAATTCGACCATTATTTTTTGTTCACTCCAACTTTTTGGTAAACACGTTAAAATCATGTATTTCTCATTAGCTGTTTTCATGTTTGAAATTTTTTCTTTGAATTGTGTCAACATTTCTTCTCCATCATTGCTTTCTGTACTCACATGAAATAATTCAGAAACTGCTTTATTTACGGCACTCACCTTTCTCCTTGCTTACGATGTCTCTCGGGTTTGTTTTCGCAATGACAATGGTGATTGACCCAGAGGATACAAAATGTTTACATTACTGATAGTGGCTTCCTCTGCAACTCCTGGGGCTACGTACTCCTCTTCACTTGACGTTTTCACTTCACTGTTTCAGTTGAGTCTCTAAGATCTGCATTGGGCATTTTGGATATTTTGTGACGACACATCGCATATTGCTTCACCTACCACTAAATTCGATATTTTCTTCCGCATCGCCTCTGTAATCTTTCTCTTACCCACCCGACTTTTGTGCTTCTCGAGTCCGAATGGATTGCAGCACCAAAGCGTGTTAAACGTATTTACAATCTTTGGCATTTTCTATCACGATGTATCACTGAACAGTAACATGCGAAAACTAAGCCTGTAAACTAATGTCAGGATCCCTTCGAAGGCATCGATGGATATCCCTAGGGAATGAACTTGGCGGTGCCTGCCTACGACCTCGAGTCACCCCTCGCTGGGCAAAGTCACGCGACTTTCAACCTTAAGAGCAAAATGCGCGTATACTTTTTATTTAATAATTTACGCATTTTTTAAGATTCCATCGCGACAGTTTGCAGAATTGTTGTTTATTGGTTCTTCCTGCAGTGTGTAAAATATGAAAGAAAAGGAAATATTATTTTTGAAGAAAAATGTATTTGTTTAATTTATTCGCATTTTTTATTATAAAACAAATGTCTCAATCCTTAATATATTATCAACTGCTTAAAATATGATCATTTATCTTCAAAATTGTGTGCCCGTTTTTCAAGTTTTATTCATTTTATGAACGTCATAATTATTATCATTATTGAGTACATTGTGTCATCGTCCATGTTTAACCTGTCATTGTTGCTAAACTGCTGAAGATATTAATTCCATAAATTGTCTTTCAACTGTTCATCATTAGTAGATTAATGTAATAAAATATGAAAAAAATCTGAGACTCACTGTCAGAAAACCTGAAATTTTGCATGGAATGACCCTGTTACTTTCGATCTCGTCACCCAGCTTCTCACTTCTGCCAATAACTAAAAAAAACTCACATCTCAGCCTACAGCTCACGATCCGTGCCTTACCGTGATCATACCACTTTTGCTAATAAATTTTATAAATCTACATCTCTTTTGTTTTCATTCGTTTGTTTTTTTTAATTCTTGGTTCGTTCTTTGGGTATTCAACCCCTTTGTTACTTGTCAAAACAAGTCAACGACTGTCATTTCTTTTCATATCAATGTCCCTGTATACTTGAATTATTATAAAATAATATTAACTAAATAATATAATTTCTCCCGTTCTCTATATAAACACGTTCCCTATTGCCGCATCTTTATTAATTTCCTCATCAATTTTATTTACGAAGTACACGAATATGTCGGAATTGTTCCGATGTACTTCAACGTTCAGAGTCGGTGCAGTCAGCGACTGGTGGCTTTGAGCTAAACTCTACCACAATTATTTTAACACAATTAACGTAATCGAAAAATGGTGAAAATGAGCCAAGAGCCAGTGGCGTCTCCTGGTTAGTAGATGTGGGGATGCGATCATGATATTACAAATTGAACGCATAATTCCAAATATTTAAAGTCTGCGTCATTCTACTTTACTCTGAAGTATTTTAGAAGTGTATGTTGCAAATTAGACACATTCTGAATCTTCCTTGAAAATCATCATTTTCTCGTATGCACTAACTTACATAAGCAAAACAAACTAAAAATATAACTACAAAAAAGTACATACCTAATTTTTGAACTCGAGATCTATTCGCGTTGTCTTGGTTGTCCATCACTACCTACATTAAGTTTTTCGGAATAGGAGAAAGAACTGCACGGAATTTCACGAATCCTGTCAATGACACAATGAAACGTTTCACTACTGTTCCCTGCCACAAATAACTCACCCACTACCACAAATGAATTGGATGAGCTCGCCATGTCGCACACGCACACACACACACGCAAGTTTTATTCTTTCGCGTTACAATTTCGAATTCACGATTCTCTTTTAACATATCACCAACTAGGCAAAGAAGTCTATTTAACGCACATTCAATAGTAAACAGCATTTGCGGTAGAACGCAGGACACACATAACGAACGAAATAACATCGCGCGCACCGTTTCGAGTTCACGGATTGTCTCTTTCATACCATTTCCTTATATGATGGGAATGATCTTGTTTTGTCAGGCCTGCTAACACACATCGAGTTATACTGAATTAAGTTGAAATGTGCTGAAGCATAGTTGGCAGACCTGCTTGACTTGTGAAAAAAGACAGTCGTGCCGTCTGCCCCCCTCTTCCGGGTCACTATAGTAGCACATGACTTCTGGGATTCCCAGGCGTGCTGCCGAATTGACTGCATCAGAGGAGGGGGTGTGGAAGGTTATTGGGAGGGAATACACGAACGCCAATGAGAAGCCTTTGATGTGAGAAACTATGTCACATCTCCGCAGTCGAAACCCCAGCTTGCACACAGTGCATGGCCGTGAGTTCAATAACCTCGCCAACGAAGTGAGGTCGTTCAAGGGATGTTTCTCGGCCCGTCACATCCAGCGAGGGGTCTTACGCCTATTGGACCGCGCACGTAAATGGCGGGAGGGAATAAAGAAACAGAGGGAGACACTTAACAGAAGTAAATAAAATACTTTACTAAAAATATTTTTAAGCGATGGAAAACTAGGGGATGTAACATATCACTCGCATACATTGAGCCTACGCCACTGCCAAGAGCTATGAAGTATTAATAGTTTTATTTATACAGATGAAGGTGATAATGAGACCCCACTTGTATTTCGACTTTAAAAAATGAATTAAATAAAAATCGACTTTATAACAAATATGAGCTTTATTACCTGTTGAGAAAGTGGGTAAAAATCAGAGATTTAAAAAGAAGTCATGTTTGAAAAACTAGTGGTGCTCAATGGCACTGACTTTCTCGTATTAGTTTTCTTTTTTCTTTGGCCTGGGCTAGTAATTCGGACTTACCGCATACTCTTGCTAGCTGTCATTAAACGCCGTCCAAAGTACATTTTTAGGACTCAATTTTTCTCTTTCATAATAGGTAGTTGAACTTAAATTTTTTTCTTTTCGAATATTATAAAACAGTAAAATATCGTCCTAAATGGCCATCTTCATGGACAAATTCGGAGCCGTTTTTAAGAAAATGGCGTTTAAGAGTTACTCTCAACGCGAAATTTGAAGCTCTTTTTCGTAGAAAAATTTTGAGTTTTCGAAAAACTTCACTGGAAGTCAATTCAAAATTCCAATAGTGTTTACAAATTGCTGGAAATGTGCTAATTAACTATGTGAGAGATATTTTTAAAAAATACATTTGTGTAACTTTGGAAAAAACAAAAGAACATCCCAAAATCAACTTCATCTCATATTAAAAAGTGCATTTAGCTCTATCCGTATAAAAAGTTTGGAGCTTTTTGAAAACTCAAAAGATTTCTTCGAAAAAGAGCTTTAAATTTCGCATTTTCAGTAACGCTTAAATGCCATTTTCTTAACATTGGCTCCAAATTTTTCAAAAAAAATTTTCCCATCTGACGTGGTTTTATTCTTCTTTTATATATTGAGACGAACCGGACGAAGTGCGGTCGTCCCATGAGGAATTCACGCTGTGACCGCACGCAATGAGGACCAACGCGATTTTGAAAACCGCGCGCCGTCAACGTCAGAGAGTGACGCAGGCGACGGTTGATTTCAAAACCCGCGACCAGAACGACGTTTGCCAATGATGTGAGAGCAGATAAGCCCCAAACTAGCCATTGGCCGGTGCAGGTCACGCCAGGGGGGGGGGGAAAGGGCATCCTGAAAATCTGCGGGGAGAAACATTCTTGTAAAAATTTCCAACGGAGCAAGACTTTCGAAAGTGCGCGGAAGTGAAGTTACGCGAGTAGGATTTCAAGAGAGTCTGAGATTCTTCAGTGAGCTACTAATCGAAGTTCGTATATGAGGAAAATTCCGGCCAGGAACAAAATCGGACTGTGAGACTGAAGTTGTGCCCGACAGAGAATTTATATAGTTCCCGAGGCATCGAAAGCGTGGAAGCAGACGCCCCACGCCGCTTCCTCTTTGTCGACCAGGCTGCCGAGAACGAGTCGCCCGCCGCCGGAAAACCTCCAAAATGAATATCAGCTCCAAAGAATGACGACATCCAAATTCCTGGAATTCACAAACAATCGGCACGTGTATGAAAAAAAGACCTGATTCGCATCCGAGAAGCTGGTCCGATAAACACGGAAGTCTGCGAGGGGGAGAGACGCTGCGGAGAAACTCGACGTTTGCACCGCGAGGTCGCCGCCGGCGCCGCTGCTACTCTGCGAACGCGCGGAGCCCAGCCCTTCGCTCGGCCGTGAAATCGGAGAGGTCATCAACCCCGCCCAGCCCCGATTGCTAGTCTGCGAGCCGACGCCCGCCGGAGCGCGAGAGGGAAGGTCACTAGAGGTATTACACCGCCCTGTGGAAGAACGAGCGTGAGTACCCGTGAAATTCAATAAAGTGATGAAAAGGTAGAACATTCTGATAAACTCAGGAGAGACTATTATGAACAATCCTAGTTTGCAGATATCTTTTGTGTCAAAGTGTTTTTGTAAATTAAATTTAATGTGGAAGGCGCTGCTAGCCGACCACAAAGCAGAGTAACATTTAATGTTAAAGGAAACAGTGTGAAATCTAAATGTTTAAAAGGAGTAAACGTGAGGTTAGAGCGCTGAACGTTTTAATGTATTATTCAGGTAGCACCAGCTGGAAGTAAGATTTACGTAATTAATTCGTGCATTGATAAGAGTGATAATCGCGTCAGGCATTGAACGTGAATCACTCAAGTCATTTCTAGGAAGTAATTACATGTATTGTGTAACGCCAGAACGAGGCAAAGCAGTGGTTTGCCCGCTGTAACTTGGTAAATGGTGTATGACTTATTTTGGTTAATGAATGAATTTTTAAATTACTTGTGAATTGTGTGATTCCCCCTATCACTAACCAAATAGGATTTCCTGGAGGGAGAATACCTTAGATAATTAATAAACAACCGGCAGGGCCTGGTGACGGAGCGGCGACAGAAGCGCTGCACGGTACCGGTGACACCCACGCCAGAAAGACTTCTCGTGGGGTATAAACGCCCTGACCCTACATAGGTTGATTGATGCCGGCGCGTCGCACAGAGACGACGTGTTCCGTCGCATTAAATGGCGACCGTGACAGGACCCCTTGATCCTTGAAAGATGAATTAGCATCAATTAATGATACCCGAATAGAGGAGATTAATATTCGCATCGTTAATAAGGCTTAGGTTAAGGGTTTCCAAATTCCTGTACAAGATTTAGTGTTAGTGATTGTGATGGTTCAAAGAGGGAACACACACAAAGCTGCAAATAAAATCTAATTTAAAAGAAATGTTGAAAGTAGGGCAATATTTTCGAATGATGTATGGTGTTAATGGTTGCTACAGTGTTACAATTTCTTGCAGTGTACATGTTATGTTTTGTGTTTCATTTTCAGCAGTGTAATAGTTCCTATTCCTATGTGCTTTTGTTATTGAGTGTAGAAATTATTCAGTGTGTTGTGAGGGAGGGAATTTCGTTTTCAACAAATATCTCTTTTGTAAAGAATTGCTGTAAACGGGTACTCAGCCTCGTACCATGGCGGATAAATTCATGCAAAGTAGGGGCTTAGTAGGGCAGAGGCCACTAGCAGTGACGAGGAGGTGGGGCAACGTGAAGTGGAGGTAAGGCCGATCGCAGAACGAACGCCGACCGAATCCGCTCGCGGAACAGAGCCATTGGAATCGTCACCGGAAATGTTAGAAGGGGAATCACCACCAGTCAGTCCAAATGACCCCATGCTAAACCTAATGAGGGCATTATTGGGTAATTTCCTTACAACCCTTACAAATAAAATAGAGAGTATGCAACAACAGAACCACGCAATAGCTGCAGAAATACGACAAGACATTCAACATGTACAAGAAAATGTTCAACATGTACAAGAAAATGTTCAACATGTACAAGAAGATGTTCAACATGTACAAGAAAATGTTCAACATGTACAAGAAGATGTTCAACATGTACAAGAAAATGTTCAACATGTACAAGAAAATGTTCAACGCGAAATTCAACAAGTACAAGAAAATGTTCAACGCGAAATTCAACAAGTACAAGAAAATATTCAGCAACAAAACCAGGCGCTAGCTACGGAGCTGAAAGAACAACAGAATGCTTTAGCTACGGAGTTGACGACCAAGATAAATATCGTCAATGACAAGGTCGAAGCGATTCAGCGCGCGCAGGAAATCTGGGCGCCCGAATTGAAGAATGAAGTTGACAAGAAGTTGGAAGCACAAGTAAAGAAGTTAGAGGAACAGTCTGAGAAAATCGAAACTGTGCAAAATAAGTGTGAAGAAATGAACACGCGAATCGATTCAATAACAGACTTCGTCGAAACTCGCGCAAAACGACATGAAGACAAAGTCGCGCAAGAATTGAAAGGAATTTCAAAGCAGGTAGAAGAAGGAACACAAGAACGTTTTGAAGTGCTAACGAAACTAAACGACTTACAAGCAACGGTGGATACCATGCCTGTCGCCGTAGGTTCGACGCACTCTTTAAACTTAAATGTGCCACCTACTTTGAAATTTTCGGGATCTCCCGAAGAACATCCATATTCGTTCTTAAAGGCACTAGACAGTTTTATGGCTCTTAGTCGCCTGCCGGAGCAATATAAAACTCACTTATTGTACCAGATTTTACAAAAAAACGCGAGAACCTGGTTAGAAACTCTTGAACCGTTTCCTCAAACAATTCAAGAATTTAAAATAAAATTTTTAAATAGATATTGAAGCGAGGAAATTCAACTCAACCACAAGATGACAATCATGAACGCGTACTACAAGCCGACGCTGGGAAGCATGCGCGATTATGCTGCGGGGAAAATTGCTGCACTCAAGTTATGTTCGCCACCTATGGAAGACAAAGAAACTATTTGTTTGTTGACAAGACATTTCCCATATAGCATACAGAACTTGATAAGAAGCATAGCTCCGCGTGAAATTGAGGCATTCCAGAGCTTGCTAGGTAATTATGATATTACAGCAGATAATGTTATGAAGGGAGGCAAGGCTAGTACGACGACTAATGCCATCAGTACGAGCGTGGGAGTTCAAGAGGCAAAGTCAACCAAAAAGAGTGATCAACCAAACAATAAAAAGAATGATCGAGGTACGGAAGAAAATAACTTTCGGAATGAAACGAAAGACCGGACTTCAAAACTAGGAGGGGAGAAGGCTAATAGAACCTATCCACAAAACAAACGCAAGAATAAGGAAGAAGAGAATAATGAAGAATTAGGGGACAAACATCAACATCAGCCATCAACATCGGGAAACTGCCACAGTTCGATGTGAGCGGGAACCCCATGTCGAACAACGTTCAAGCTGAATACAACGTGGTTCCTGTAATCTCCGTAGGTGATTCACCGATGGGTGTCGTATGGAATATGGTCACGACAAACGAGTATCCATATCGTTGTCCAGTAGTTGAAGTATGCTGCGGCGACGTAATGATGAAGGCGTTAGTGGACACTGGCTCCATGGCCACCATCATGGATGAAGACACCTACAATGCGTTAAGGGACTCGAATATTGAACTACCTCAATTGCCAATTAAAAGTACGCGAATTACGACTGCAATTGGAAACAAGTCAAGCCCGATCAAAGAGCAAATATATGCACCACTAGAAATAGGAGGCAAGGTCTATGACACGCCATGTCTTGTCGTAAGAGGACTCACGTACGCAGTAATTTTGGGCATTGATTTTCTCGTGGAGAATGATGTAATTGTAGATACCAGAGCCGCGAAAATTCTGATAGGTCGTGGAAATGCGAGAATTAACACAATAATGAAATTAGATGAAATAAAGTTGATTGAAAACGAGGATGAAATAGATTTATGTTCATCTGCGACAAATGACTTGGTCAAATCGATTGAAGAAAAAGTTAATTCAGCTTACCTCCTCGACGAAGAACAGAAGGCCAAGCTATCGAAGTTACTCATCGGCGCCAAAAAGGTGTTCGAGAAAAATCGCGAGCCAGTAAAAAATTACGTGTTTCGTATCCAACTCACGGACGAGACACCGTTCAAAGGACGCAGCTACCCTGTACCAGTGGCGTACCAAGAAGAAATTTCAAGACAAATTGAAGAAATGTTACAAGAAGGCATAATAAAAAGGGCGACGACAGCATATGTCAATCCAATTGTAATCGTGAGAAAGCAGAACGGCACCTTGCGCCTATGCTTAGACGCGCGTTACTTGAATTCGCTAACGATACCGTACAGGGATGTACCGCCTAAAATTGATGAAATATTGTTACAATTCGCCAATAAGGGGTACTTCTCGTCAACGGACTTCAGCAAGGCGTATTATCAAATGAGGTTGCATCCGAAGGATCAGAAATACACGGGATTTGTCTATAGGGGACGGAGCTATGTGTTTCAGCGAGTCCCATTCGGATTGCGCAACAGTGGGGCCGCGCTGGTTCAATGTTTGGACGAAATCATGAACAATGCTGGGTTACGAGATACCACTATTTACGTCGATGATGTCTTGGTTCATTCGACAGATTTTGAACGTCACCTTGAAGCATTGGGAAAATTATTACCACTATTGATTCAAAATAACCTGGTATTAAATCTTGAAAAATCCCATTTTCGTGTACCACGAATCAAATTTCTTGGGTATGAAATTACGAAGAATGGAATTAAAATGGGATTAGATAGAATTAAAGAAATCGAAGCCACGGTGACGAGATTGATAGCTCCGAATGTGGCCGATTTAATAGATGAAGAAGGAAGAGTAATAGGGAAGTATAACTTCTTTAACTTAAGACATTACTAAATCGACACGCCGGTATTGGACACGTAACTTGAATACGAAAAATCAGTGAAGAGAACAGAAGAAATAATAAACGGTTCTCATTGAAGATTCTTCTCCATCACATCAACTGAGTGTCGAAGAATCTTACCGTTGTGGGGGCAATGAGACGAACCGGACGAAGTGCGGTCGTCCCATGAGGAATTCACGCTGTGACCGCACGCAATGAGGACCAACGCGATTTTGAAAACCGCGCGCCGTCAACGTCAGAGAGTGACGCAGGCGACGGTTGATTTCAAAACCCGCGACCAGAACGACGTTTGCCAATGATGTGAGAGCAGATAAGCCCCAAACTAGCCATTGGCCGGTGCAGGTCACGCCAGGGGGGGGGGAAAGGGCATCCTGAAAATCTGCGGGGAGAAACATTCTTGTAAAAATTTCCAACGGAGCAAGACTTTCGAAAGTGCGCGGAAGTGAAGTTACGCGAGTAGGATTTCAAGAGAGTCTGAGATTCTTCAGTGAGCTACTAATCGAAGTTCGTATATGAGGAAAATTCCGGCCAGGAACAAAATCGGACTGTGAGACTGAAGTTGTGCCCGACAGAGAATTTATATAGTTCCCGAGGCATCGAAAGCGTGGAAGCAGACGCCCCACGCCGCTTCCTCTTTGTCGACCAGGCTGCCGAGAACGAGTCGCCCGCCGCCGGAAAACCTCCAAAATGAATATCAGCTCCAAAGAATGACGACATCCAAATTCCTGGAATTCACAAACAATCGGCACGTGTATGAAAAAAAGACCTGATTCGCATCCGAGAAGCTGGTCCGATAAACACGGAAGTCTGCGAGGGGGAGAGACGCTGCGGAGAAACTCGACGTTTGCACCGCGAGGTCGCCGCCGGCGCCGCTGCTACTCTGCGAACGCGCGGAGCCCAGCCCTTCGCTCGGCCGTGAAATCGGAGAGGTCATCAACCCCGCCCAGCCCCGACTGCTAGTCTGCGAGCCGACGCCCGCCGGAGCGCGAGAGGGAAGGTCACTAGAGGTATTACACCGCCCTGTGGAAGAACGAGCGTGAGTACCCGTGAAATTCAATAAAGTGATGAAAAGGTAGAACATTCTGATAAACTCAGGAGAGACTATTATGAACAATCCTAGTTTGCAGATATCTTTTGTGTCAAAGTGTTTTTGTAAATTAAATTTAATGTGGAAGGCGCTGCTAGCCGACCACAAAGCAGAGTAACATTTAATGTTAAAGGAAACAGTGTGAAATCTAAATGTTTAAAAGGAGTAAACGTGAGGTTAGAGCGCTGAACGTTTTAATGTATTATTCAGGTAGCACCAGCTGGAAGTAAGATTTACGTAATTAATTCGTGCATTGATAAGAGTGATAATCGCGTCAGGCATTGAACGTGAATCACTCAAGTCATTTCTAGGAAGTAATTACATGTATTGTGTAACGCCAGAACGAGGCAAAGCAGTGGTTTGCCCGCTGTAACTTGGTAAATGGTGTATGACTTATTTTGGTTAATGAATGAATTTTTAAATCACTTGTGAATTGTGTGATTCCCCCTATCACTAACCAAATAGGATTTCCTGGAGGAAAATACCTTAGATAATTAATAAACAACCGGCAGGGCCTGGTGACGGAGCGGCGACAAGCGCTGCACGGTACCGGTGACACCCACGCCAGAAAGACTTCTCGTGGGGTATAAACGCCCTGACCCTACATAGGTTGATTGATGCCGGCGCGTCGCACAGAGACGACGTGTTCCGTCGCAATATATATATATATATATATACATATAGATAGATAGATATAGATATATATTCTGACGCAAACCCGTCCGTAACACCCCTGTTCATATTTATTTATAAAATCTGCCAATCCTCTCGACAACAATCGGGCGTCAGGGCGGGTGCGTCAAATATCTGCTCTTTCGAGCTTACTTAAATCTCAGGGCAGTGGGATCTTTGGGGTGTGAGAGCAATCCAAACACAGGAACACAAAAATAACAGTAACAACAAAAGTTTAATGATTCAAAAATAATAACTAATATTACTACAGACACAACTCGTCACTTTTCACTTTCAATTTTCCAAATAAGTCATTAGCTTACATTACATCCTCTTTAAAAATCACGTAACCAAAAGTTCTGCCAATTCTTAACATAATTACTGTCCCAGTAAAATTCGTAATTCTTTTAACAAAACCAACTGATTAAATTCTGCTTGCGCTTTAACTTTATCACGGCAGCGCTCTACCAATGTTATTGAACACTCGATTTTAACTCTTTCGCAACTGAATAATAAACCGTGCTCTGTAGCGCACCTTCCTTCACACTTTGATACAATTTAACACCTTTACTTTAATTCATTTACAAAAGAAAATTAATAGGTAACCAGGCGTCAAAATGGCTCGTGCTTTTAACACTGTAACATGAAAGTCATTTATCCTTTACATTCTATAACCTCCCCAAACAACTCCTAACGTCTCCATTCGACACGGCGCGAACTTGACCTATATTTTTCGCTAGCCTCGTTACCTCTCCTTCCTGGCGGTTAGGTGGCCTTGTCCCCAGTCGCTCGCTGTCGCGTCGCTGCTAGCGCTGGCGCTCCGCGCCGCGGCCTCGGTACTCGGCGACGCGCTGTCTTCGTTCTTCCGACTTCAACTCCCGTCGCCGTTCTTCTTCCGTCTCCTTCTTCTTGTGGTCCCGTCCTTCTTCTTTCTCACGCTCCCAGCTCCGTCGTCCTTCTTCCGTCTTCTTCGTCCGCCTCGGTCCCGACTCCTCCGTCCGATATTGTACGGTGCTCGTCCGCCTTCGGGTCTCGTCCGGCGCGTTCTTTTACTCACGCCCGTTGTTTCTCGCACGCCAGCGTGAGGTAGAGTTTTCGCCGCGTACTAGATCTCTCCTCCGTTTCGGCTACAGATTTTATGGTGTAATCTGAGCGTCAATTTGTTACCAATTTCAGAGACGACCTCTCTCACGATGCCGTAACTGCCAGAATCTTCACAAATGTTTTAATTACTTTGCTGATGACTAGCTAGACGCCTTTGGACGTCGGATACTCCTAACTAACTTGACATTCCTTCGCGTAATCTTTCGGCGTCGGCCACCAATGCTTCGGAGAGAAATGCTGCCTGCTCCGACCGACAAAATCTGAAGAGATGTTTCTTCCTCCGCTGACGAAAACTAAAGAGATCTTTCTTCCACCACTGACGAAAGCTAAAAAGATCTTTCTTCCTCCGCTGACCAAAGCTAAAGAGAACCATCCGGTTGCGGATCCGCGTTTTATGCCCTCGGTTCGCAGGGGTAACGCGGTGCCTCCTACTCCCCTCCAGTTACTGCGTCATTTTCTCGCGACTTGTGAACGACGTTATAGGCGACAACTTCCTCATCCGCGGGCGCGCCTCTTTTGAACTGCGCCGCGCTCTCTTTCTCGTTCTTTTTTTTGCGTTTTATGGGGTTCTAGCACCTGTGACGAACCTCGTAATTCAGGTTCGTCACAATATATATATATATATGCGTGCATTATTACCCCAGCACTTGTACTTTACTAGGGGGCCGAAGCCCCAGGATGCGCACCTAGGCGTTAGCCTCTATCCGCACCCTCGTCGGGTTTACAAGGACAACTTCCGACCAACATCCGGATCCCGCTGGAACGCAGTTAGCCGTCGAGGAAATCTCCCCATACATTGCCTGAGTCTAAGGCCGCCCTGCAAGCTCAAGAGCTACTAGCTATCCGGGCTAGTACCGGAGTCAATGTTGCCTGTATGACAACGCGCCACTCACATGCGCCGGGACACCAAGTCCCTCCTCTTTGACCAGAGTATTGGGCCACTGCCACGACGAAGCCAAGAGCCCAACTGGGGGCCACCCGAAGTAAGGTCCGGGCGGCTCGGGGTCCCCATCCCGTCTCCCTACTGCCTGCACCTTCAGGCTATCAATCTGGGTCGGACCGTAACCAAGGCAACCTGACGGTTGGTCATTTGTCCGTCGGACTCCTATACATGGATTCCAGAGTACCCCGAAGGGTATCCTTCACCCAATCCTGCCTTAAGGTCGACGCACCAGGGTCCAACTGGTGGGTTGCCGGGTTGAACCGTCAACCAGGAGCTTAGCATCGCCTGCTCACTGCCTACACGTTAGGCTAACGACCTGAGTGGGACCGCGAGACTAGAGGTATGAATGGTCGTCTGAGCTCCACCAGAGGTTGTGTCCACCTACGCAGCCACGATATTCTTATAATAATATTTCGGTTCTACCATTAGGAAACCGAAAAATTGAGAAATTTTTAATAAATGTACTTTGGGCGATTGTAGTTAGCAAGAGAATGGGACAAGAATGTAAGTTTTTTCCAGACCAACAAAATCAGAAAATTAACTAGTACTGGAGAGTCTGTGGCTCCACTAGTTATTTTCTTGTATACGTACGTATACATGGAGTGATATACATAATATAGAGAATGTTATTAATGCTGCGGAAAATGGATTTCAAGATTTCAACGGTAATACACGATTTCGGGGTTCCTTGATACCGAAATTTTTTTTGTATTTTTGTTTTAAACCTCCGTCCATCTGGTGTATGTGAATTACCGCTTAAACTAAGCGTATTATTTTTTCCAAACTGAATAAACCCCTTTCGATCTGAGTTGAAGCTCTGCAATTTTGAAGAACATTCATTAATTTTTGGGGGTACTTTACATGAATCTCTCGGGACATTTTCTAAATTTTCTCAAAAATGTCTCCACATTGAAAGACTCCATTTATAAAGTTATCATGGGTCCGATTTTCACTGATAACTTTGATTTTTTGAAAATTGCAAGAGATTTTTATGGCGTTTTGCTACAACTACAAAATTGAAGATGGAGATTTTTTTCATGTAAATGTTTTTTTCCATAATTAGTTTTTGCATTTAGGTCATTCATATTTTTTTGAAAATTTTATTAGTTTTTGCGCAATATGGCGAACAATATGTGCATATTAAAAAAATATCAAAAATATTTTCTCGAAAACAGTTCCAGTTTTTTTTCTTTAAACTTTAGATAGAGATATTGTAAAATGTACTCTACTCTTAAGATGACATAAATGTTATTTTGATCAATTCTTTTGTTGTTGTTTTTTTCAAAACTTACGTATTTTTTTACTTGCCTTTGACGTCGTTAATATTTACAATCCAGGCAATTTGTTCACATTACTGCATTTATGAGCACATGTGCTCTAAATGATGTCATATTAAGTTTCTTGAAAACTCTACTGTTTTCTGTAAAAATTAGCTCAAATTTCCGCATTTTCAAAAAAAACATTTCAACACCATTTTCTCGAAAAGGCTTCAAATTTTTTCTTCAAACATTTTGTAAACAGTTTTTAAAGAATTTTATGAAGACTGATATTAATGATATTTTGTTTAACTCACACATAATGCATTCTGAATTAACTGCTCAATATAGTGCATTGCTTGAACTGAAACTAAACATATGAATATATATAATAAACATCATAGCTCGTCGCTATGGTTTAGCGATCTGGATGATGCTGCCTATAATGGAAGAATAGCATTAATTATCAATCTTTATATCATTCTTTAATAACTATATTGAATTATAACACTAAGCACGCGTCGCAACTCCTTGACACCAAAAATTCGATTGATGGCAAAACTTGTCTGCGGTCAATGCTAGCACCTCAAGCGTTGATCCATTCAGTGGCTCTTCTCCAAAATTTTACTCCTCGATTGATTTAAACAAACTCAAGGCCCTTTGAGTTTCAAACAGATCTTTTGATTCTGGGGTGTACTTTACATGAAGGTCTGAATTATCGAATATTCCAAATATGGAAATAATGCAAGAAAGTATGTGCTGTTTAGCACCACTAGTTTGCATTTGAATTTGCAATGTACACATTATTTCTAAGAGAGGTTTTTTTTACTTATATTTTGTGCTATATTCATTTGTTACTAGTTTTAATTATTGATATATGTATTGGATTCAATTGCTTTTGTCTCTTGTTGATTAGATCAAAACCTTTTAATTTTGTCTTTTTGTAATGTTGTCATAAGATTTTCCCTTACATAAAGGGAAAATAACATCATTGTGATTTTCATGATTCTATAGTTCTAAAATTTGTAAACCTTCATCACTTCATTAGACTTGCAAAGTAAGTACCGACTCAAAACAATATTTTTGGTGTTCTCAATTTTTTGTACAGTGCCTGCAATAGCACTTTTATGTTGTAACTGTAGCTCTTCCTGTTTTGCAATCTAATCACAAGGTTACATCCAGTTAGACATTAAAATTCAGAAAGTATGGAACTTATTTAATGAAACAAAAAATTTAATAAATTTATTTAATCAAATTATAAAACTTAGTACATTGTACTGTACGTACGTACGTAGTTTGTAATTGCAATTGATTTCACATTATTAACTGCTTAAACAAATCAGTATGAAAATGTATGAAAAAAAATTATTTAGCCAATAAGCACACTGAAAATATTTACTATTTTAATTGTTTTTGATCCCAGGCTGTGGAGCAGATTCTTAAAATCGATTTGCAAATTTTCAATTTCCCCTTCAATTAATATGAATTTTATATTTACAAATCAATTTTAGACTGCGATGGTCCTCATGTACTCACATTTCTAAAAGTACAAACTGTTTGGGATATTTCTGACAGTACAAACTGTCTGATTTTCTGGTTGCAAATAGGTGTTTTAACGTATCTTTTTAGAAGCCCCACTTTGACCAAGTTTAGGGGTATCTAATAGAGGTCTGCATTCTCCGCGATTTTTACCGACCAGCGTTCGCTCGCCTCTCTTCTCTCGAGACCACGCGCTCGACTGTCCTTCGCAGCCGGTTGCGGACTCCCGGGAGCCGGCGACCGACCGAGACTCGGCCGGCCGGTCTCGACAACCGGCCGAGACTCGACAACCGACGGACCCCGTTCACGGGAACTGCGCCACGTAACAATCGGCCGACACGTCGGAGTAAATATCTAATGCCAAGTTTCAGGAAAAGGAAGGAGTATTGAATGGTTTTTAAAATAAATGACCAATCATTTCGTTTTTTCAAAATTTAAAATATAGACGAATTTTAATATTAATTTTCAAATAATAAATTTTAATATAAAAAAAGAATAAAAAGCTTTAAAAATCGACTCCCCGGACGCACTGGAGAACCTCAAGTGGATCTATTGCAGTTCTGCCTGTGACTTCAAAGAAAAGGCATTCAAAAGTTTTAGAGATAAATTCCGTTCTTTGTAATGACTAGACATCGGATGTTTCGGAAATTGCCTATTTTATTCTAATGAACATAAAATCATTAATTGTCCTTCATTTTATATGGTGTAAGTACAAAAGCTCTGCTAAATTTAGATGCAAGTGCAATGAAATATATTAGTACCTTTCCCTTCCACTTTTGTATTTTTGTTTTCTTTTTCCAAATATTTTTGTTGTTGGTATTGTTGTAATTTTCAGGCATCTGAGACGCGGGTCTTAGTTTCTTAACCCGGCAGTAGGCGCGCGGGATGCCTCAGTCACCCCAGCATTGTTTTGAGCTCATTGTACTTTTAGTTTTATTTATAATCTTGCGAGCTTCTCAATACCTTTCAAGGAAAGCTTTGTGCACGTATCTCGACCCTTCTCTTTCAACTGCTTCCTGTCCTTTCCTGGAAATTTCGTCCCAAAGGCGATGGCGCGCTGCGTGGGAGCCACCGAGTCACCTCGCACAACCTTTGTTATCTCTTCCTGCCACGCTGAGCAATAGTTCATCCAAAGGAAGGGGGTCTCGGGGAGCTTCAATACTACTCCACAGAAGCCAATGATTCATAATTTCAGCTTTTACGATTTTTTAATTACAATTAATCGCTTATCTTGCATTGAAACGTAAAATAATGGAGTAATTGAAAAACATTGTACTCGTACATATAAAACTTTATATGCATCATTTCGTGAATACATACTTTTGCCGAATTTAAAATAATGTTAAACGTGTGTATATAATAGTAAATCATGTATTTTGAATTATTAAGTTGAATAGGCTAATGTGCCGTGACCGCTGTTCTTTGGCCGCCGACTGAGTCGACAAATACAGAGGCCATGGCGGCTTACATCAACTATTCCACAATAAATTAGTACGCCCAATGACGACAAGGACGTTTTGACGCAAGGAAAATAGTACCCATCTCATTTTTGTTTAGCATATGCTTTTTTCTTATATACTCGTGAAATTATGACCAAATATTCATTGTATTTAATAAATATACCATATATTCGAGTTTGTAAGAAACTTCAATGACATTACAATTGGTACGCAACGAATTATCTTCCCTTAAGCACTATAAATATAGAAAAAAAATAAAAATTTATTTTCAGTCTTTGTTTGCCTTAATTCTTTCAAAAAATGTATTGTTTGTCTCTATAAAATTATTTCCAGTCAATCGATAAATTGTTACTTTTCAACAAATTAATCGTTTAATTGAAATTGTATTTTCTTTCGATTACAATGAATTGAAAGTGTTGCGATCACTACATGCGGCGACTTTATATCCCGTACATGCATTGAGGGGCGAAGCTACTATGCAGTCCGCCGCTTGGCCGAGCGGCCGAGCGGCCGAGCGCTCGAGCGCTCGAGCGCTCGAGCGCCCGGGCGCTCGGCGAGTCCCAAGTCTCGGCGGGAGCCGCAAGGCGGCCGGTCGAAATGTCCGTCAAACAGCTATCTCTTCCCCCCCAAGCAAGGTCCCCCTCCCTTCGCCGAGCGTCGGCGCGGAGCCCGAGAATCTCGAGCGGTTGTTTTCGTCTGATTGCAGACCTCTAGTATCTAAGGCATTAATCCATGTCTACATATTTCTTAAGATTTGAGGACATAAAATTTCAATCTTGAGTTGTCCTCAATGTTTCTCAAGTGAACTACGTGAGACCATTTTTTCTACAACAAATTTCTGCTCTTTGAAATAAGAAACTTATACTTTAAAAACGTTTTATTTTCTCTTTTGAATTTCATCACATTGAACACTAAACCATAATATTGAATTTTTATTAGAGAACAATAAGCTGTGTTTAATAAAATATTTTGGGAAATACACTCACAAGAAAACAAATACTGATTTGCAATGTTCTAATAGTTTTATTTCTGAGCAATAAATAAAGATTTTTGCCATGTCATCAAAATATAACAATATAAAAAATAATACTCCAAATTGAAATATCACATTAGTTGCTATTATTCAGAACTGAAAGCAATTGCATTCTTTCATAGTTAAAAAAAGAGGAACTGCTCACGTCTTTCACACAACCAAGAGGAATTTTTACTACACAATTTTATCCTTATTTGCAAAATAAAATGAAATGTAAATGGTGATGGTGCATTTTATGATTGAAGGTTAAAATTAAATAACCCTAAAATCAATAATAAATAAAAATGTTTTACATTATCAATATTACCAGACAATACTATTCAATACAAACACTGCTGCACACAGCACTTTGCAAACTGGAATGTTAAGTACTAATTTTATTTTCTTCACTTCCTGTATAAGAGAAAATCGAGTATATTCTGACAATTAAATAAGCTACCATTACAATGTCACTAAGATCACACATAGTAATTGCTACCAACATAGAGCCCATCTATTAACCACATACTGCTGTTTTTAGATTATTGTATCACATATTCGATAAAATTAATGTTTTTAACACCTTCAATTTCATAGTTGAAAAGAAGCAATAACAAAATTTAAAAATCTACGAAAATATATTTTATACATTTAACAATATATACAATATTCCTCATGCAAGATAGTTCCTGAATCTGAGCAAGCAAAAGTTCTGTACATTGAAATAGCTACACTGAAATCTGAAGCTTTACATTTGTACTACTTAAAAAATGACTGTAATAAAGCTACTCAAAGGAGAATAATTCCATGGTCCCTCTCCAGTCTTCTCTTTGCTTTCAGGGGCACTGTTCCCATGAGGTCTGCGGGGGTAGGAAGGCCAGGTGTGCTTCCAACAGGTTGTTGGTAGAATACTTCTGTTCTGCCACATTGGTAGCCGTACACAGTACTGTCATCACATCTAAAAATAAAATTGAATAATCAGAAACCTGAACAATACAATGAATAACACATAACTACATTTCATTTGATTTACTGTTGTAAAAAATCACTGAAGACTGTATGTAAGCATGTAAGGAGGAGAAGTATATCCTACGCATATTTTCTAGAGCTCCATAATCTCTAGACCACCCTTTTACTGTACATAGTTGAACAATAAATGAAAATACCAACAAAGTGAGCTTTGCAACATTTGAAAACTAGAAATTTTATTCCAGAATAATAGAAACCTTATTTGCATTGGCAAAAAGACTTCAATTTAGATTTTATAAAATTTCTAACAAAACAGATGTCCACACCCCCTTGCTCTATTCCTACCACAATTATCAAAAGGCAAATTCAACAGAGTTATTAGTGAAGTTACATTAATGCCCAAAAGCAACACAAGAGGACATTTGCTCAATGGATCAAGGGAAACAAAAATACCTGCTTGAGATGGGGCTACTGACAAGTTGAAGTTCAATAGTTGTTACAGGCATTACAAATGGCCAAACAGCCTTGACAACATGGCCATTTTCATCCTGCATCAGTGGTGCACCCAGGGGCAAGGATTAAAAATATAGCTTCAACTCATTTTCTGCACTAAAGAAAGACATTCAATAAACCTATTTCTTTCATAAATCATAATAGAGTGAAACTCCATTAATACTTTCTCACTTATATGTTTTTTTTACGTTTTTTTTTGTAAGTATCGGATAATTTCCTATAATTCCCATGCTACATTATTTCAGTTATGCGTTTTACGTTTATACGTTTTTCACACTTATACGTCCATAATGAAAGTCCCTTTAAGACCATATAATGTTCAAATTATCCGCGCGGGCAGGGGTAGATCCAGCCGATCAATTTGGAGAGGGCCATCACACATTTTTGTTAGATAATAAACACAATATAGTGTATATATGATAATATACATTTTTAAAAAATAATTACAAATTCTAACATAAATAAATATTCAAATCAATTTTTCCAAATGAAGGAAAGTAACAGACCAAAACTCTAGACCTGGGGGGGGGGGCTGGCATCCATGACCTTGACAACACTGACGGTTCGAAGTGGAGTTTTCGCTCAACAATACGGAATCACTGGGCAAATAATATGTCGATATATTGCTTGAAATATTTTCAGTTTCCTAGAAATTGAATCATTGACTTTTTTACTTTCTCGCGCTTAAAAAGGAACTTCTTAAGAACAGAAGGTTAGGCTGCGGGGAAAACTGCAATATTTCGTCCGAAAGACTCTTATTACAAGGCCCTGGTAACGAAAAGTGGATAAATCCAGTTGCTAAATTTAGACAAAAATACTCTAAGACGTGGTGTAATCAGAATCCATGTTTTATGGCTCCTTGAAACCGAAAAATCGATTGACAGCAAAACGTCTGTCCGTCCATCTGTAAGTGAACAACGCTAACAACTTAACTCGCAGATTTTTCAGCCGATTTTCTCCAAAACTGATATTCCCCGATTGATCTGGTTGATGTCGTAGCTACGTGCTGTTTCAGCTCCACTAGTTTTATAGTCGAAGGAAGACATCGAAAAACACAAAACTTTGCATTTTCCGAAAATTCTGAGTTAGGCATTGAAAACAGACCTCTGCTACCTTTAAAAGCGTATTTCCTCTATTCTTACAAGAAATTTGAGGAACAAAATTGAAGCCATTTTTGAGAAAATTTTGAAAATGCCTCAGGGGCTCTAAGGAAAGTAGCCCCAAAAGTTAATTAATGTTTTCCAAAATCGCTGAGCTTCGACTCGGGCCAGATGGACAGAGGTTTTCTCAATTGGGAAACATTCCTACGCAAGGTTTAGGCGCTAGTGTTGATCACAGACACCGTACAGACGAACGTTTTGAAGAAGAAGACGAAGAAGAAGAAGAAAAAAGAAAGGAAAGGGAAAAAAAAAAAAAAAAAAAAACACCACCACTTTTTGGGTATCAGGAGACCCCAAAACGTGTTTCCGTTGAAATCTCGAAATGATTTTCCGCAGCATTGCGTAACTTTCTCTGTACCACGCATATTACTCCTTAATACGTATACGAGAAAGTAATTAGGGCTACAAAATGGCACAGACTTTCTCGTACTAATTAGTTTTCTAATTTCTTTGGTCTAGCCTAGCTTTTCTTTCTCGCCACATACTTTTGCCAGATGCCCTCTATCGCCACCAAAAGTACATTTTTAAAAAGTTTCCTCAATTTTTTGATTTACTAATAGTGGAACCGAAATATTACTTTAAGAATATTAAAGAAGAGTAAAACCTCATCTTAATGGGCAATTTTCATTGAAAAATTTGGAGCCGTTTTTAAGAAAATGGCATTTAAGCGTTACAGTAAATGCGAAATTCTCTTTTAATACAGTAAATGAGAAATAGCTCTTTTTCACAGAAAACTACCGAGTCTTCGAAAAACTTCATTTGAAGCAATTCCAGTCACAAATTCAGGCGATTCAGAAACGAATTTTGGGAGAGGAAATTTTTTTATTCAAAAAGCTTTGGTTGCAAGTGTCATATTACAAATTAGGTAGAATGACGCAGGCTAAACTTAGCCCATGATGCGATACATTGTTATTTGTTTTAATGTTTATACGAAAATATTTTTGCTTGAAAGTTTCGGGACAAATTAAAATTAATAGTTACTGAAACATTTTTGGGAGGGGAAATTTCCCTCGTTTCCCTCCCCGTTGATCCGCGCCTGCAAATGCAATAATGTATATAAATCGTTGGAAATGTGCATATTAACGGAGTGAGAAATATTTCAAAAAATTACATTTATGTAATTAAAAAAATAAAAGAATACAGCAACATTAATTCTACGTCATCTTAAACAGCGCAATAAGCACTATCCATACGCACAGTCTGAAGAAAGACTTTGAGTCGTTTTTGAGAAAATGGCGTTAGAACGTTCCTGAAAATATGAAATTTTGAGCTCGTTTTCACAGAAACTTTATTAGATATCATTTAAAGCGCATGTACTTGTAATTGCAATAATGTTAACAAATCGCCGATATTGTAAATATTAACGACGTAAGAGGCTAGGCAAAAAAATTAAATGTTTGTATTTTTTTAAGAAAAAACAACAAAACAAAACAATACAGCGTTAATGTCACATCATAAAGTACATTAGTCACTAGGCCTACCAAAAGTTTATAGAAACAATATGGAGTTGGCTTTTCAAACAAAGAGCCCATGTTGTAGTCCCGTGGCCCGCGACGTAAGCTAGTGCTGCGAACGAGCACAAATCGCCGGACTAGCTCACCCATCTCTTTCCACCATGGAATAATCCCTACTTACTAAAGGTAAGTAACCCGAGTAAGGTAAACCGAGATATGTTCCCCGAAATGAACTACTGTTTTCCGACCAGCGAAGTGTCAGATAACCGATACATCTCGCAGCGAGCAATGACAGCACTACGTGAGTCGTTCGCTGCAGCAATGATGGTCCATGGCCTTAGCGAAAACAAAATTTGAGCGCAGTTCACCGAACCCGACATTTTCTTTCATAGAGCGGCGTCTTCGACAATGGCATCTCGAAGTGTATCCCCATTCTTAAGCAGACCTGTCAGTGTTTGGTGACGAGAATTCTAAAATTTGGCGCATCTTTCTCAGCATCGGATGTGGTTGCCGGTAGCAATTGGGAGAGATGTATGCTCTCCAAGATTAATTTTTGCTTTCTAAAAATGTTCTTCGCTCTGCACCTTTTATATTCGATTAAGTTTTCCACAATTGTATGTTTGAGTTGTACCAGTACCTTTTTTCGGACACTGACCGCTCTAAAATAGTTCAAATTCCACCACTGGACAAAGGGGTATCGCGGTTTACCAGTTGATTTCGGAATTGCAGTGGAAGCAGCAACGAATATAGCACTATTGAAATGTCCTGTCTCCATCTTCGAAGGAATCACCTGAAAGATCGACTTGAGCTTGAAATGACAGAGCCTTGTACAATCAACTGACGGGAACGAGCACACCCACGACCTAGTCGATCAATGTGGATTGATGGTACGGATATATGGGTCTTCTAATCCACACAGGTCTAATACGGTCCACTGCATAGCGGTTCCAAGTGGAGGGCTGGAAACGTGTTTGCATTTGTTGCTATGGTGAAATTTGTTGATTCACCTGTAATGCAAAATCGCCCAAGGGCGGATCCAAGGGGGGGGGCATCCCCCCTTGGGTTAGTTTTGGTAGTGGGGATTTTATAGAAGTTTCAAGATGTCATTCGACTTTCATTCGACGTTGTAACATATTTAACTATTATATTCATAAATATACATCTAAAAATCTGAACCTAAAAATCAGATTCTTTGTCAGTTTCGTTGGACAAAAAATTTAATTGCCCGCCCCCAGACAATTTATGGATCCGTCCTTGAAATCGGCAGGTTACGTATTAATGGTGTCGATGACCAATTCCAAAATGACGCCCCTCTGGGATGTATGGGAAGAGCCTCGAAGAGTGCTGTGGGCTTCTATATCACCAACAATCAAGAAGGATATGAGTAGTTAGTTTATCAAGCTCAAGAAGTCATTGTCCAACACCATTTGACATGCAGGGATGTAAATATTTCATAAAGTGAGCGTGAGGGATGAGTGTATACCTGCAAATACTGAGGGTGTCTGTGAATAGGTGCTTCTGTAGAAAGCAGCGAGTCGTGAATCAACGTACGTATAGAAACTCAATGGGCGCTGAGGCTGCCATCAACATCGATCCTATATGGGGAAAAGCACGAAAGGATAAGGGGCATGGTGGAATTAGGTGTCTTTCCCGTAAACAAATTATCGAAGGCAAATAACATGACAACAATAGTACGAGGGTCGTTCCGAAAGTAATGCCTCCCATTTTTTTACTTAGGCATATGATCTCAAAAACGAATGTGAGTGGTGTCATAGTGAAATATGAACTTTCTCGTTAACGCTCGTTTAATTTCGTTGCTATTTATCAGATAGAAGCATAGTTACAGAACGCTAAAATGGCGTCTAGCTGAAACGCGCGTCAGAAGCAGAGATGTGTGAATGAATTTCTCACTTAGGAGGAAATTGCACGCATCGACATCACCAGTCTCTCGTTGAACTTTTGCGGGAACCATACAGTGGATATCACTACAGTGTGGCGACGGTGGGTAGTGCGTTTCAACGATGGTGACAACGACGTAAATGACAAACCACGTTGCTGTCGTCCACGCACAGCTGCCACACCACGGAATGTTGGAGCGCCTCGATCAGCTCTTCCGCGTGAATAGGTTCATAGAGGGGGGGAATACACGGTGCTGGGTAACTGCGTACGGCGCTGAACATTGTCTGCAATGCAGTAGAAGTAACGCTGAGTAAATTGAGTTACCGAAAATTGTGCGCAAGGTGTGTCTCGCGAACACTAACAGAGGAACACCAACACCACCGAAAGGAACGTTCTGAGGAGTTTTCGACCCAATACGAAGCTAAAGGTGGCGGTTTTCTAGATCGAATAATCACTGATTACATATTGATGTCACCATTATGAGTCAGAAATAAAACGACAATCCATGGGATGACGCCATAAGAATCCCCGTACAGGTCAACTCGGCTGGTACAGACCTTTTACCAGCGTGGCATGCAGGCTCTTGTTCATCGGCGGAAAAAATGAGTAGAAAAAAGGGGGGACTATATTGAAAAATAGGGTCGTGTTCAAAAAAATCCGTTCTAACACACTGTCTTAAGTTTCTTTTTTATTTACTGTAGTTGTCATACAAATAAATAGGAAGCATTACTTTCGGAATGACCTACGTATTAATTCGTCCCGTCGGGAGCAAAATTTACAAGTTCCAGGATAGGAGATACATTCTGCGTTAGATATTACGTTTTCTTTTCGGCCGTTGATTCCTGAAAGGGCAAGCATCTACCCCGGTTGACGTTTCTTCCAAAGCAAAATCCTCCTAAGCACTGCTTGACATGCTGAATGATCGCTCAAAGTAAGTCGGGAGTCGGAGTAGATAGACGGGCCCGGAAAAAATTGGTCAGTTGGAAGCGAGTCCGAGATGGTTAGTTGACGATATCGACCTTGGTGCCGGGCTGGGTGGAAGTGGAGGCTTCGTTGGACTTTAACGCCGAGTAGGTTTCTTTGTTTACTTTTATTCTTGGTGGGAATTATTATTTTTCCGCCTTGCAGGAGTTAGCTTCGTTGTTGTCTTAGTCACGGGACTGGAGAAAGATCGAGAGGGCTCTCCCGTGACCAGGTATTGACGTTTCGCCTCGGGAAAGGACACCTTCCCGGTGGCTCGTGTCTTCTGAATCTCTTTCCCCTTCAGAAAGGGGGGAAGTAATGGAGTGTTGGAGTTGGCTGCATTGTCTCCTCCACAGTTCACACAGTACGGTGATGTAGTGCAGGGTTCTGCTTCTTGGATTAATTTGCCACACTTTTTATATTCCGAGCTTTCTTCCATGCGTCATTAACATTTAAAGAACGACAGGAGTTCCTCCTCAGCTTCTGATGATAAATCCTAATGACTGGCCACTTCCTTTCAAAGATGAAGGGTACAGTGAGTGGTCACTTCGACCTGCACGCCAGGAAACTGCTAGGTTTTAAAGATTTTTTTCAATCTGGCCGTCTTTGTACGCTTCAAAGAGAATGGCACCAATCCTTTGTCGCACGTCTGCTTGGAGTTTCCCAAAAGAATCATCTATAACTCGCGCCAGACAGATTGCACTTACACATTTAAATGTTTCCTCTTCCTCGACATGCCATAAGGAGATAGCAGTCCACAATCTATTCACGTCGACGACTCGTTCAAAACATGTCATCTTCATTCCGGAAAAGGGCAAGGGGGTGGGTTCCAAATGATGGAAGTTGTTTCGTCTTCGTGTTTCCCACTTCATCATGGATCTAACGAGGAGTGCAGGGTTGGCAAGAAGATATAGTGAGATGACAACCCTGCGCCGCCGAGACTCCCTCCACTCATCCTGGAGTTCACACAAAAGTTCGAGTCGACTGATCGGGATTAGCTACCGACTAACCGTCTAAACGAGGCCGAGGCCAAAAGTAGTGTTTTGGGACACGCAGTACATACCTATCTACATGCAGTAACCAGGCATCGCTGAAATTCGCATAACTAACAGAATTAGACGCAGTCTGCCAGTTCCAGAGTCAAGGCGGCATGTGAGTGAGCAAGTACAGACTTCCACTGCCCAGATCACCCATTCCCGTGGACCCGACATGCTCATTTAACACATGGGTGAACGTTCAGCATGCAGTGAAGGTCAGTAAAAGGGGAGATAAAAGAATGACGGTGACATATGAAATGGAGAGTAAAAGAATAAAAGATGGGGCAAGTTACACGTGAGATTGTTCTCTGCATCCCTTCAACAGGATGTGAACCCACCTCAATGGGTTGGGTTCTAGAATTAAGCTATTTTTACTTTTAAAACAGTGACTTATAATGTGCAAAATATTTGTATGGGTCAAACTATTATATAAATTATTTTTATATTGTAGGATACTAATCTTCAATACAGTATTCTTCATTCTATACATGTACACAACACATTTAGCATATATATGTTAAAATACCACTACCAAGTGAGGTATGTTTCAACACCTGAAATTTTCTCTTTGTGAAAACATTTGAAACATCTAACTGCATTACACTAAAACTTATTTAACGCAAAGCAAGATAGTTTGTTCCTTTTCTGCTTTGGTAGGTTTGTTTCGAGGTATTACATAACCTAACAAATCGTTTTTAAAGTAATTTTGCCCATATGACATGAACCATTCATATTACTTTGGTAGTTGATCAAAAAAAGGATGTGATGATATTGTGGATGTTTTTGTTTCAGAGAGGTGAGGGATGTGTGCAGAGGTTTTGGAATTAGTACGAATTTTTGTGAAGAAATCATATATTCATGTATGTTACAGGTAGGCCTACAGTCAAATAAGAGAGTAATAAATGAAGTACTTTGAGGGGGAATACATGAGAAAATGGAAAACGTGGAATAGGCATCATTCGAGTGAGCTGGATGTCACTTAAAGTAGGATACATTTTTCATATTCATTTCCAAAATTAAAAATATTGTGGCAAGCAAAGTTTTGTATTTAACAGGGGAAAAAATTGTAATGATCCAATACCTCAAAGAATCACTCAATGTATGCACATAATTTGTGTTTGGTTAAAAGAAATTAATAAATAACAGATGCAATTTTGTTTTAAGGCTTTTGGTGGTATTATTTGAGCAAGTTGAGGGATTTAATGTTACATAGTTGTATATTGGGGAAAAATGGATTTGTGAATTTATTTATTTACGTCAAAAACAGTTAAAAACTGTGTGTGACGAGCTTTGGGGAGAAGTGAAATTTGTGCACGTTTTCATAATTCTGTGATCTCTATCCTAAACCTTATTCTAGTTGAATTTTGAATGCAGAAAAAAGAGCTTTCCCCCCACCTCTCCCTCCCAAGTTTTATTGACAAAATATTCGCTCCTATAAAATAAAATCTATTTTCAAAGGTAAATTAGCTATAAATTTGTGCCCTTAACCCTCATCATGTTCTTCATGAAAGAATAATACTTTTTGCCGCGACAATATAGAATACGATAATTTGAATAACTATATTTCCCACTGAAATTCAGAAGACATGCACAAATAAGGAAGTTACATTTATGGTGTGATATTTGCCATTGTTAAAATAAATAGTGAATGAAGGCTCCTATGAAACTATAAATGGAGTTATTTGAGTTAGGGGAAAACAATATCCACAAATCTTTTTTTGACACGAAAAATAATCTCACACAAAACTAACAAAAATGCTGCTGAATAACCATGCCTATGAAATAATGCATGCCATTAACTTTCCTGCTTTAGAAGTATTTACTGCTACAGGTCAACATTTTCTCTCATGACAAAAATTAAAACTAGTTTCAAACCTAAATTACAAATGCTCATTTAGAGGATAAATTACGGTTGGGCATTACTAAGCTTCATCCAAATATTCAACTATTTTCAAGCAAAAAACAAAAGCAAATAACCCACAAAAATAAATTTAAGATATTATTTATCCATTGTATTTCTTTTTTATGAAATAAATTCATTTAAAAGCACTTCTGCTGTATTGTTATTTGAAAATGAATTTAAATATGTATCTTATATATAAGACTTATGAGAATTTATTCTTGATTGCCTAATTTAATTGTGGCCTCTAATAATCAAAAACATTGCCCACCCCTGGTCTACAGTTTCCTTAGATACTCAGGAATGTAGGAAATATAATAAATAATAAAAGTTTTGATTTTAACAGAGAAAAGCAAATATTTAATTGTTTTTTCTGTCCATTGTCTACCTGTGTTGTGAATTCACACACAGTACCTCCCTGCTTAAAGCACAGCTGATGTGACAACAAGGCTCCAAGGAAGTGGCCTATGGCAATTAAATATTTGGTATTCATATATTGTGATTTTTTGATATTCTTGGTATTAAATAACTGTCGTACTGTGTATGTATAGTCGACAACGGTTATAGTGAACTTCTTTTGGACTAACATTTTGGTTGACTATATTCAAGTTTCACTATAACCAATGTCAAAATTAAATAGAATTTCTCCACAATGATTAATTTTATTAATATAAAGATCCAGCAAAATACATTACTAAATGAAATATAGTACTAAATGAAAATTTAAATATCTTTATTTGTCCTTAAAAAGTCAATTGTTTGCTTTATATGTTTTTCATTAGTTATTTCTCTAGATCGTTCTCCAGAGTTTGTGCCATCTCCATACTTCCTTATCATGTATCTTGTAATGCAGGCTTGACACCCTTCAATTTTTATTGCACTGTTGGAACACCGTCTCTTTCTCCATAGGCCCTTTTACTACCTTACAATAAGAGATCCTATCGGCAGTAGAATGGTGCAAGCCGCTAATGAAACTGATCGCTTTTCCGTATGGCACAGTGGTTATCGCTAGGCTGAGAGTCTGTGGCATTAGCGCACTTCCTGTCACCTACACACAACTCATCACCCTTTGTCTCGCAGAATCTCAAGTAACACCAAGATTGAAACCGAAGTAAGCAATCGTGCATCGCCATCGCCACCGCCCATTGAAGCCCAAACCCACGCAGGAAACAGCCTTTGTTTCCACAGTCAAACTGAGTGGCATAAGGTCATCAGTAAGGTCTCCATTGCAGGTCAGCTACCTTCACCTCTGGGGAGACTTCTTCAATAATGACTTTTGACCAATAATATTTTTTTCACGCTGCTTAGTGTTGGAATTTGCGGCACCGAGACGATTTTCCCCAGGAGGGTGCTAATTTCCAGGTTATTCTATTTCCTACATTCACTACAACTGAGGTTTAGGTTCACTATAACTGATTCTTCTTATGCTTATTTGTAATGTAAGTGAAACGAGACCAGTGACTTAAGTTGACTATAACGGAGGGTTCACTGTATCTGAGTTCACTATAACTGGCGCTGACTGTACCAACCTATGATATTCATGAAGAGAGTTTTTGTTAAAATATTTAATTTACTGCAGTGTTGTTAGAGAGTTGTTGTTCATGAGCAGTGTGCATGCTCCTTTGTTGAAAACCATTTAGAATGGTTTTGTGCCATAGCATTTTTGCTGCTGCAAACCACTAGTCTATATACCATGGTAACAGCTCAAAATGATTGTGTTTGTACACACTCACTAACAGTTTACATAAGACTGCATAAATTTACATATGATTTTCTAGACAGGCGTTGCACAAGTCTCTGACAGTAGGGAGATAGGAAAAAATCTGTCATTTACAATTACATTACACTTTAGTCAAGAATTCTCCATAGGACTTTGTTACCACTCTGCACAAGTATCATCTCTTATATTATTTCAGTAGTATACCTTCCCTTTGCGTCTCTCACAGGCAACTAATCTTTATAAATGAGGTCTCTAAACAAAGAGATGTGATGTGATGAATGGCACTTTGACTTTAAATAAAGCATCTAAATATTAATGTAAAATGCAACCTGCACCACATGTCAGAATTTTTGTATCCATATCATTAAATAACTCCTAATGGTGAAGTATCTAAAGTTCTAAGTTCTAAAATTAAAGTTTTGATGCCAGAGACCTCAAAGAAACGTTGCTCACACCATAATATACAGGATGAGATCGTCTTGACCATTATATTACATTTTTACAGGTTTGACACTTCTCTATTCTACCACACCTGTTCAGAGCCTGTAGAATCTGCAATTGTATGTGAAATTACTAATTACTTGATATTCTATGATAAACTGAATTACATGGGCTCTTTGCTTGATAATAAAATTAAATAAGAATAGTTTGTATTGCAAGGGTGTATTACATTATTGTCAATTACAAGGAGACATACAGAACAAGTGATGGAGGACAAGGGGGTCTTGAAAAAAAATATATGTAACAAGCTTAATACGGAAATGGAAAAATAAGGAAGAGGGTGGGGAATTGCATGCAAGAGTTCTTGCATGGGTATGCTAGTAAATATTAAATGTGTAAAATTAATTGTAACACATATTTAAAATAATTCCTTTTGCTTTTTAGAACAGAAATAAAATGAACAATACTTTGACGTACCTAAGAACAACTTCGGTAAGGCCAGAAGAGCGTGAGAAGTCGTAATGTAAGCAGCTGACCACATCCAATTCCAAGGCCCCCCAAGACCCTCCCCTCTGCAGCATGTCCCAGTTTGGGTCCAGGCAGATGTAGCTGTAGGGCTCCATTCCATCCCCTTGCGGGAGGTGCTCCAAACAGTGATGAAGGTGTGACTCCAGCTGAGTAAGTCCACTCAAACTAGCTTCCCACTAAAAATAAAACAAAAAGATGTTAACACACATGTACCCCTAAATAAATAGAATGGTTCATTTGATGAAAACGTCAACCAACAGCGCTCTCTAGATTACTGAACACCATTTCTCATTCTTACCCACTGCATCTCACAGTAACCATAAGACAAAACGATTACATCAAGGTGAATTAGTCATGTTTCAATGGTGAATAAACATTGTTACGAGAGTATCCTGAAAATTCAGGACATCAATTCTCCCCTCCAAACAAGACGACCCCCTAATTTTGAAGAGGTCTCCTGAGAATTTTCTATATTGAACTAATTCTTACTATTTAGTCAAAATAAAATTGCAAATTGTCAAACTGACTAGAAAATTGTCCTGTGGATGACAATATTATTACTCATGCCTGAGATAACACTATTTTCTTGTTTCTTAAAATCATCGTAATCATGGTTTTTGTCAGTACCCTCTTCGACTTCACATGTACTGTGACCATATTGCAATGACCTCTCAAACTTTTTAGGCTCCTCTGAAAGTTTTGCACGTTGAATCTGCATTCTTTCTTTCACATTTTTTAGTAGAATATACTTGCAATTCACTTGATTGATTGATTGATTCATGTTTCCGGGTGCGTCAACTATTTCCCCGCTGGATGGCGAGATCTGGCATCGACCCACCGTTGACTAGCGGGGTTTTCCCCTCAACCAAGTATCTCCCACCAGCGGAGCACCACCCCAGCCGGGACAAGCTGTAAGCTCCCGACCGGTCTCCCGGCATGTGTGATAGTGTAGTGTATGTTAGTGTAAGTGTGTGTGTAAGAGGAGAGGATAGGAGAAGGAAGAGGTAAGGAAGATCGCGTGCGGTCCGTGGCCCGTTTGTTAGGGTACTGCTCCGGCATTCGCCTGGCGTTGATTGGAAAAACCAATTCATTTGAGTTATGAACTGTGAACTCATGATGTGTGATTAAAAACCATACAAATACTAATGTACATTAGCAGGCTGGTTCAGAGTTTAATTTTTTCTTTGGTATCCTACAGATCTTGACCACCAATACCAGTGGTCAGCAAATATGATGTAGACAGTGACTATATCAAGATGCAGCCTGACCAATGACCTGTTGTCGAGATGGAGATGAAACTGGAATATCAGCATAATTTCTCAGATTTCTAACAAATGTTTTCCCGGTCATTCTGTTAACATGCAAAGAAGCACACATTTATTATATAATGTGTACAATGTGCAAATCCAAATTTACAGAATACTACAAACAGGTGAATTTCTCATCCTCATTAAAAAAACTTACATTTAACTTATTTTTGATTAATGTTTATACCTGCTGCCATCTCCAGCATAAGATTACAGTAAGCTACTTACAACAAAGACTTTATATATGCATTTGTGAGAAGTGATCTTTGGGAACAGATAATAAACTTGTCATGAAAAAAAACTTAGTTTAGAAGATAGGCACTACATGAGCATGACACTGGATGGAAAGCATAACGATTGACACAGTACTGCAAGCAAAAGTTCAGTCTACACCTTCACCATAACGAGACCTATTGCTTGGTATCTGACCCATGGGTACTGTTATATGATTGTGCCTACTGTCCCTGTTGAGACTTGTAAATATCAGGAAGAGAAAACAAGCAAAGGTTGTCCCTGGATGCACCTGTGCTCCAGAGTGCAGTTAAGCCAATAGCTGACCAAGATTAACGTGGCAACACAGTCCCTTGCGATTACTCAATTCTTACTCCTTGACAAACAAAATGAAAAATTGGGTCCATACACAAAATTTATTATCTAGACCTGAACTAGGAAACAACTTACCAGAAAATGTATGAGTTCTGGATCTTGTCCCAATTTATCATCCAAAAGAAGCAATAAAGCCATGTTCTGCTGTCCACAAACATACAGAACAGCTTTCTCAGTTTCTGGAGCAGCATTTATTTTTGTATGGTTGGTATCATTTGTATCACTCCTGCAAACACTAGGCCTACGTGATGGTTTATTATCTCCATTTCTTCCAGGAATATACAGTTCTCTTACATCACAGGGTGTTGTTTCTCGACTATAAGGAAGACCAGATTTCTCTTCCATTGCTAAAATACTTAATTTTGACATCAAAGGTGTCAATTGTAAATTCGAGAACTGCCTTGGTTTTGCTAGTGGTGACTCTAAAGCTCCAAATTTATCCCATGATGTTTTATTGCTGTTTGCTGCCACTTCATTTTCATTTACAGCATTATTACCACTATCTGATGTAGTAGTTTTAAGGGGTAAACTAAGTGAGCGTCTATATACCTCCTGCTTGAAGGAGACAGCATCTTTCTCACGGCTACTGACATGCGAATTTTCAACAGCATTAGGTTTGGAAAGAATTTTAGGTTCGTTTTGTACGATACTGTCATTATTTTGTCCTTCTGCTTCTGACACTGATGGGAAACTTTCACTAGTATTTTCTATAGGACTAGTATCCACACTTCTTTCAGTTTTCAGCAAATCATAATGATCAGCAACATAATCATGAAATAAAGATCTAGAAATGGGAAGACCATCATTTCGAAAACATGGATGCAATGGGTCTGCAATAGTATTGTAAAAATATTTTTCTGCTGGGACTTTTTCTTTTTCACTATTAGCATGTTCATCACACATTTCATGAGTTATCTGTGGCAAACCAAAGCTATAACATCGAATTGGTATTGCTTTTGAAGCTGGTCTAGAAGAACCATACAAATCATTTAAACTAGAACTGTGAGTTTCACGATCATAGTTAATGGTCTGCTTCATTCCCAATCTATTTCCTCTCAAGTTAGATTTTAGTTTCTTAGCTGCCTGCTTTTTTGATATACTTTTGGTTTCTCCTTTTTTGACATCACTTTCACCCTCACAACAAATAGAGAGAACTTTTGCATGCAAGACTCTATTTATATTCATGTCATCTAGTGGAGTTTTAGCTTTGATTTCCAAGTTTCTGTCAAATTCCATCCCTGATATTTCTTCTGCCTTACTTCCTGAATCTATTTCATCTACCTTTATACCCGAATCTGCTTCCTCTTTGCTTGATGAATCTATTTCACTAGTCTTGCTAACCAAATCTATATCTTCTGTCTTACTTCCTGAATCTATTTCACTAACTGCTTCGAGATCTGGAATATTTTTTGATGATTGTGACACAATAACACTTTCTAAATTCTCTGAATGAGCATCATCTAATTCTCCCTCTTCTTCTGGAACAGTGAAAATTCTTGAAGTGTCACGCTTCATAGCCATTTGCTCTTTTCCTGCAGTTGTTTTCCCTTGATGAATCTGAAACAAAAAAAACTAGTGAATAGTATATTTAAAAATTAATATATTAAAAGCAAAAAAGAAAAGCCTATTTTTATCAATTTTCTGCTTTTATTTTTAACAAATTACATTAAATTGTGTCACAAGAAAATTACTAACCTTTCTTTGAGGAGTCTTCTGAAGAGGTGCACTTTGAAGAGCAGATTTCATGTTGCTTGATTCTTGAGAAAGTTTCTTGTATTCAGAATTTGGCACATAGACATATAACAACTGAACACCAACTGGTAAATGAAATGGAGTCACAACAGATTCAGCAGTGGACTGTAAACATAAAAGACAATTAGTTAGAATTCTTTTATTTCACAAAGAAAATTGTTCTGTACCCTCGTCAATGTACATTATCTGCATCCCCTACATTAGCACATTAAGGAACAATGAATGCTTACCTTCCTGTACATCAACTAACAGAAAGAACAGTCAGAAATCCAACATGTCTAATAAATGAATTAATTGTCATATAACACTGTTTGAAATTAACTGAAGGCTTTGGGCACAAATGATAACTCTCAGAATTGTAGCTTTTGCAATACAATAATTTTTGGCTTCTCTGTTGATCTTGCAGTATGACACACAAATCGAAAAATTCATGGCTCACAAATAACCCCATTTGTCATTTTTTTGAAACTCACTTACACCCCTTAATGTCCACATATTCACTCACTTATCTCCCAAAAGAGTTTCTGAGTGGAACTGTACAGAACTTCTGAGTGGAGTTATACATCCAAACCCTTCAAATAACCTCAATTTTTATGGTAATACTTTTTCCAAACCTATTAACAAAAGAAATTTTAAAGAAGTTATTTCAAAATGTTTACAAAATTTAAAATTCAATTCAAGCTACAAATTCAATTTTACATAATCTCAAAATAAATGATTTAGTAGTAATTAATACTTGGACAGCAGGGTAAAACTTTATGGATAATGGATAGCGTCTTCAGGTAATTTTTTCATATTGGTAATTAAAGCGTATGAAAAGACTTGTATCTTTACTAGTGAAAAGAATTTCACATGACAAACTGTCAGCATATGGCACTTCCTGCTTCAAGATGTTATTAAGTTTTATTAAAGCAAACAAGAGGACATCAGTAAGTCTTTGTTAATCACACACATTCCTGTTCAACTTGTGAGTATCCAGAAATAATTTTTTCAGATTACCCACTTTTGTAAATGATACATCAATACTTTTTTGTTTCAATTATCGTATTTTGACATAATTTAGTTGTTGAGTAGTTTCTCAGACATCTTGAATCCAGACCAGCAATAACAATTGAAACAGAAATGCTGTTCTTTCCTTAAAATATAACAAAATTTGGAAAATAGACATTCAGTTAACAAATTATTAAATAAAGATAAACAGTTAAGAAATTTTAAATGTGGAACAGAAACATTTTGTAACAAAAGCTTACTTATTGGAAATTCATGGGGGGGGGGGGGGGGTAGGACTGTAATGATTAGAGACCGGAAAAATATGTAGTGTTAAACGTCAAAATATGTACATCAATATGTAATGAAACAGTAAAAATATATAATAAATATTGGATATAATATGTAATATTAAAATTCTCTAATTAAAAACCATTTATATAGCAAGAAATTACAAAAAAACTGCTCACTTTATGTCATACAACTTTCTCATCAGTAATAAAAGCTTAATCTATTTTAATCCAGGACCATAGTTTAGCAGCCGGACTAATCAGCCATCGCACAGACTGGCGAGATCTACGACCAGGAAACACGTCGGCAATCTCAAATTTTTCTCGGAAATTAAGGATACAGATGAAAAAATACAGTGTCAATCATATTTTGGACACCTAGATTTCTCCAATTATGTAGGAAAAATGCTGATTAAAAAAAATACATCTTTTCATTAAAAAATATGGAATTAAATGGAATAAAATTGATAAAACAAGAAAATATATTGTGAAAACAGCAAAATATGTAATATAGTACTAAATATGTAAAAATATGAAACGAAAAAATTCGATATTGTGTTACGAGGGTGATGATTTGCCAAGATTACAATTTTGAGAACGGTAAGTAGAAACACAAAAAATATGTAATTACATAAAAATCCTGTCTCTAGATGATGTAAAGAAAAAGCATGATGTATTAAGGTACATTATGCTTTATTACACACATAGTATTAGATTAGTACAACATAGAGGAAAAATAATAACTAGAAAATTAATATCAACACTCTCTAGCTGCTTTTAATTGTCTGTATCATAAACAGTACGTAACAGTACGTAATCCTGAGCACACAGAATTTCATGAAGAAATTCACGTTTAAAAATTATATCACCTTTCTTCAATGAATTTGAGGGGAATTCAAACCGAAATGGTCCCCAGGCCAAAAGGCTTTCTGCATCCATTCCTGAAAGCAGCCAAGGCTTTCTAGGAAAAATATTGTAGGCAATGTTTGAATGGATTGTACACATGTCATTTGTATCTACTTAGATGGCCATTGAATTGCCTGCAAGTCCCATGGAGCCCAAGCAAACTTTAGCAAAACTTGCCATGAGCCCTAACCAAATGTGTGGCCATAGTCATGTGGCTTTAGCCTGCCATCATGCTGGACAAAAGCATTTGACATCTCATGATTATCCCTTAACAAATGAAAATTAAATTTTTATATTTCTCAAACTAGTACACATTACAGGCTGCTTGAGAAAGTTGCTAATTGTGATTGGAAACCACAGAATTGTTCCTCAAAATCAAGATGATTAAAGGAAGCCCATAGATTATGTGAAATCTACCCAACTTTTTGGTAAGGACTAATAAGAAAATTGTAAGGTTGACATACTCTGCAATATTTTAAAAAGACAGGGAATTTAATAAACCTATGGTTTGACAACTGAACATTATTTTTCTAGTCTATCAAGACTATCTTTTCAAATTCCTAGTACTTAAACTGAGGTCGGAGTAGTTACACAAAGGTTAAGGTACTCTTCTACTCAAAAATTCACAAAATGGTGATAAAATTGTTTTCTATCTGGTTTTTCGAAATCCATCTTTTGAACTTATAGATGCTTCAAAACCATTTTCATCTAACATCTTAATTTCCAAGATATTTGCTATTTTCTGCACTACTGTGTAAGTAAGATGAATCTCTTCACATTGACAGCAGATGGAAAATCCATACGGATTTTTCTAAGTCTCAAAATATCATGTATCCTGACGAAGGAAAACATGATATCTTTTGAACCAGAACAAGTATTTTTTAAAGCCTTTTTTTTTTTTAAAAGCCACGAGCAAACCTCAAAATAATGCATTTAACTACTTTTGAAAATTATTAAAAATTTTTAACAAAATCCCAGAAAAAAATTAATTGAAAAGGTTGCGACATAACTAAGAAATGATACATCAATCACATTTTCATGAATTTTACAAAAGAACAAGCAATTTAAGAAACGGGGAAAAAATCCCACAATACACTAATTATTTCTCATAACATGATGTACACAGCAAATACCTGCATGTTTTAAAAGCAAATGCATTAAACAATTTAAAATTAAATCTAGTGGTGCTTCCAACGCACATACTTTCTCGCTCTGCTTCTATACGGTCCTTATTGCTATTCCACTACTCCATAAACAAGCAAAAGTGTACTATACCAGCAAACCATTTCGGTACCGAGACCCGACAAATGAAACTCAAATTCAAAGAACCGGCACTTATACCACTACGCAACACCAACACTGCCTCTGTCGAACAGAGCCATAAAAGAATAGAACTGACCTATAAAATGGTAAATGCATGACAAAGAAACAATTGATACAATGGTAATACGCTTTACAAATATAAGAAGAGAGATAAAAAATTGTTAAAAGTTAAAAATTTGAACAAATATATACAGACATTTCCACGACATTTATCGCAATTACTTATACTTTAGTCAAAACGTAATTCTATCAATTTTATCATTAGGAGCCAGTAATTTTCAACATGCGAAAAACATGTCTTTCAAACATGACCAAGAAAGGCAGCGATAAACCGCATTACAAAGTATTCGTAAGCCTAGAAATTAATAATAATTTCTAAACCGTTAGGGATTGTAAGATTATCAAATGCCTTCTGGTTATATTGTATTACAATTTAGCGTTAAAATGCTCATAATTTTACTTAAATTGGTTCATACAGATATATACTAGACAACTGTTGATTTGACATGTCATACGCTTCAGAAATCGAATAACAGAGTTGAAAAATTGTTTAAAAGACGCAGTTAGGGACAACACAGACAAGTCCTGTCTATTTATCTATATTGAATCTATTTGTGAGTAGAAGTACTTCAAATGATTTTCAATAAAGTATCTACACTCTTCAATGTTTTTTTCCTGCAACATCACATTCATCAAATTAAAATTCCCCTGGGGGGATCGAACTCGGTACCTTCCTTATTGAAGATCTCAACCCGAAGGTGCATTAACCAACTGCGCTACGAGACCCACTTGCGGAACAACTGCTAATATTTCAGTCAAAACGTACTTGTATCAGTTCTACCATTAGAAAGCCGGTAATTGTCAACATGCGAAAAACATCTTTCAAAAAACATGACCAAGAAAGGCAGCGGTGAACTGCTTACTCCACACAATTTATCGGATGATCGGCATTTAGAAAATAACTACTGCGAGAAAGTATGTGCCATTCTATAGCATCACTAGTTTATTTATATATTTACCTTCCCTTCTTACACACGTGCAGAAAATTTAAAGAAAAAATTTGGAGTGGTTTTTGAGAAATTTTTTTTTTGTAAATTTGAATCGCAATTTAAGCAAAAACTATTCGTTTTTCCAAAAAATGGTACATGACCTAATTTGAAGTGCTAATTTTGTACAACCAACTTTGTCTGAGGCGAAAATCTCTATCTTCAATTTTGCAGTTTTTAAATAGTTTTTTGCAATTTTCGAAAAATAGGGCCTATCAACGAAAATGATGCCTACGTCATTCCCTTCAACTTTCTTCGCACTATTTAACAACAAAATATAATCAAAAAATTTGGAGCCATTTTTTTTTTAATTTACAAAATTTCAAAATGGGCTTCATGTAAAGTATCCTCAAATACTAAGATATCGGTTTCAAATTCAAGAGGCCTTGAGACGAGTAAAAACCATCAGGGAATATCAATTTTGAAGAAAATCGACCGAACGGTTTAGGCGCTAGCGTTGACCACAGACGGACAGACGGACGGAATGCCGTCAATTGATTTTGAAGTATGAAGAAGCAACAAATCATGGATTTTGACTACACCACGAGATAGAGGATTTTTTTTTCTAAATTTAGCAACAGGTTTTATCCACTTTTTTGTCACCAAACCCCTGCTATAAGAGTTTTTCTGACGAAAATTCCCCGTTTTCCGCCGCACGATTACATAACTTTCTCTTCTTACGAAGTATTCGTAAGGCGAGAAAGTAATAACCATTTTTGGAATCATTAGGGATATGTAAGTTCATCGCATGCCTTCTGGTTATATTGTATTACAATTTAGTGTTAAAATGCTCATAATTTTACTTAAATGGGTTCATACAGATATATACTAGACTACCAAAGAAACTACATAAATTTGCCAAGAATGAATCAAATACAATAACTGCAGATGTGAAGGTGTAACAAGGTTTCTAAATAGAAGATGAATATTTAATTAGGACAAATTTTACCAACAAATTATTTCCAGAACTGTGCCTTTTATCTATCAGGGTCTAACTGACCATGTGCTTGTAACACAGCTATTGACATTGTAATGAAAATAAATATAAACCCTCATGGCACTACATGAAGGTCAATATTTGTTTCAATTACAATGCTAGAAATTGTGGTGTTTTTTTGTTGTTGTTTTTTTAAATTCTAAATCTAAATTTAGTAATGAAGCATTGTAGACAATAATATTTACATCAAACATCAGAATATTTCAATGGAATCAACAAAGTTGGCAGAAAGACACATGCATTTGTCAAGTCATGACATTGGCAAATATTTTGTGAAAAATTATGCACATAAATTGACACCAGTAAATACGATAAGTAAACTTGAGCATATATTTATCCTTTGAATGTGATTATTCAAAACATTTTGGCCATTAAGAGAAGTGATTGCTTAAAAGGGCTTATCATTTGCAATACTAATGTAAATTAATACTTTTGAAACAAAACTTTAAATCAAAAATAAACATTCCACATTTTATCTAAAATTAACATTGAACAATAAAAAAGAAAATTATTACCTTGATTCGATATGGGTCTGTTGATATGAGTCTTTTTGTAAGATCTGAACTCAACTGGGTTGCTACCACCCTGAAGGCAAGCAAATGAAAAGAAATCAGAATACCTATGTATACATGTATATGTAATATCAATACAGCAAAATCCCTGTGCCACACACTTGATTGTGATGTCAGATAAATAAATACATATTACTAGGCACCACTCTTGAAAATTCAATACCACATTCAACATGTCTCCAAGAACCCATTGACAGGGTTCACTCTACATTTGCACCCATCAATAAGATGATTACAGTAAAACCTGTGGAGGGCGGAACCTGCCTTCAGCGGAAAAAATTGCTGGACAGACTACTTTCCAATATAAAGTATACTGCATAAGCCAGAAACGTGCCTAACGAAAAAAAAATGATTTTTAGCAATTTTCAATCGCCCAGAGGTTTAAATGAAAATAGGATGTATAACAACATTATTAAGCATATTTTCTTATTCTAGTTAAAAAAAAATTGGAGTCGGTTTGAGAAATTTTCAAGAATGTCTAAGGGGCTTCTTGTAAAGTACCTCCAAAAATTAACAAGATCCATTTCAAATTCACAAGATTTCAAGTGCAGACAAAATAATTGAAGAATATCAATTTTCAAGAAAATCCTGCAAACAATTTCAGCATTTGGGTTATCCACAGATGGGCAGACACACGCTTTTGATATAAAACCACTTTCTTTGATATCAAGGACCAACAAAATACAGATTGTGACTACATCACCTATCCAAGAATATGATTTACTACATATTGGAGCGAGCAAAATACACTTTTTTGTGTGAGAGACCCACAAAATAAATTATATTCTGGACTTTTTCCTGTGGTATTTCAATACTTTTTCAGTACTTTACATACGAGAAAGTTATTTAACTAGTATGCCACCTACTTGTTTTGGTAGAGAACTGTTCCACCCAAAACTCCTTTTGCTTGAAAACACTGAAGAATCTGCAGGGCTTCCAAAAAAACACTACCAGCACTCTGAAATCAAAATTGAACAAGATTTAAATACTTAAATTACTAAGGAAACAATTGTTAATTTAATTGAAAACTTATTATTTTCAAATTTTACAAACTTTAAAAATTTTGAACCCCGTTCTTCAATCTTTTCAAATTCTAATAAAAGAAATTAACCTTTGGAAGTTTTACAGTAGGAATTGTACCAAAAATATTTCCAGCATACTGTATTATTGGCACATAGGTTTCAAAAATTTGATGAAGTTTCTCATTGAAGTAACTACCATCTTCAGCACATTTTGATGAAATTGAATCAAAATCTTTGTGGTAAAATTGCAGTAAACTATGAAGGGTATCTGCGCGATGTTGCAGTATCCAATCTGGGATGTTTCGATCAGTACCAACAGTCTGTTAATAGAAACAAACATTTTTCAAGTGGCAACACACAACATTCACAATAATTTGTAATTTTTTAAATAGTAAAATTAAAGCAGATTATTCATTCTTTAAAAGCAGATTCTCCATTTCTCTTGGATCATCGACACTTGTAAATAAATAATTAACACCTTTATTTATAAAGTAATCAAATGTCATGCAATTTATTCTTCAAAACTCAAATTTATACAAAGTTCATGTAGAAATTTTCTCCATTATGCATTTTAATATGCAATGAAATGGATACAATAGACTTAGAATTAACTCTAATATTATTGCAAAAACAAAAATGAACTTAAGTAACTAAAATATACACACCAAAATGTATTGACCAAACTGTTGCACCACAAATTTTCCACTATTAAGTGAAATAACTCGAGGACAGGAGAAGGCTGAAAGGAAAAACTGTGTGGCCCCCATAAGCTGACCACAGAGTGCCAATTTCTGCTGATCACTGACCCAAGTGGGGTGAAAATACAACACAGCATCTTGTGGATCATCATCTTCTTTTTGACAGCGTTGTGTATCATAAATGAACATAATAAAAAGTTCCCTAAAAAAACAAAATTATGATAAGAGAAAGCTACTGTGAATTACCATCATGAATACAGGTAGAAAAGAAACATTAATAACAGCAGCAGATAATTACGTAGTGTATTTTTTGTGGAGTTACTCTAAGAAGGGACTTGTTTGACAGATCAGTAAACAAATGAACCTCATGTAGGATGATGTCACTGCAAGAGATAGTTATGAAGCAATTTACAAATGAAGAAACTATAAATAAAACCACTGATAGAGTGTATGGGCATAACCTGCACTTATGTTTACAGCACTAGCCAAGCAGTAATGTTAAAGTGGTCTCTTATTATAATAATCTCTATATGCAAGGTAGCATAGGGTAACAAAGCCAAAACGTCTAAAAATTAAAATACTGCAATTTTCTTGGTTGGCTGTATTCCTATAGTTTGCTACTCACTTTGAAATATCACACACACCTGATGTGTGCATTTAGTTACAGTTTTAATCCAAAATAACCATTAAGGGTCTGAAGCGTTTTGTGAAGTTACCCATTACCCCACTGTAAATATGTTAAAACTCCGATAAAAATAAAGTATAGAAAGCATAGGCACATTTTAAAATTTATAGTGATGACAAACAGATGGACACATTAGTCAATCTGTTTGTTGATACCATGTCCATGTTTTAGAAAGTATTGTTGTTGCTTTATCACACTCCCTTTATTAGGTAGACAGGCGACCAGTCTCTTCAACATGACACCATACACTGAGACAAACCTCAATGCCCAGGTCAAGATCTCAATCCTTTATACCATGCACCAAATCTGAACACATTTTACAAAAGACTTCCAAATTAGTAGTTTGGCTGATGTCACACATTTCAGAACATGAAGGAAAATATAAATTTATGATTGGTTCACATGGGTCTATGAGAATTGAGTGTTCATGCACTAGACAAGTGATATTATACTTTTTCTTGAAACTAAATCACAACTCAGCACAGCATGTACTCTTAAAAATAGTTTCTAAAATTTAACAAGAATGTTTCCCAAAGGACCTGCTGTGACAAGTATTAAGAAAGACCACACAACTCAGAAACTTTGTATTATTTCTAGATAATATTAATTGTTAAAACACAATTTGTCTTGAAAATAGCAAAAAATGGCACTTCACGACTTCAGAACAAACAAATTCTGCTGACAGAAATAGTATTTTGGACAATTTTTAATTATTATATTAACTCAAATTACTGTAACATAAAAGAGTTACACAATTAATTGCTTCACACAAGATAAAACATTTTCTATGTTTTTATATTTCTATGAAAGCTTATTCAGTCTAATTTTCAGTTGAAGACAACTGATTAATCAAATATTTAAAGTGAATTAAAAGTAAAATAAAATTTAAAACAAGTCATGCTAACAATAAAAATTTTATATTTTTCAGGATGATCAACTGCATTACAAATTATTGCAAAAATGTCATGTATAAAAATCTCTCCTGGGCTAGTTTTAGTTAAAAATGTAGTGTGGCATTTCTGATCCATTAAATGTACAAAGCACAAAAAAATTATTTCACTTACTTCGCCATAGTACAGTTAAATTTTCAGTGAGGACAAAATAACTGGTATTGTAGAAACTTCTCCGCCACAGTCAACAGCCTCGTACAACGCAGCCTTATACAACGAACAGGTTTTCTGCTTGTTTTCTTGACCTGTCAACTGAAAAACTATCGTCACATACCGCGGCCGTTATCTGCGAGTATTTAAATAGTAGGCCTATATGGAGTGAACATAATTACAAATACGGATCGCAAAAATTCATCACGTAATTGTATTTATTTTTCAGGGTTCTTGCAACTCTCACCAGATCAACAGGGCAGAAATGTCACCGGTTAAATGTTTCACATCTTTTCTTGTATTTAATTTATCCAACACAAGAAAGCAGCGTAACAAAATACACATTCAAACTGAAACTCAATTTCTCACATTGGAAGCCTTTTTTCACAATGTCATCGTCAAAATAAAATAAAATTATTTCATGTACTCGAGCGTTCGAACCACACCTCAAAGCAATAGCTTCAATTCGAGCCAGCTCGATGACCGCTTTCGGCTCTAAGATCTAGGACAGCCCAGCCCCCAGTGGTGAAGCTCTCTTGTGAACTTCGGCGAAGGTGCTATTAGTTATGTTAAATCTTGTTATGCCTCAGATTATTCAATAGCCATGAATTCCATAATTACTCTTCGCTTGCTCTTCACCTACTCTTCATAACTTTTCATTCGGATAGCTTTGCTTTGACCACTTGCGACCACTTGTCAAGTAAATTGAATATGAGATATATTTTCTCTTTGATTTACACCACGTATACTCTGTTTATACCGTATAATAGTACCTATTATTTCCACCATGGTTTAATACCAACAACACGCGATTAAAATTTAAATACGTTTAATAATAGGGTGGATTTCACGTAATCGTATATTATATTATTGTTCAGTTTTCTTTCATCATATGCGGGTGTATTCTATTTAAAGTTTTTTTTCTCTTTTAACAGTCTCAGATTTGATATCCGAGACGTGGGTCCTTAAAAACAAAATATCTCAAAAGAAAGCAATATTCGAGAGAAAAATTCTCAGGAAAATTTTCGGACAACCCAAAATCAATGAAAAAATCTGAAGGAGAAAAACAAATGATGAATTAGACGCCTTAAGAGAATATAAAATATTGTAAGAGATGTAAAATCCAGAAGGATAGCTTGGCTTGAACATCTGGAAATAATGGATTCTAATATTTATTTATTTATTTATTTATTTATTTTTTTATTTGTCAAAAAACAGTAAAAACTGTATATGACGTGTGGGGAAAGAGATTTATCTGCGCACATTTTCTTGAGGGCCAAAATAAAAAAAACGAAAAAATGAATTTAGAAATACTTATTTCAGAAAAATAAAAATATTCAAAACGTGTTTGTTCCCGAGTTATAGAAAATCAATTTCAACGGTAAATGAACTACAAGCAAAAGGAGTGCTCAACAAAACGTGCGCACAGTGAAGCTACATTTACGTCCAGAAGCAAAGCAAGGGGCCATCTCAGCATTTGCTCAATGGATCAGGGAAACTGGACAAAAACCTGATCGAGATGGAGGTTATTGACCCGGAAGCTGAAGTATATTACTTGTTACAGGCGTATTAAATATTTTTAAAAAATGTATACAATGAAATCGTAAACTAATTCATTATATATCATTGTTTTGTTACAATAAACATTATTTTTCTTTTTCACGATCAGGTAATAGAGGTATGGGGATACGAGCGACCTGCTGGTTATGTGCGGTACGCGATGTTCACTTATTTTCAGACACCCCCTCTACTTAGCGCTACCAACCTAACAGAAACAAGAGGGCCAGAGCAAATACTATAAAGACAATACCGGACAGTTCCCCGTTCTTCCACGCAACCGATGGAAACAAGTTCTCACTAGCGATCCTAGTGTCAGAACCTGATAATGTAGCGCCAAATAGAAATGTCAATGTGATTCTTACGGAAGAAACAAATATTTTTAAATCTACCTAACGAAATAAGACTTATTTTTACCTACTCTCGCTGTGATTTAATTATATTGAAGGGCTCAAATTACGGAAAATTATAATGTACAATGTGTTATAATGGACATGAGAACATTGAACATTTAATGAACATTATTTTCACGAATAAAGAGTTGTTACAAATGCAAGATTTTTCATGCCATAACACTTCCACTGATGCATTTGACATTTTTTCCACTTACTTCCTTTAAAAAGCACTGTATCAATACCATGATACCTCTGCTTTCATACTGATTATTACACCACTTACATAAAATATTCTGTAAGTGAATATTAATGATTTGCATTAATTGTTTTTTACGTCAAGTTTACTTTGACGTAAATAATTTCAAAAGTGTTTATTGAAAACATATTCAGTCTTAGAAAACTAATAGCGAATTCATTTGGGTAGACAAGCGTGGCATTCACGTACTGTTTAATCAGAATATGCGAGTTTCTTAATTTATACTTTTCATCCAAATTCTGTTAAGCATTTCTACAACCATCATATGGCACGGTTCTACACAACCAGCCACATACATTGGACTCAGCGTTTTTCTGTACTAAACTTGTAGGACTATCTTCAGTGTTATCCATTTCTGCAATGTTCGTTACACATGATTCAATTGGGAATGGCAATGTGCAAGTAGTCTCCCAATTAAGTTATGTTATAGTTTTTAATGCATTTTATTACAAAGGGAAGTCAAATTGTATTAAATTAGCTTCATTCATGTTCAAGATTCTTGCAATTTTTACTTTTTACCACGAGGAAATGTGAAGAACGAACGCGAGTTCTCCTGTATTTTATCATAAAACAGCCAAAAACTACAGAATTTTTTTCCTGCCATACGTAGAATAATGTAAAGAATAGTGTTGTAAAATATGTTTTCCAGAAATCGACCAGAAAGACAATAAAATGAAAAGAAATCAAGCAGACAACTAACCCCAACAGAGCACCGATGCACTCTCCATCTGGTGGCAGAACCTGGTACACCCTAAGCTCAGTGTTTCTCGATATATCGCGAAGTGTCCTGTATTGTCTTTATAGTATTTGGCCAGAGGCATCGTAAGGACGGACGTGCATGAAATAAACATAGACAAGATAGATTTAAGTAAATTTATTGAACAATTGACACACAATTCACGAATTCATTTGTCTCATATCTTCCACCAAAGCCCAAAACAAGTCTCTGTGAAGTCTCTGGCAATCTTGACGCCATAAATACTCGGCCAAGTGCATTGCCATGTCGTCGTGGCGAACACCACCTCGGGACAGTCTTCTACGAAGGGGACGCCAGCTGGATTCAATATTGTTCGTGTGAACCCCAGTTACAGGATCCACAAAGTGAAGAGAGTGGTTCACTGCCGCATGAATGAAATTATTTTGATCCAGCTGGCTGTACCCCCTCCAAAAGTCTGTATAGACGGTGGTGCCGGGTTCCACATGTTGCAAAATCAACTGCAACAATGTGGCCGAATCCCTTCGGTTGTTGGGGCACAGTTCCAGGCGAACTTCTTTGGTTTCCCGGTCTACCATGCCCAGAACCCACTGTCCTTCTACCATTCGTCCACAATGATATTTCCGGCGGCCGATCTTGCATTCATCTATTTCGACGATGTGGTTTTCACCGCCGATTTTCGGTTGCTTACAATAGCGTCGATTAAGGCTGTCTAAACAGACTTCCCTAAATGATTGGAACCATTCTGCTATGGTGGACTCTGCAACAGGCGGCTCATTCTCTCTTTCGCACTCGCGACGAGTTCGGTCGTAAGTGTCCCCCATCACGAAGCAGTACATCAGCACTAACACATTCCGTACTGCAAGGCGCGCATTCCAAAATATGGTATTGATGGTAGCGGCTGCTCGAAACCGCCTACCTCCATGGCCACCGGCATTAATTTTTTGGCACGAAAACATCCCAAATGAATCGTTGCCCGCTCGTGCAGCGAGCCTCGTGGTGCAGTAAGGGCACTGCATTTCCCTCGGAACAATATTTTGCAGCCTCGGAACAGCAGTCTGTTCCGACGAAATTATTGCCGAGAGCTGAGTAAAATTAAACCTCGGCATCTTATGTTAGATAATCGTATTTGTATACTAACGGGGACCACAACCACACGATGAGCACACTAGAGAGGCGAAACAGCGAATGAAGTGCATGGTTGGTATCTTACGTTTTCAGTGGGTGGTGGGGGTAATTCATGAACAAGTGAACGCCGCACTCCGCACAAAACCAGCAGATCGCTCGAATACCCAGAGGTATTACTAAACGAATCACGAGTTGGAAGCTCTAACAACTCGAAACTAGTGGTTCTACAGATTGGCACAGACTTTCTAGTATTAGTTTTCCTTTGGTCTTTGCTAGCTATTCGGACTTACCATACAGTGTTGCCAGTGCCATCTACTGCCGCTCAAAGTATTTTTTTTCAACATTTTCCCAACTGTTCGGTTTTCTAATAGTAGAACACAAATATTATTTTAAGAATATTGCAACGTCAGCGGGTTCGGTAGAGCGTGATCGCGGCTCCTCGCGTGGTGGGGGGAAGTGAGGTGCAGGGGCAACAAACTACTTTGAAAATAATTAGCCGTAATTGGGCAATAAAACAAAAATTAGACATTTATTCCCGAACTACGGTCGGAGAAGTTACATAAAAAATCCCATGAGGTGGGATCGCACCCTACCTAGTGAGCTCGGTAAGTAAGATAAGAGAAAAAAAATAATTAAAGACAACTATGTTACAATAAAAAATATGCCATTGCGCGGCACCGCTTAACTCTAACAAAAAGAAAAAAACAGAGAAAAACAAAACACTCGAGAATTGTCGGTACTACGAATTCTCCGCCTCGTTTCGAGGCGGGACGCCCCAAAGCGCGGGCGTGCGGTTGGAGTCTTATCTATTGTGCAGGCGCATGCCGGGGTGGGCCCGACGCGGTCGATGGCCTCGGCGTCTTCGACGAGCGTTGGCCTGCGATGAGCTGCAATGTTGAACGGGGGGCGGACGCCTTCCTGCGGCCGCTGGATACCACAAGGTCGCGAAGTTCTCTTCTCCACCTCCACCAAGGCTCTGTAACGCGTCGGGAGTCGCTCCCCACCACGACTCGGACGCGCGATACGGGAGCATTTAATTGCGGGCGCGGACCGGAAGCTGGATCATGGTATTCGCGGCTCGTACGCTCGAATTAGGCAACGAGTTATTATTACATCGAATACCCGAACAAAAAACTGGTTCACGGCTTCCACGACCAGGCATGAAGCGCTCTCTCGCGACTACTTAAGTGCGTTCTCTCGCAACTAACTCTTAAGTGTCTCCTCTCGCGCCTACTTCACAAGTGTTTTCTCCCGCGGCCGCTGCTGTCGTGTTTACTCGCTCGCGACTACTTCACCAGTGTTTTCTTTTCACTTCAAGATTTTGGGAATCCGTCCCTCTTCGGATCTCCCCCTCCTAAGTTCGTCTTGGGCTCGCTGACCTACTTTGGGAAAATTGTCACTGGTCGGACCTTACTGAGTAGCAGAAATAATTTGAGGAATCGTGGTTCGTGATTTCTTGGTAAATTTCCTAAGGTATCTCTCTCTCTCTGGCTATCTCTGTCTACCGAAACGCAGCTGCATCCATCGGAGGGTGACATCTCCTGGGAGCAATTATTGCATGGCAAAGGGTTGGAACTTACTTGAATTAGCGCGACAGGCTTGGCGGCAAAGAACGCGCTGGCGCGGAGACTCGCTTAGAGGAGGGCGGGGGCGGAACACAAAGGGTGTATTCACTGCGAAAAAAGGCCCGTCGCGGTCTTTGACGGCGAGTGGTTGTAAATTTCTCCCAAAGCAGGCGATGGGGGCGTCAGAGGGATGAGGCGCGGTTGGGCGCACGTGCGCGTGACAGAGAGTACAAAAAAACAAGCTTTTGTTATGGATTTCTTAAGGCGCTGCTACATGCCGCCACAATATTAAAGAACAGCAAAACCTCGTTCTAAATGGGAATTTTCTTCGAAAAAATTGTAGCCATTTTTAAGAAAATGGCGTTTAAGCTCTACCGTAAATTCGAAATTTGAAGCTTTTTGTCACAGAAAATTTTTGAGTTTTTTGAAAAACTTAATTTGAAGTCAATTGAAGCACTTACACAGTGTAAGTTACACTCACAAATATAATAGTGTTTACAAACTGCTAGAAGAGTGCATATGAACGGTGTGTGAGAATAAAAAAAACATTTATGTAATTTTTGAAAAAAAATACCCCAAAATGAATTTTACGTCATATTCAAGAATGTAATTAGTACCATCCATTGAAAAAGTTTGAAAAACAATTGGAGACATTTATGGGAAAATGTCAAGCGTGATCCCTAGGTATTGTGGTCTGTTTATTTCTTTCAGCTTCTTTCCTTTGCATATTATGTCGCTGTTTTTGTGCATTCTGCCTCCGTGTCTGAATGCAGTTCTCGAGAAAGACGCGAAAAGCGGCATATGCGGCATTTGGTGGCGCAACCAACTACACTGCGATTTTCGTAACTTTGTCCCTGACAGAAATCAGCTGTTTCGCTGCCATCCAATTGGGAGCTTATATTTCGCTACAGTGACGTCACTATGGTGACGTTCAAGCTCCCGATTGGATAAAACCGTCAACAGCTGATTCCTGTCAGGGACAAAGTTACGAAAATCGCAGTATAGGTGGGAGGCCGAGCGCTGTAGAATGTTCAGGAAGTCCCTTTCTGCCTCTCGCGGTGGATGCATATTGCGACGTGTCTGGCGACAACCGCAAAACACGACAGAAGCCTTCTGCTACACAAATTAACCCCGACACCCAGCGCTCCTCTGCGAGCAATTCGCCATGCGCACGTGTTGCTCAGGCGCGCCAGCGCCGATCCACGCCAGCCCCGCTCTCATATACTGCGGTTTTTCTTTCTCGACGCACGGGGGGTGTCAATTAAATGGAATATCTCACGGTATTTCGCATCGTTCTCCATTGTGCCGTCAGGAGTCGCATGATCGCCAGCACTGCTCGATACAGTCACGGTTATGCGACTCCTAGCGGCACAACCGAGAACGACGCGAAATACCGTGAGATATTCCAATTTATTGACACCCCCCGTGCGCCAAGAAAGAAAAACCGAAGTATCACCACCCCACAGGTTTCTCAAAGGTGCATCCCTATGGGGCCCCATCGCGAGTCGCCGATCAAAGACGGAAAGAGCCACCCACCACCCACTTGAAGATTGTTAGATTTATCAGCGGAACAGTCACTTAAGGGAAGTCCGGTGGCACTGAGCCCACTAATTCCTGAGAGCGTATCATAAACCGATCAGAGACACCAGACACCAGAAAGTTCTAGAAGTAGGAAGTACAACAAATAAGATCCCAAGTATCACAGGCGTGACCGAGCTAAGGCTTTTTTGAAAGGTTGGGGATAGCAGGGCAAGAGGGCAAGACGCAGGGAGGAGAAGAGACACTTGTGATCAGAACTTCGTATGAAAGACTCAAAAATTCTTGCCATGAGAACTTCGAATAAGACATGTGTTATCAGAACTTAGCATAAGACACTTGGCATATGAGACGCATACGAGACTGGTTATCTGAATCAGAGAAGAGAAACTGCACTTATCGAGAGAACTTGAGGAGTCGCTCGAACTTATTAGTCATCGAAGACTCAGTTACTGAATGGCGGAATTAACCATTCGCCAGTGAGTGACTAGCCAATACTTGCCAACCTGGATAGTCTGTCCGACACCCGAAAGGCATCCCCAGGGGTGAGCAGCTTGTCAAATCGTCTACAGGGACGCGGAGAGGTGGCGTTTGACGGCCTCGCCCAGCGCAGCGAGAACTACTAATCATCGTCACGAGAATGGTCGTGGGTTGCTGTCGACATTTTGGACACCTGTGACGCTGGAACGAGGCTTCTAGTATTCTACTTAATCCAATCCAACACTTATTCTTCGTTGTCACGAAACAACACTTTTCATTGACTTATAGAACGTGCGTTGAAATTCAATTATTTAATCTTCCCAGAACACAAGTCGTGATAAATGCCTCCTAAGAAACACTCATTTCTGTGGTCGCCGTCTAGTATACTTCAGACTTAATTGGCATGGGTCGGTCAATCTTTCCGATCCGCCGGTCTCTGCACGGCTGCTTCGTCGCTTCTTCTTCCAGGGATAGATGCGTGTTTCATCACAATACAGAGTCTTTAGCGTATCTAGCAACCCATGACAGGTAGCGCCTGTTCTTGTTTTGGCATTTGGCAACCGCGTGTCTGCCTCCTTTCAATACTGCCGTGGCTGGCACGTCGAGACAGCAGAGAAAGTGAGCGGCGCGTCATAATCTGCAATTTTCCTCTTTCTGTGTTTTCCCATTCAAGGGCTTCGGCGGACAGGTACCTGGGTCACACACCAGAATCGTTTCGCGCTGCGCAGGGTGGGTGGGTGGGGTGGGCTGGGCTGGGCTGGGCTGGGCTGGGCTGGGCTGGGCAGGGCTGGGCTGGGCTGAGGCATGAGCCAGCAAACAAAACGTCTCTTTCAGGCGATTCTGTCCAGTATGCTTAACACTAGAAGGACCGGAATTTCCTTCTACCTAGAAGGACCGTTGTGTGTCATTTTGACACATAATCTCCTGAGCACTTGAAAAGCTAATATTATAGATTTTTCTTATGCACTGCAATGTAAAGTGGATAAATGAATAAATGCACATATTTCTGGAACATTTCAATACATTATATTTCAAAAAGTTTGAAGTTACAAAATACAAAATAGTAGAAATATTGTAGAAACTTTTACAGAACTTGAAATAATAGAGAAGAAACTGAGCAATGAATGAAAGCGTTAGTAAATATTTGTTGGTTTATGAAAATGTAATGTTTATATTAATGGAGAAAGAAAAAAATTATACAGTATAGGCATGCTGATTTTTTATCACAGCGGTTTCCGTAAACAAACTTTCAACTCATACAACATACAAGAGAAGTAAAGTTGCTATAATTGCTTTCTCTTTGGCAATGCTTCCTTTTCATATGATTAGGTGTAACAGTGTTCTTTATCAAGAGTGAAGGGTAATATTTAACATTTTCAGACGATACTTCATCTACTATCTTGCGAATAATTATTTGCAATCTATAAATAAATGTTTTTCTTGCATCTTTCTTGAACAATATCTATGCATTTGCTGTTGGGATATCTAGGATCTTCAATAGAATGTGAACTGGCCATCATCACCTCCTCGGGCGCACTGTATATGTACGAACCATCTGATGCAATGTATCTATCTCCGCCTATCCTTTTATAAAAAACTTCGCCTTCTTTTCGCAGAGTCCTGTGTGCTGAAGTTGTAAAATTCACTATGACAAAACTGCCTTGATATTTTTGATGTGTGATTTTCAAGTGTCAGATCTTGCTGATTCCTTTTCATTATACCTATTTTATTCATATTCCGCTTTTCTGCCAGTGACACAAGAAAAAAGTAATCGCAGTTCATGTTCAAGCCTCCCCTCCCCTCACTCACTAAGTTCCGACTGCTGCTTTTCCTACTTTTTGGATAATATTGGACATTTATTCTTGTTCTTATTATACTCCACTAGAATATATATAAATATACCAAAATACTTGATTTCATCACCCATGTCATGTGCTTCCTCAGAAATGTCTCCATTGCTGTCACTGACACCTTCACTGATTTCTTTAGTAAAATTTTAAAGTTCAAGAAGTATTTATTCCCTTTTCTTTACTCATTATACAAAGTTTCACACACACACACACACACTCACGGCTGGCAATTACGTTTTGCACATTGAAAGTTCTCTGTAACACATACTGTGGATTCAAAGAAAAAAAAACTGGATGTATCCGGCAATTTCTAACGGATCGTTATCATCATCATGCATCGAATTTCAAGAAGGTAACAATAGTCTTATCAATCTGCAAACCAGAAATATACTACTTCCAATGGGAAGCGGAAGTATGATACAAAATGAAATATCAAGACTTGGAAGTGTATACTATGTCAATATGACACATGGCGGTCCTTCTAGGTATATCTAAGGTTTTTTCCAATTCTATGAAAATCACAGGATTGAGCTTTACAGCACATGAAGGTCATGCACTAAAGAAAGCACTTACGAAGAACCAGTTTTCTAACTTTTAAAACTCAAGCACTACATTGTAGTATGTGTCACAAATGTGTCATTTTGACTCACTCGGTTCTTCTAGTGTTAAGAAACAGAACAGTAACACTGAAGATGGGGAGGGAAGTTTTGACTGATTTATCGATTTATTAACAGCAACTTAACAATAATTATTATTTAATGAACGCCGGCTCACAGAGATATCACAAAGATATCTCGTGAAACATCACCGCCAAGCTGTTCATTATTTATAACAATAATTATTTATTATCGAACCTGGAAATGATTTACTTTTATTTTTATTTATTTTATTTTATGTCGCATCAACTACAAAGGTTATTTGCAAGCTGTAAATTAAACAAATAGAGAAATCTTAATGAAATTAATAAATATTAATAAAATAAACCTGAATTTATTGAAAAGTTATCAACTAAAGTTAATCCTTTTCATATTAAAAGTTTGCTTCGAAAATATCGAACAACAGACTCTGTGTATACCTATCCAGCAAAGATGTCGCAGATGATCAAGTCTACAATCATAAGAAAATTGTTGTGGCTAATCAAGTATTCCCCATAAAACCATTAATCTCTAGGAACAAAAGAATTATTCTGTCAAATGTTTGCCCGAGTGTACCGCATCAAGTGATTGAAGAAACATTACTAACATTCGGTGTTAAAACTGTAGTACCGTTAACATTTCTCCATACTGGATTTAGCAATCCCAACTTGAGCCACATTCTCAGTTTTCGCCGCCAAACATTTGTTTCACCGGATAATGAACATAAATAACCTGAATCATTTCAAGTGTTTATAGATAATGTCCCCCATTGGATATATGTAACCCCTGATGTTCCTATTTGTATTTTTTGTAAAAATGAAGGCCACATTGCTAAAAACTGCCCAAATCCATGTAACTCCCAATTAACTAATACCATACCTCTCCCTACGGAAGTAGAAATCACAGAATCAACAAATGAGAGTTTTGAACATTCTAATAATGTTTCTCCCAAAGCATTTGAACCTACGCTTCCCGAGAGCGAACTGAACGAAAGTTCTAGCCCTAACCTTGGCCTTCCTGCTTTCCTCCTCTACTTACCTCTCCTCCCCATGAGCCGACCGTGAGAAACCACGTTGCCTCAAAAGAAAACTCAATGGACGTTGACCTTTCCTGCAACGCTGTCAGATTAAAGAGACCGTTATCTACTGTAAGCTCAAATACAGAACTGATTAGCAACCAATCAGATAGCGAGAATGACAGTAACTCGGAAACCTCTGACATGGATGATAAAACTGCGGAGAATAAAGGAAAAATAAAGAAACAACCCTCCAAAAATAAGAAAAAAGTGAAAACCTCTTCTGAAAAAATTGATGATCAGCCGTGGTCTGATACTAAAACTATCTTAGAATCCTCCAATGTTCATTACCCACTAAATCTACATCAACTCCAAAGTCTCTTTGACAGAACGAAAAGTAATAACTGCACTGTGACAATTGCCAGGGAATTCACAAATGATTTTGCAGTATTAACGGCAATGTTAAGAGCTGTTCATCAAATACCAAACCGTGGTGTGAAAAATAGATGCTCGAGAATTATCAAAAAACTTGATGCAGAGATGACTGACATGGATACATCACAGACGTCTTCAGTCTAGTAATTCGCCCATTTATTTTCTACATTTCTTCATGGATATTATCCAATGGAATTGTAATGGCTTCCACTCCCGAATGTCTTTCTTAAAAATTCTCGTTAACGACTGCAGCCCCCAAGTTCTCTGCCTGCAAGAAACCAATTTTAAAGGCAACACATGTACTCAGTTACGTGGATATAAAAGTGTATTCTGCAACAGAAGAGATGCTCTAATTGCAAGTGGGGGAGTTGCGACTTTTTTGAAACAAGATGTTTTTCGTCATAATATCCCACTACAAACCTCCTTAGAAGCTACGGCCGTATCGATTAAGCTTAATATAGTGGTGACTGTGTGTAATATTTACTTACCAAACAGTCAAACATCGAATATTCTCGAATTTAACAATATTATCACGCAACTCCTAAACCATTCATGGTAGTGGGTGATTTTAACAGTCATAATATCATGTGGGGATCTCAAAGAACTGATGGAAGGGGTAAATCAATAGAAGAATGGCTTGATAATTATGATGATTTAATCCTACTGAATAACGGAAGTGCTACAAGATTCAATGCAAGCAATGGCACGGAGAGTGCAATAGACTATAATAGTTTTGCGACTAGTAATATTGCTATTAAATGTGTTTGGAACACCTTCGATCAACTTTATGACAGTGATCATTATCCTATTTCCATCAACTTCTCTGATCGACAAATGGCGAAGAATCTTAAAACTCACCCTAAATGGTTGATTAACCAAGCAAATTGGTTAGAATTCCAGCACAACATTAATAATAATGTTGATAACCTTCCTAAACCAGACTCTTCTCCTCCTTCTCTTATAAATAAAACAGTTCAAGATTTTACTAACATGTTGACCTTTGCGGCTAGTTCATCCATACCTCTAAGCTCTGGAAAAATTAGGAAACACCAGGTTCCTTGGTGGAAAGAGGAATGTACAGCAGCCATCAAAGAAAAGAAAATATGTTTCAGGAAGTATAAGAACTAAAAATATTGAAAACGGAATCCTCTTTAGAAAAGCTAGGACCAAAGCTCGCTTAATATTAAAAACAACTAGGCTTCAATCTTGGAACAATTTTACGTCATCAATAACTCGTCAGACCCCCTCCTCTTTGCTATGGCATAAAATCAAGTCCATTAGCGGTGCACCGTTAAACCCCATCCCATCCACGTTAATGGACTCAAACGGCAATAAGTACTCACAACCGCAAGACGTCAGCAATTTACTTGCTGTATCCTTTGCTAAGAACTCCAGCTACTGCAATTATGATCCCGAACATGTCAATACACTTGAATTGAAATTTCAAATCCCTCAAGATCTTATTTCTTCATTGGCTGGTTCCAACGATGACTATTATAACAGTACTTTCACCATGAATGAACTACTTTATGTGTTGAAGAAAAGTAACAACTCTTCTCCGGGCCCGGACAATATTCCCATCAGTTTTCTTAAAAAATCTACCAGTGAAGGCCCTGACCCATCTTCAGATATATGTTATATGGTCATCTCAGACCTTTCCTGACCAATGGAAAGAAGCCATAGTGATACCAATTCTTAAGCAGAATAAGCACTAAATTCAATCCATCTATCGGTCCATATCTCTAACATGCAATCTATGTAAACTGCTTGAGAAGTTGGTATGTAACCACCTTAGATGGTTACTAGAATCAAGAAACCTCTTGCCTCCTTCCCAAAGTGGTTTCAGAACGTTTCGCTCCACGAATAATCACTTAGTGGGAATTGAGTCAGAAATCTGTGATGCCCTTAGCATGCATCACCATGTCATAGTTGTTACACTTGAACTTGAAAAGGCCTATGAAATGGTCCATAAATCCAGACTTCTATTATTGCTACATTGCCAATCAAGGGCAATATGTTTGCTTTTATAAAGAACTTCATTGAACATAGATTTCTCCAGGTCCGTATTCAAGATAAGACGTCACACCATGTTGAGATGCCAAACGGCCTCCCTCAAGGGTCAGTTTTAAGTGTGTTATTATTCCTCATCGCCATAAAGGAAGTGAATAATACAGTGAAAAGCCCAGTGAAACTATTCCTGTTCGCTGATGATATCACCCTCCTCTGCAGCGGCAATGATTTTAAATTAACTACAAACATTATGCAGGAATCCCTCAATATGATTAATAAATGGTCCAAGTCATCAGGATTCATCTAATCAAAAACGAAATCAGAATTCATGGTTGTCTCAAGATCTCGAAAAATTTTGAACTCGTCTTCAGTAGTACTGAAAATTGGTGATCATAATCTGAGAAGAACGAATACCAGTAAAATTCTGGGTTTAACATTCGACCAAAAGCATTCGTGGAAATCTCACATTTCTTCCCTTAAAGCTGATTGCTCTGTTAGACTTAACATAATCAAAATGTTGTCTTCACATAAATGGGGAGCTGATGCCATTTGCCTAATCAACTGTTACAACTCTTTGATACAACCAAAGTTATATTATGGATCCGTGGCTTATGGCTCAGCTAGCAACCATTTACTAAGAACATTGGACCCTATAGTCAACTCTGCTTGTCGCCTAAGTTTGGGGGACTTCAGGACCAGCCCATGTACTAGCCTGCTAGTTGAAGCGGGCCTCCTTCCATTAGACCTCCATAGAAAGTACCTATGCGTAAAATTCGCTAACTCAACCCATTGTTGCCCTCCAAATCCCACACTTAAGTATACTTGTAACCTTTCCAAATCCTTCCAATATGCAAATCATCCTAACTATCCTAAACTGCTAAGTGTTAGACTCACTAAGTACCGAAATGAACTTGGCATAATGTCGCGTGATATCATGAAGAGGAAACTCAATCCCCTTCCCCCTTGGGTCCATTTCTCCTTGGGGCCAATAAACACGGAAGCAACTAAACTGACAAATCCCTATCTCCCGAAACATATCCTTAAGCAACTAATCTTGGAGTTTCAGCACGAATTTGTAAACCATAGCCAATTTTTCACGGATGGATCCAAGCAACAATCAAGAGCTAGTGGAGCTGTTATTTCCATCAACCCACCCTCAAGTACCTTTATCGTCTCCCAGACTTTTATTCCATATTGTCATGTGAAACCTGGGCTATTATCAAAGCTATAGACATTAGCATCCTAAGACCATCCAACCCAGAGATAGTTATTTTTTCTGATTCATTATCTGTTCTATCCGCCGTCCGCAACCGCCATTCTTTGAACCCCCTGATCCAAAAAATCCAAAAAAAGTTTTATCACGCTTTCTGTAAAGGATACCTCATCACAATTGCTTGGCTCCCTTCCCACATAGGTATCCAGGGCAATGAAGAAGCGGACGCAGCAGCGAAAGCAGCAATCTCTCGTCGAAAAATTGAGACCAAAGCAGGTGGCTCACTCCCTGACCTTAATAAGTACCTCCTACTTGCGGTCAAGAAGCTTTGGGACCGAAACTGGAAAATGTCACCCTCCAAATTACAAGCAGTTAGGAAGAACATTGAGGAATCTCCCATCACATCCCTTAAACCTAGCAGAAGACAGCAGGTGATCATAACCAGACTGCGAACAGGACATTTTTACCTCAGCCATAACCACCTTTTGAAAAAGACTATTCCTGATCCGTGCCCAAACTGCGGAGTGCCTGTGTCTACAAAGCACCTTATTGCTGATTGCCATGAGATGACGACGGACAGAAGAAACCGAAATCTTAATAATGATCTCCACTGTATTTTCAATTATTATTCTGGATGCATAAAAATCATTCAACTCCTGAACAAATTTGAGCTGGTTAACTGTATTTAGCAATATATCATATATAATGTGTCAATTTCATGTACAAACTGTATTAACCCTCTAGCTCTAATGTACTTGCACCTCATGAATGTGATAATCATGTAAATTTGTAAGTAACGTGAATTTTTGTAATTTTGTAATAAAAATGTAATAAAAATTGCAAAGTCCTCAACGAAGAGCGATGATTTCACCGGCTCTCGTATTATCGATGCTATACTATTGATAGCGATGGCAGTGACACACAGAACTGATCCCTGAGGGACCCCGTTTTCTAGATGGTGACTGGCGGATACCCTGTCACCAATGCGGACGCAGAAGTATCTTGTCGAAATAAAAGCTACTAAAAGAGAGGGAGCCGGCCCCTAAGACTCCAAGAATGTATGGTACGAAGAATGCCGTACTTTCAGATAGTATGTGCTTTCTCTATATCGAAGAAAATTGCTACCAGGTGTTGACGTAGCACGAAAGCAGAGTAAATCTGTGAGGCAAGGGTGACAAGGTTGACCCGTCCGCCCGAAGGTCCATGGTTGACCAGTTTTTCCTGAAACCACATTGGATGGGTGTAAGAAGGTTTCTCTGTTCCAGGAGCCAGACCAGACGCGTGTTCACCATTCGCTCTAGAATCTTGCAAACAAAATTTGTGAGCGAGATTGAGCGGTAGGTTAACGGTTTTGTCCTGTCCTGTCCTTTCCTTCTTTGGGAATTGGAATAATTATCGCTTCGTGCCAGGTCCTGGGGAAGGTATGTTCCATCCAAATCTTGTTGAAGATACGGAGGAGAAAAATACGTGCCTTTTCCGGTAGGTGTTTCAACATTTGGCTGTGTATTTGGTCTGGTTCTGGAGCAGAATCATTCCCACAGGCGAGGGCAGAGGAAAATTCATCCATGGAGAAAAGGACGTCATAATCTTCCTCCAGGAAAGTTGAAAAGTTCAATCTGCATATTCCCCATTCTACTCTTCGTTTTCAAGAAGCTAGGGGAGTAGTGTAAGGAACTTGAGGTATTTTCATAGTGACGGGCAATTCCTCAACTAGTCCTTTTGGAGACGTAATGAGATTTCCATTAATCAGGACTCCTGGGATAGATGGTGGGGAAAGTCTTCCTCCGATTTGTTGGATTTTTCGCCATGCTACTTTAGGGGGTAGGGCAAGATAAAGAAGAAATATAGGCTCTCCAGAAAGCGGTCACACTTTCCTGTATTACTAATCTAGCTCTGGCCCGCTTTCTTTTGATATCTGGTTTTCGGTAGTGGGAAACCAATTGAGCCTCGCCAGTGCCCGCTTTCGGTCACGCATCGAGGTTGGACAGTCAGCATTCCACCAAGGCACAGGGACGTGTCGTGGCCGACACGTACACGTCGGGATTGCAATGGTGGCTGCGCGAAGAAGGGCGTCGATGAACTGAGTCACCGAGGCATCGATGTTATTTGAACAATTATCTGGCATTATAACTTTCTCGATGAATGTATCCCAGTCAGCTCGATGGATTAGGCAGCGAGATGAGTGGATAACGTCTAAATTAGGAATACCGAAATGGACCATAGTAGGAAATTGGTTTCTCCCACGTAAGTCACCGAGAACAGTCCACTCTACGATGGTAGATAGGGATGGACTGCAGACTGCCAGATCAATAGACGAGAAAGTGTTTGAAGCCATAGAGAAATAAGTAATATTCCCGGAATTAAGGAGAATTAAATTCTGATGGTCAATAATATTTTCGGGAATGGAACCTCTCGGGCAGGTCCTCGTGCCACCTCAGAAGGGATTATGAGCATTTAAGGTCTCCACAATAACAAAAGGGGCGGGCAACTGAGACAGCACATCTTCAAGTTTTCCTTGTGACACGACTTGGCCAGAAGAAATTATACATTGCTCATCGTTAACGAAAAGGACGGTAGGTGGATCAGAACGCATACTGTTGAAGGTCGGTTCGAACGTTATGTACCTCAGAAAACAGGGAGTCACGGATTAGTACGACGACACCGCCTGAGCACGAAGTCCATCATCTTGATGAAATCGATAGGTGCTAAAACCGCGAAGACACAGGGGATTATGAAAAAATATGAGTTTCCTGAAGGCAAACTATATATGGTCTATGGCGAGAAATTCTCAACCTTAATTCTTCTGAGTGCGCAAGCCGTTTACATTCCATTAGAGCCATTATAAGGAATTATTTCTTTGGTTGCTTTTTTCTTTCTTTCTCACCTTCTGAAAGGTTGTAGGGGAACTCTCGCGGTGTTCCTCGTGAACAGCTGGGTCATCCTGACAGCTGCTGGATATGGTCACCTATGTCGGAGGGATTTCCCAGTTTTTTTGCCACAGGTGACCGAGATCTACAGAGGCTCGAGGGTCGTCCGATGTGAGTCTCGGTAGCAGTAAGAGGTGGACGGGACTTTGATGTATTTTAGTTCGGAGGCGATATCTGCTTGTGGTCGATTTCCTTAAGGGCCTCAACAGAAGTCATCGATGGCTGGAGGAGTTTTTGGGAAGGTTTTTAAACTTCGTGGGCATGATCACTGTCCCACCTTGAATACACGCCGTATCTTCAGGAAAGTCTGTAGGCGACACCTGACAACTGAAGTATGCTACTACAGCTGGGGTACACCGAGTGTGACAACTTGCTGTTACCCCCGAGGACTTACGTTTTAGGACACTGGAGAAGGATCGTGACAGGTCCACTGGGTTTCTGGTTTTATATCTACGTTGGGGCTCAGGGAAAGAAACCTTTTCGATCACTCTTATCTTTGGGATCTCTCTCTCCTGGAGGAAGGTGGGACACTATTGTAGTTGGCTGGATGCTAGCCTTCACAACTGACACTGCAGTGGTGTCCACGGTTGTGGGTCGTGCACTGATGTTGTGCACTTCCCGCAAACTGGGCTTACCGACATACAACGTTGCTGGCTATACCCAAACCTTTGACACTTGAAACAGTGCAAAGGGTTCGGAACATACTGTCGCACACGGAGATTGTAAAATCCACAAATGATCCTTTCCGGAAGCGATGGACGATCAAATGTAAGGATCAGGGTCGAAGTAGGCATCACTTTCCCCGGCTTTTTTTTGCTAAAATACCTAATCATATATACCGCAGTCACGCCTTGGCTCTTGAAAAAAACTAGAGAGGTCTTCCTCACTTTCCGAAGCAAAGTCCTCGTGGTTTACTATGCCTTTGCACAGGTTCAAGGTAGGATGGGCCGTGACTACTACTTGGAAGTCGGCAATTTGCTTGGTATTCTGATTTTTTTCGATTTGCTCGTCGGTATGCGCTTCCAAAAGAATCATTCTATTTCCTTGCCGCACGACCGTTTGGAGCTTCCCGTACGTTTCCTCTATGGCTCGCGCCAGACAGACAGCACTTACACTTTTATAGCGCGATTTTTCTAACTCTGCCCCTCAAGCTCCTATGGCCACGATGGAATATCACACAGCATTTCGCATCTTTCTCCGCCGTCGGAACGTCGCGAAATACCGTGGCATATTCCATCGTGAAGACGGCCTTGAGTGGCAAAGTTAGAAAAATCGTATCGTATAAACGTTTTACCTTCCTCGGCACATGCCATCAGGAGAAACGAGGCTTCTTCGGTCAATCATCTTTAGAAAAGAAACTATTCAAATCAATAGTTTTTTCTGGACAGCTCTTCCTTGCGGAAGAGGGCGGGGAAAAAGGATTAGTATCCATAGATGGATATCAGATTCATCCCCGTGGTTCCCACCCGCCACGGAGCCCAATAAGCGGACACTCCATCGGAGTGCCAAGGTTATCACGGAGATATAGTAGGGGGATGTATAGTGCTGCACCGCCGTGGATCACCCTCTCACCCTGGTGTTCAGTACAAGACCCAGTCCGAGTCGATTGATCGGGAGTGGATTAGCTTTCGACTGCCCGTCTAGAAGAGTCGGAAGCCAAAGAGAATGTGTTGAAACCTACACGGAATGTTTCCCAAAATACGTAAACCACGTATCCCTGAGTGCAAGGCAGAAAGTAGCACAAGTTGGGAAACAAACAGGTCCCTCAAATGCCAGGACACATTCCCTCCGACACGGGTCGCCATGCACGGCAAACATATGTGTGAGCGTTCAGCATACACAGGGCAGTGAAGAAGCAAAAGGAGTGAAAATAATGCACGTGACATGAAATAAGAAGATGAAAAAATGGAGAAAGGATCACTTGAGAGCCTTCTCTGCATCCCCTCGTCAGGACGTAGACCAACCCACCTCGACGTTCGGACCCTCTTAAAGAAAAGCGACTGTTTCAGTCCCTTTGAAATTAATTCGTTTGTACGCAGCAAAGACATCTGGTTTCACTTGTTCTTCCAGTATTTTAGGTAACAAATCTTTATTTGCGATTTTCCATACATTCCAAGTTGCTATACGAGGGGCGTTCAAAAAGTTCCCGGAATGGTGGTTCAGGTTGTTAATATTATAACCTATGGGAAAGGTAACTTAATTACCTTCGAAGTAGGCCCCTTGTGCACACTTACACTTTCTCCATCGTTCCTTGCAACAAGTCTCTCTTTGAGACCAAGAACAACCAGTAGTCTCTGGGAACGAGATCTGGAGAGAACGCTGGACACTGGAATATTCTCGGCGATGAATTTCTGCACAAAGGTGTGTGGCTTGGCACGTTATTGAGATGTAGATCCCTTGGCTCGTTGATGTAGATGTTCATCCCTTGGCTCGTTGCGTCCTTCGAATCGCATCACGCAAACTCTCCAAAACTTGCACACATACATTTTCAGTTAGATTGTCCAGGCTACGGTGTAGCAGGACCGATAGTATCTATGTAGCCAATTTTCCCAGTTTGCACAGGAATTCGAGGTTAGCATGCTGTTCGAACTGCGATTTTACGCGGACGGACAACCACTCAGGACTCCATGTGACATGCAGCAGTGACATCATTGCGCAATGAAACAAGTCCACGCCAATGTTGCCCGCCTGCGAACATGCCCAGCCCCCAACCACAATAATGTGAACCCTGTCTTATCGCTAGTTTGGCGACGGCAAGACAATTCCGCGATTTTTTTCAATGCCCTTCTTCCTCTTAAAGTATCTACTTATTCTTGTCCATGTTCTTTGCTTGTTTATCATGAACCTTTTGTCTTCGCGGCTTTCCGAGACTTATTAGGGTGCTGCAAGTACCTATATTTAGTTTTTTCATTGACGTGGCACTAACCCGACATACATCCCTCATCCAGGCGGACTAAAGCTTTTGGCTCGGGGTTGTCTCCTTTTGCTGCTTCCAATTTAGCTCAAGTTCAACGTGCCCCTTTTCCACTCCTTAGAGGGGTTTCAGTCCTCAAGACGAGGGATCCAGCGTATCTCTCCCTCCGCACATCCGCCGCTCAAATTGAAGACGACGGTCAAGAGTGTCCACTTATCCCGGCGGTCACTCGGGCCCCAGACCGCGTTTGCCACCAACTGGTGCGCACCCTTCCCTATCCGTTTTATTCATTTACGACTTAATTTGGCACATATTAACAACACGTAGTTGTTGGCACATAATCGGCCAAATTCATCGAATTTGGTGTCATTCTTGGAATTCAATCATTTATAGCAATCTTTGGCCCTAATTAACAGCGCAGAGCATACATTTCAAATGTCGCGCGTTCGAGAGGTTATTTTTCTCCAAAAACCTCGGACTGACTCTCCGATTAGAGGGAATTATTTTTTCCATGATGTTCTTTGGAAGTCTCAAGTGCTTTGCAATACTTGTTCAACGGATTACAAGAATGCCTGAGAGACGGCGCGTGAGAGACCTATTCTCCCGTTTTGGCCTCAGGGCCAAAAAGTCGCCTTTCTTCTAGCTTAGAAGTTTTTAGAACATTGGTTAATACATGAATAATGCAAGAAATGGTGTCAACTCTAATTTTGTGAATTGGCTGTTTCGATAATACGCGTATTTTTTTGCGTATTTCTTTGAAGCCGACCTTTTCTGTGGTGTCAAATATAAAATTCAAATTCAGTACCCCCCGAAAACAGAACCGTCGAAAAAAACTTCGGAATTTTTTCTTGCTTCATATACGAAGTGACTGGACTACTATACTGCGATTTTTCTAACTTTGCCCCTCAAATCTCATCTTCGAGATGGAACATGTCACGGCATTTCGCGTCTTCCTCGGTGTTGCCGATAGAAGTCGCATGATCGCAAGCACTGTTTGATACGGTCGCGATCATGCGAAATCTAACGGAACGACTGAGAAAGATGGGAAATACCGTGACATATTCCATCGCGAAGATGGGATTTGAGGGACAAAGTTAGAGAAATCGCAGTTGTATATATTGAGATTTTTGTAACTTTGCTCCTGACAGGAATCAGCTGTTTCGTTGTCATCCAATCGGGAGCTTGTATTTCGCTTTGGATCAGGAAATTAACAGCATTACATTCTCATTTGGCAAATACTGATAACGAATTTTGGTCAGAAGGTCAAGACCCCAATCTCGATCAGGTTTTTGTCCAGTTTCCCTGATCCATTGAGCAAATGCTGAGATGGCCCCTTGTTTTGCTTCTGGACGTAAATGTAGCTTCACTGTGCGCACGTTTTGTTGAGCACTCCTTTTGCTTGTAGTTCATTTACCGTTGAAATTGATTTTCTATAACTCGGGAACAAACATTTTTCAAATATTTTTATTTTTCTAAAATAATTATTTTCTAAATTCATTTTTTCGTGTTTTTTTTTTTTTTTTTTTTTAATTCTGGCCCTCAAGAAAATGTGTGCAGATAAATTTCTTTCCCCACACGTCATATACAGTTTTTAATGCTTTTGACAAATAAATAAATAAATAAAAAAAGGTCTTTCACAATGTACCACATGATTGGATTCTGAAGACCCAGGAGATTTTTGACTTTTGAGATCAGAGATAAGGACTTTATTCCTATAAGCAAGTTTTGAGTTAATTCATAGAAAGCCAGTGCAATAATAGTTGATGTGCTAGTAGATAAGTGACGGAACAATGCAGGTGATGTTGCCACTGCCACCACAGTTGAAATCACTAAAATCATTATTATTCATTTGAATCCATTTGTTCTACAATAAAGTTTGTACCAAAACCATACAAGTTTAACCACTTTCAAATATGGTGCCAATTCCACCATTGTACGAAAATATGAAACCATTCCAAATCATTTGTACTGAATTATTGCACCAGAATTTTTGTTTTTACCAAAGAAATCAATTAACAATTTCACGCTGGCTCGCCACCATCTTAAAAAACATTGGAACCATCCTAAATTGTTAGTACCAGATTGTTCCACCAGAATTTTGGTTTGTGTCAAAAAATAATTAAAATAGCCATCTTGAAGTTTATGCTAACCCTCACACTCGCCCCGCCACCAACCCCACCGAAAAATTTGAACCCTTCTAAATCATTTGTGCCTCGTTTGTACTGAAATGTTCACTTAGAATTTTCGTTTGTACCAAAAAAATAGTCAATATCGTATTTAATTTCAAGAAAATAAATGAATGGACATTTTAAAGTAATTTGTATGCAAGACTAATTTTTAAGATAAGAAAACAAACATTTTTAAGATAAAAAACACATGACACAGAAAAACATGTAAGAGAGACACAATATTGCAGGCAATGAATCTTTGATGCCCATGACATGAAATGTAAAACACTAAATATGTTAAAGAAATTGTTGAGAAATAAACCACTCCATGGACAATATTAAAAAGAATGGATGGGATACAGATCAACAAAAACTGATCAATTATGCAACTGAAAAGGGGAAAAATGAAGCCAAAGAGGAAGCTGTTATAATAACTGCCATTACTATGCATTATGATAAAAGCGGGTCTCAAAATTTCCCAGGTTGATAAATACTGTGTTTGTCAGGAACATGTACAAACCATTAACTACATCTCAGCTTATCCAAATTCTGAAAAGTCATGATACAGTCTATGGTTACCCCCACTGTCAAGCCCTCAAAGATCAAATGTATGCTCCAAGTGGTACGAACATTCACCGAAATCTATGATGTGACCTTGGATTATGAACAACATTGTACAATCAGCCAATCCACACTGACTATAAGATATTGGCAAACAAACCGGATATTGTTATTTGAGATTTGAAAAAAAATAATCATGCCTACTTGAAGTTGCTGTGCCTTGTGACCAGAACATTGTAACTAAGGAGGCAGAGAAACATCTTAAACAAAGAATTTGGAAACTGAGATCAGCCAATGCATAAAACACAGGTTGTTTAGATATTTATCAGAGCTTTGGGATTCTTTCCGCAAAATCCATGTAAGAACTTGCCTTAACTTCCAGGTCATTCAAAAGACTGGGAAGAACAAGACATTGTGTTATTAAGAACAGCCTGTATTTTGCCCAAGTACTGTAGAAGCACCCACACTCACTAGATCTGCTCCTTAGGAAGCTAGTTGCAGTCTTGATTAGATTTTGTATTTTAAATACCCTTAGGCATGTGCTTTTCTAGCTCACAGGGTGACTATTCACAAGAACTTCTGTATTAACTGCAAGAAAAGCTAGTTCTTCACCATAAAACACACCCCTAAGACTGAGATTATCTTGGCAAAAAAGCAGTAATCTTGTAAACTGGTAAAAGAGCTACTTGAATTATTTCTATTCTTTACTAGTTTTACTATCATTGTTTACTTTTTTCAGGGCTGATTCTTCCAATCTTTTCACAACTCCAGATCCCAACAATTATTCAAGAATATCCCTTGTAACAAAACATTGCCACCAATGTGCAATTCTAAAGAATATGTTCCATATTGACTCTTCATTAATTAAGGACAACTGAGGATAAGCTAAACAAATTGAAGTTAAGAGGATGTGGAAATGTCACAAGTGGCAAAAAGAAAAATCACTATTTCAAAACAGACTTACAGCTAATAACAAAAATTTTAATAAGAAAACAATTGAAATTTATTGGATTTTTAAGTTAAAAATGAGGTATGTGACACAAGAACTGCATAACATTTGTTGGATGTAAATTTCTACCATGCATATTATAATTTAAGAACACAAAATTGCATAAAAATAAAATGTGTTCACGAAGGCATAATTACACAGAAAAGCTAAACTTATATATTTTTTATAATAAATTGAATCATCTTAAAAATGTTCCAAGGGGACTAGTCTTTGCTCCATTCAAGAGAAAGCTTATC